>CAKNYM010054353.1:218552-360186 GCA_932195095.1 Andricus curvator | reverse complement strand
TTTCGAAAATTATTGTTTGAATTTAAAATAACAATATTTGAAAAAAATTTTGGAGGACTGAAAAATCCCGGAAAATAAACTTCCCGACTCTGTCAAATTTCCGAATTGGAAAATTCCCGATTAAAAAATTCCCGAACAGTTCATGATATTACCGAAATGGATAATTCCCAACAGTTTATAATATTATACCGAATTTAAAAATTCCCGACAGAAAATTGCCAAATTATAAAATATCCGAACTAGAAAATTCCCGAATTTAAACAAATGTAATAATTAAATACTTTTGTCAAGAAAAAAATTATTCTTAATGCTTAAAGTTTCTAAAATTATTGTTTAACATTGAAATAACAATAATTGAAAAAAACTATATTTCTGGATGAAAATTGTCTTCAAGTATTGTTATTTTAAATTCAAACAATAATTTTAGAAACTTTGAAGAAGAAAAAAAAATTTTTTTATACAAATATTTGATTATTGTATTTATAAGAAATAAATAATATTGATTGAAAAACAATTTTTTTTATTGTTTCGGGAGTTTTATAATTCGAGAATTTTCCAGTTCAGATATTTTATAATCCGGGAATTTTCTATCGGGAATTTTAAAATTCGGTAATATTATAAACTGCCGGGAATTTTCCATTTCGGTAATATCATAAACTGTTTGGGGATTTTTTATTTGGGAATTTCATTATTTGAGAATTATATTATTAAGGAATTTTATTTTAGGATTTTTCATTCGTCCAAAAATTTTCATCCAAAAATATATTTTTTCAATAATTGTTATTTTGAATTCAAACAATAATTTTAGAAACTTTGAACAGAAAAAAATATTTTTTTAATAAAAATATTTGATGATTGGATTTTTAATCAATACATAGTATTCATTGAAAAACTTTTTTTTATTGTTTCGGGAGTTTTATAATTCAAGAATTTTCCAGTTCGGATATTTTATAATTCGGCAATTTTCTATCGGGATTTTAAAAATTCGGCAATATTATAAACTGTCGGGAATTTTCCATTTCGGTAATATCATAAACTGTTTGGGAATTTTTTATTCGGGAATTTGATTATTTGGGAATTTTCCAATTCGGAAATTTTATTCCATTTTCGAAAATTTTATTATTCGGTAATTTGACAGAGTCATGAATTTTATTTTTTAGGATTTTTCAGTCGTCCAAAAATTTTCATCCAAAAATATATTTTTTTAATAATTGTTATTTTGAATTCAAACAATAATTTTATAAACTTTGATCAGAAAAAAGATTTTTTTTATACGAATATTCGATGATTGTATTCTTAATAAATAAATAATATTGATCGAAAAACAATTTTTTCCATTGTTTCGGGAGTTTCATAATTCAGGAATTTTCCATTTCGGATATCTTATGATTCGGCAATTTTCTATCGGGAATTTTCAAATTCGGTAATATTATAAATTGCCGGGAAATTCCTATTTTGGTAATATCATAAGCTGTTCGGAAAATTTGTATTCGGGAATTTTCCAGATCGGGAAGTTCATTACATATTTGAAAATTTTATTATTCGGGAAATTCCCAATTCGGGAATTTGAAAGAGTCATGAATTTTATGTTCTAGAATTTTTCAGTCCTCAAAAAATTTTCATCCAAAAAAATATTTTTTCAATAATTGTTAATTAAGATTCAAGCAGTAATTTTAGAAACTTTAAACATTACAATTTTTGTTGATGAAAATATTTGATCATTGTATTTTTAATAAATTAATAATATTCATGAATAAATTTTTTCATTTGTCTAAATTCGGGAATTTCATAATTAGGGAATTTTATAGTTAGGATATTCTAGAATTCGGCAATTTTATGTCGGAAATTTTATTATTCGGGAATTTTCCAATTCGGTAATATCATAAACTGTCGGGAATTTCATCATTCGGGAGTTTTTCATTTCGGTAATATTATAAAATGTCCGGGAACTTAATTATTATGGAATTTTCCTATTCGGGAATTTCATTATTCGGGGATTTTCTAATTCAGGAAATTTACAGTCTCGAGAATTTTTCAGTCTTCCCGATTTTTCACTATAAGTGTATTTGGATGTTATTTTTCATTTCGAGAAAGCTATTAATTAAATAATAAAATCATTACACATTTTTTATGGACTTTATAATTGAATTGAATAGTTTTTAGAAAATAAAGAATAATGTCAAAATACACTTATGGTGAAAAACCATTTTTTTCTGAGTTTTGAAAAAAATAAAGTTTTGTCCCAATGCAATTGGTATTATTGTTTATCCCTCAGCTTGCAGACATCTTTGGTTTCCCAACCTCCCCCCAACCTGAAATACCTGATAGAATATATACTTAAATTTCCATCAATGTTATAAAATGTTATTTACAGTACAAAATTAAGATTTTCTATTTACATTCAATATTTTTGATAAATATTTATTAAATAACTTTTCAAAATTAAATTTTACGACTCAGGGTGCCCTTATACATGCCAAAACTTCTGAGTTCAAGAAATTATTTTCTGAATTTTCGAAAAAATGAAGAAGAAAAGTTTTTTTCTGATTTTTCTGTTTGAAAATTAACTTGTTAAATAATAAAAATTTGAAGCATGAAATAAGGTCGATAGGAGTTGTAGTTGTTCATAAATCCATAAATCATCTATTATTAGCTTCAAAATTTTACTCCGTAAAAAGGAATTTATATTAAACTGCAATACCGACGGATCTCGAAGCTTTCAAAACGGAAATTCCTATCTCATAACATGTGAATTATGGTTAAGATCATAGTGAATATGACGACTTTTTCTAATGTTGTCGAGTGCTTTATTGATAGTCATGAAAAATATATAAGCATTCGTCCGCGATAAGTGCAATTATTTTTAAAATGAAATGGTAATAAGTGCAATGTTTTGAAAAATCTGGTGTCCTGATTTCCAGACCAATTTCATCCAACTTCACTGTTCTGTTCTTTGCACTGCTGTGAACTACATAGCAGAAGACGCCTTTTCACTGAAAAACAAGTGACAAATTATTCCGAGACAGATTAAAAACACGGAATTATCTCAGTTTCATGTAAAGTTTATTCGACAAGGTTAATTTTTGTTGCAGCGAAACTTTCGTCGGAAATCGATGTAAAGTTTATCTTCTGTTTTTTCTGTGATATTTAACATTTGCGCAATATACTGAAGTATTTGTTTATATAAATTGTTCATAATAATTAACTGGCCATACAACATGGCAACGGCCATACCACGCTGGAAACACCAGTTCCCGTTAGATCACTGAAGTTAAGCAGTGTTGGGCGCGGTTAGTACTTGGATGGGTGACCGTCTGATACTACTGCGTTGCTGTTGGCGGCCGTGGGTGTGGTGAGCCCACACTTGTACTTATTTACTACAAGAAACTATCCACCTAGAAACACTACCCGAATCGGGTAGTGTCACGCTTACCCCTAGAGGCTCGCCGAAAGGGAAATAGCTTAATGGTATAGAAATGGTACATTAAATTCATTATTTAGGTTTCTTAAGTACATATGCGAGTTTGTTTAAGCTTGCTCAAAAATCATACTTTTGAAATTTCTCGTTTTATGTAATATTCAAATTAAAGAACCCGTTAATGAGTTTCTAACGATAACAAATTTTTTAATTACATAGTGCTTTTTCCCGTAGTTAAAATTAGATTCAATTAATAACGTAACATTAGTTCATATTTATTTATAATTAATTTTGCTTTATTTTGATAAAATTGCAGAGTTATAGAAATGGGATAAATTATAAGAGGAACTAAAAAATATATTCCAGTTACATACCGTGATAGATCTACAAAGTTTAAGCACTCGTAGGATTGTAACCGGTTGTTATGCCGCAGTTATAATTACTTTTATGAACAGCGACAATTTCACTTTACGAAAGTGACGCAATCATTGTTCAGAGTTTGAGCGAGAAGGCCGAATGACAGAGCTTCAGACCTCTCGAACTTTAGTTACATTTGTGATCGAAATTTCCACTCTATAGTAGAGAGAGGAGGAAAATTTGAGCAATTAAACTGGTTTAGATAATATAATTATTCTAATATTATATGCATGAGCTCCTGAATGTAATTTTGAAATCAAAATATGGAAATTAGTTTTTTAAATATAATATCTTTTTTAATATAAACAGATTTCACACTCTTTTTTTAAGAAACTTCTCCCTTTTCTGGGCTTTTGGCTTAAATGCGAACTGAATTAATATAGAACCCCATAAGAAAAACCACCTATTTTTGGTTTAAAGTTAATTATTTTAATTGAAAATTCTACTATTATACTTTTGGTATAATTAAATAATTTAATTATTTTGTTGAAAATTCAACTGTTTTGTTAAACGTTCATCTTTTTGAATAAACAATTCGACTTTTTGGATAGAAAATTTGACCTTTTGCATTGGAAAATTGAAAGTTAATCTTTTTAATTTAAAAGTCTACTATTATATATTTTTGGTCTAGAATTTATTTCTTTAGTTGAAGCTTGAATTTATTTTGTTGAAAATTCAATTTTTTTTAAATTATTTTTTTTTGTTCGAGTTTTCTTGAACATTTGCTTTTTTGGATATAAAATTCGTTCTTTTGGATTGAAAATTGATCTTTCGATCAAAAATAGCATATTTTTTGTTTGAAAGTTAATTCTTTTTAATTGAAAAGTCTACTATTATATTTTTGGTTCTGAATTTATTTCTTTAGGTGAAGCTTGAATTTATTCTGTTGAAGTTCCAACTATTTTTTTTAAGTTAATCGTTTTTGGTCGAAAATTTAACTGTTTTGTTGAAAATTTTCTCTTTGGGTAAAAAATTCATCCTTTTGGATTGAAAATTCATCTTTTGATAAAAAATGGCATATTTTTTTGAAAGTTAATTCTTTATAATTGAAAAGTCTAATATTTTATTTTTGGTTCAGAGCCCATCTCTTTAGTTGAAAATTAAACTATTTTGTTGAAAATTATTATTTTCAGTTCGAAAATTCAACGGTTTTGTAGAAAATTCATCTTTTCGATGGAAAATTCCACAATTTGGTTGAAATTTGTTTTCTTTCTTGACTGAGAAATCTTTCTCTGTTGCAAATTTGCCTATTTGGTTTAAATTCAACTGTTTTTGATCAAAAATTAAAGCATTTTTTGGTTGAAGCACTAAATATTACACTGTCGTTGAGAATTTATTAATTTTTAAAAATATTTTTGGTTGAAGCCTTATCTCTTTGGTTAAAAACTTAACTAGTTAGTTTCAAATTAATTGATTTTGTTAAAAATTCATTTTTTTGTTTGGAGATTCATCTCTGGCTAAAAATTTTAATCTTTAGTTTCAAATTTGATTTTTTGATGTTGAAAATTCAGTTATTTGCTTGAAAATTCTACTTGAATTCTTGGTTGAAAGTTGAACTATTTGGTCAAAAATTCAACAGTTTTGTTGAAAATTCGGCTTTATTAGTAGAAAATTAATCTTCCAGATTGAAAATTCAGTTTTGTAGGATGTAATTTTACCTGGATTGTAGAAAATTCATTTTTGTCCTTAAAAATTTAACAATTTGATTGAATTTTTTTTCTGTCTTCCCTGAAAAATCTTTCTTGGTTGAAAATTCTACTATGGTTTGGATATTCATCTTTGTAGGTTAAAAATTGAACTATTTGGTTAAAAATTCAACTTTTCACTCCGAGAAAAATCAAAAGCATGGTCCTCTTGTCTGTTTTGTTTTGAACGTGGTGAATATACTTTCTACTGTTTTTTACACAAACAGAATTATTTGGCTGCAAGAGTAGGTGAAGATAGTCGCATAAGGAAAATTTTTGCTGCGAAAGGATTCCTGTTGAGACAAATGAAAATCCTCTCAACCTTAAATTTAAGAGGAAATTCCATTTACGTCAAGAAACATCCTTTTGTCACAAGAGGACATTTCTCTGAGTGTTTTGTAAAAAATTCGTCTCTTTTACTTAAAAGTTGAGCTATTTTGTTGAAAATTCATTCTTCTTGGTTGAAAATTTAATTTAAAAAATGTATTCCTCTATTTTCGTGAAAAATCATCCTACTTTCCTTGTTTTAAGAGCATTTTGGGCTGTAAAGTCTGTATAAACGATTTGAAATTGTATTATTACTTTAAAAAATTTGTCTTGAAATACTTCAGGAGTCTTTGATCTGGAAATTATTTTTTATGAAGTTTGATATATTTAAGGTTTTACTGCGCAGATACAAGAAGTTTGATATAACTTATATAATTTGCTTGATAATTTGGTACTTTTACCATTGTGTATGTGCGGATACTGATTGTGAATGAAACTAGATCGCAAACAATCTACAGCTTGTCTCGATCTCTTCCATGAAATTACACAGTTTGCGCAAGAATCTCGTCATAGGCATAGCAAAATCCGCGCCTTTCTACTCCAGTAATTTATTACGCCGCACAATGAAAAGACCAAAAATTTACATGGAATTTTAACTCATCCGGTTTGCTCCTCGTTTGCAATTTTATCTGACGTGAATACAGAGTTTGTATCAAAGTTTAGTAGAGAAAAAGTTCTGCTGTTAATGTCATTATAAATTATGTTGTACAACCGCTATTATTAAATTTACAATGACAAACAAATCTCAGCAAAAAAGTTTAAGCTTTCATTTGAAGAACTGTACTTGTGTGCACTTTTCGAGAAACAATATTTCTATACAATTTATATGGACCCCAAAAGGGTAGATTAAAACAGATTCAGGTTCTCTACTAAGCGGAAAATAGCCGGGAATTAAAGTAAAGCTGGGAATTAATCGGGAATGTAAATTCGAGCGGAAAATTATATTTAAAGTTTTTGAAAAGGTGATATTTTTTATAATCGTGATAACAAGATAAATAAATTTGAATCGGGAGATCTCGAATACATTGTTGTCGAAACCCTTTTGGTTGCGTCACTGCCTGAGAATGACCTCGTTTAGTGACTGTTTTGAGTTTGTTTATGTATTAATAATGATTACGAATTTTCTGCTCCATCAATTTTGTAAATCAAAATTTCCAAATAAGTAATTTTATTTCATGATAAAATTTATTTCTAAATGTTTCTAAATATTATTGTTAAAAGAGGCTATTTTAATTGTAAATGATTTTTAAAAATTGGGAAATAATTCTTTTTTCAATGTTTTGCTATGACACAGTAATTTGTAAACTTTTTCACACTTTTGAATGGATAAGAAAAATGAAATTATTGACAATAACTTAGAATATCTTAATTCACGAAGTGTATATTGTCGCTACCGGCAACAAAAAATTACCGATACCGACAATAAGATTTTTGGGAATTTTTTTTAATGATTTAGGTTTTATTTTAAAGAATTAATGTTAAGTTTTGCAGATTTCAAAACATGTCAAAAGGGAATCTGGAAGATTTTAAGACCATTTTTTTAATTTTGCAGAATTTTAAATTTTCTTATGGGAACTGAATTATTTTAAAAGATTTGAAAATGATTTAAATTTTGAGAAGATTTTAAAAAATTTCAAGCAAAATGTAGACTATTGAAAATTTCGAAAAAAGAAGCTTTTTAAGAATTCTGAAAGGTTTCAAGAAAATAAAAAGATTTCATAAGAATCCTGGGAAAATCTAAAATAATTATTTATTTTGAAAAATGAATTTTAAGAGAAAATTGAAAACGATTTCTAAACATTTCAAAGAATTTTCTAAAATTGTGAAAAAGTGTGTAGAAGATTTTAAAGCAAAAAGTTTCAATTTTGCAAGATTACAAAATTTTAGAAAAAATTCGAGTAACTTTGAGAGATATTTCAAAGTTTTAAAAAGATTCTTAAATAATTTAAAACTTGTAAAGGTTTCAACAGATTTCAAATAAAATGTAGACTTTTGAAAAATTCGAAAAAAAGAAGCTTTCTAGGAATTGGAAAAGGTTTCAAGGAAATAAAAAAAATCTTAAGATTCCTGGGAAAATTTCACATGTTTTTTCTTTTTAAAAATGAATTTTAAGAGAAAATTGAAAAAGATTGCTAAAAATTTCAAATAATTTCCTAAAATTTTCAAAGGTACGTGGAAGATTTCAAAGCAAAAATTTTCAATGTTACAAGATTATAAAATTTTAGAAAAATTCGATTAACTTTAAAAGATATGTAGAAGTTTTAAAGAAATGAGAACTGTTGGTCTTACAGAATTTTGTTTGAGGAAAAATATAGTATTTGTCGAGCACAGTCTAGCACAAGTTTTGGTTTTTCGAAATTTGATTATTTTTGGGTCTTGTATGTTTTTTGAGTTTGGCATTTTGTGTTTTAACATCACAACTGTTGGCCCTGCAAAATTTGTTCAGGAGTAAAATCGATTCATTTTTAAGGATTAAAAAATGTGGATCATTAATAATAATAGTCAAAATAAATTTGGCTGTAAATATTTCCAATATCATTATTGGTTCGTTTTCAACGATATTTGTGGCCCGATGAGGGATAAATGTCAATAGTTCAGCTATATATATTTTCCGTTTTATAGTAAGAGGAGATTTGATATTTGCAACCGTAAAAAAAACGGGAATTTGGTGGACGAAAATGAGTACACACCCTGCGACGAGCCCTGAGATTAAAATTCAGTTTAGGTTTTTATCAATGGTAAAATTACAATTTCTCTTTTAATTAATTCTGTGGAAACATTGTCTATATACTCTAGAGGTATTTATACACTTTTATATTCGATTCTTAGAAGGATTTCTTGTGTCGAGATGGTAAATGACTCTGGCATAGTAATTTTCTTGACAATGGATTGAATATAAACAAGTTTTATCGATACCCTCTGAATTAACTAAGGTCATTTAAAAGGAATTTCTTTCCATAAAGACATTTAATACTTTCCAGTTAGTTTGTAATAATTACTAATAATGGTAAGAACTTAAAATTCGATTTCTATCACAGAGAATAGGGTACATGGAAAAAAGTTTATAGTTCAAGCAGAAAAATACTGAAACATCAAATCAATAAAACTAAATTGTATTTGAATAAAGTCAGTTTTGTTTTTTAAGAAGAAAATTAGAAACACAATATCTTCAAGTCAATCTGTGCAAAAATTCTATTCTTGAACAAAAAGACTCAGAAACATTATGCAACCAAAAATCAGTTTTTGAAACAGCCAACTGTAACATTGGTATATCTTAAAATTAGCTATGTGTCGTCATGAGTTTCAGGTGTCATACAAAAACAAAACTACAAGTCAAAATTTTTTGTTCTGCTACTAATTCCACATGTTTTCATGTTAAATAGGTTCTTAAAAGCTGTTGAATTAGCAAGGTAAACTGTTTAATCAATTATAAATTTGAAACCTCTGTTAAAGTTAATCCTATTTCATTAGCACCATATTCAGAGTTCGAGCATTCAGATAATTTAATTTCTTTGTTTTAACGTTTTATTTATGTGATTCATTAATAATGATACTTATTATAATAAATTCTGCTGCAAATTCCGCTGCTTTACATATTTTACCAATATCGTTGGTTCGTTTCCAACAATATTTGCAGCTAGATTAAGGATAAATATTACTGGTTTAGGTATCATTTTTTTCCGTGATAATTGTCTGCAAGAATTTAAAAATTCATAAAAATGTTGAGAAACGAATAAAGATAACACTTTTTATTCGGTTTTTTTGCGACTCTTCCAGACAGTAAGTTATTGTTAAAATGCAATATAATTAGCGACGTTTCGATAGCGGAACGCTATCCTCATCAGATAATCTTATAATCTACAAAAGGGATTAATACATATTAGAGGTTGAAATACCACAATAATCTTTAGTTGGTTAAAGAATATTAACAGTGGTTAAAAGGTAGTATATTAGTAATGTTCTCAAAACAACTACAGATTATTATTATATTTCAACCTCTAATATGTATTAATCCCTTTTATAGATTATAAGATTACCTGATGAGGATAGCTGTCCGCTATCGACACGTCGCTAATTATATTGTCTTTCAACAATAAATTACTGCCTGGAAAGAGTCGCAAAGAAACCGAAATAAATGTTATATTTTTTTTTCGTTTCTTAAAATTTTTATCAGCTACTTCCCGGTCGTAAAAAAATGTGAACTAACATCACTCCATTATTCAAACAATTCATAGTTTGGGAGGAGTCTTCCTGTATGTCTGGCTTCGTTTATTCTTTTTCATAAATTCTTTTGCTTTTGTGACTTCTGGATAACTCGAGACGTGTAGGACGAGTCGAGATAACGGTTAACCTAACGCTTCTCCCTCATACAGTCGAGCACAGTAAAAAGGACAAGATACGCGCCTACACGTGCGAGTACCATCTACAATCTACATGCACAGCAGACAACTTGGTCACGTAGAATGTACGTACTACATACTTGATATCCATAGAGCCAGGCATCGATGTCGTTGACTATCAGAAACGTATCGTCGATCAGGCTTCCATCCTGTATAGTCCGGAAATGGAATCGATATAATCAGTTGCTAATTTACGTCTACTAACCACCAATTTGCTGTAATAGATGCTAGAGTCTAGACCATGTTCCCAATCGTATATTGAATTATTGTTAATTTCAAAATGTTCCTACCTCAACCTAAAACATGTAGAACTCAATGTTTCTTTACAGAAAGTATCTTTCTGATGATTTATGAGTGCCGCTCCATGGAAAAGAAGTAACTACAAAATCAGCGAACAGAGAAAATCGACATATTTGACCCATATTTGAGTAGTTTTGTTTTCTCATAGATGAGGCTTTGTGATCAATACAATTTCAAATATTTTCAAATGATTCAATTAAACATTTTTCATCAGTTGATGAAAAATTAATTAACAAAAATTGTCAATTAATATGTAAAATTGCAGATGCTGCCGAAATTGCACAGCATTTCTACGGAAAAAGGCAGTAAGTGAAATTATAATGGGTTTTGGTGGTAGTTGCTGCCTTTTTCCATAGAACTTGATGCCAGTAGACTCGGCTAATTCTACGAAAAAAGGCAGCAAATGGTAGATGCTGCCTTCTTTCCAGGCGTTGATCCAGGGGGGGGGGGCATGGAGCCCCCTCTCCCCCGAAAACCCAGACTTACATTTGAAAGATTTTTTTAGCGATGTTCCCAAACAGCTCTGTGGTGCCCCCCTCCCCTCGAAACCCCTCCTTGTAGCCGCCGCTGCTTCTTGCGTAGAATTCGGTCTCAAATTCAGGCGCTAGTTTTCCAGATTATGTAGTTACTTCCGATTTTTCTTGCAGATCCTGTCTTTTCCCGTAGAAATCATTTTCGAGACTTATTGTAGTAGCTGCCTTTTAAGCTGATAGTGCAATAATTCCCTTTGCTACAGTTTTTTTGTTTATTAAATAAATATTTTCTGTAAAAAATGCTTTAATCACCTTAATGACAAAAAAATGTTTTGCTATGAAAAAAACCTCCATAAAACGCACCGTTTTCGAGTTATCCAATTCTTTTTAAATACTCTTTTACTCGGTTTTTAATGGGAAATAAGATTTTTTAAACAATAATTTAAAATATGTAAAACAAAAAATTGAATTTTACTCATTTAAAAAAGGGCTCGATACTTTTCTTAGTCAAAATATTTGAAACGTTTAAAAACTATCGAAAAGTAAAGGTAAGGTAAGCAATAACGAAAAGTCTTATGCATAGACGCTTTAATAACCTTACTGATAAAAAGCAATTTTTTGCCATACAAAACCTCCAATAAAGCGCACAGCATAAAATTTATCCAATTCTTGCATAATACTTTTTTTTACTCAGTTTTTTATCAAATACTCAAAATTTATCGGAAAAAAGTATTCTGCAAAGAAAAGTCGAGTGCAAGAACTTTCTGATTGAAAATGCTTGAGGTTCACCTCAAGATTACCGCAGATTCACTACACAGCATCTTCGAAATTGACTTTATTACATCAATACAAATTTTTCTAGCTTCTTAATGAAAGTAACTATGTAAAAGCTATAAAAACTGGTATCCATGTAATAAAGTTAATTTCGACAATTTCCAGTTTTAACCGAACCCCGCATAAAATTAAAAGTTTCTAAAAAATGCTCTTTTGTTCCTAGAAGACCGGAAATATTGAATTTTTTATAAAAGTAACTATGCAGAAGCTAGACAAATTTGCACTGATGTAATAGAGTCAATTTCGAAGATGCTGTAGTGTAGTGAATTTGATTCCAAACATAGGAAAATTTCTAATTTTAACCCAACGCCTAACTTTAAAAATTGACTTTATACCTTCGATACCAAATCTTCTACCTTCTGCATAGTTACTTTGTTACTGCGTAATATTTAATTTGACAAGAATCCATGTGATTCATACGCTAATCACCGATCCTTAGCGATCTTATCCGAGGTCCTACGAAATAACGAGGTTTCGAATGTGAATCGAAGGAACAGGGACCTCAGTACTCTCATGACTGGCGAGTCTATTAACACAAATTTTAATTGTATACGGGCTTTCGTGTTTTTTCTGAATAAATGTTTAACGTAAGTGAGGATTTTAATTTCTGAGTATCATTGACTTTCACCTTAATCAATTTCCTTACTACAAGATTAGTACAACTTCACGTGCCAAGAGAAACATTAAAAAACAAGACTTGAGCGCGTAGACATACTTTTATATCGAATTCAAAATTTGCAGCCTTCTGAAGACAATAGGGATTTTTTTAGAAAAAGTTAGGGGTCGTGTGAAAATTCGAAATTTTTGTATGCTTGTCTTAAATTCACTATACAGCGCTTAACAATTGTCTTTATTACCAGGAAATGGGGCTGAGCGGAGCGTGTGAGGGAAACTGGCTCACCCGAAACTTTATTTAGTATAATTAATATTATCTCTCTACTAATAAATTTTTTTTAAGATTAGCGATTGTTTTCTTTATCACAATTGTTAAACTTTATTTTAAATCTGGGAAATTTTGGTTATTTTGTGTAAAAAAACTCTTTAAAAACTTGACTTCCATAAGTTTTTGGAAGGGATCATATAAATATATTATATGTTATAAATATATTATATGCAACTCAAAATAACACTGAATCGACGTATTTTTGAGGATCTTAGTTTTTCTGTTTAGTACCCGAACAAGATTTATGCAAATTTTCACATAAATAAAATATTTTTTCCGTCCTACCGAATAATTTTTGTAAGAAGTTTCGTTTTTGTGGGGGAATATGGCGCAGAGTATTTTATAATATTACGAACCAAATGACAAATTATTTCCTCAATAATAACTTCATTTAAGAGATCAAGAATGCCTTTCACAACGTTCAAGAAGTAGAAAATCGATCAAATTATAATATTTATTGTAATACGTTTCATTTACTTATACGTAGATAAACAATATACATACCTAATTTAAATTCCTTCTGGTACTATTGTAAAAAACCGATAAAAACGAGCCACATAGTCCCATTTTACGGTACATCATTGCGATTTTTTCTAGCTTCACAGGAAACCATTGGTCTGAAATTTGTTGCATCTCATTTTGTACAATGAAAATTTGCGATGTGTCTTCACTTGTTTTTTGAGGATCTACATTCTACAGTGTTCTTCAATCTTCATAGTCACTTTTCCTATTTTTTGCTCTTTTCAGTCACTTTTTACACTTAATATATCTCATAATCCCCCCCCCCCCTCCAGATAGGTCAGGTGGCCGCTAGACTTGCCCCTTAATAAAAAGGAATTTATGCAAGCTTTTTATCTTAACTTAAACCACAGAGATTTTGTTTTATCCTTCAGAAGGTAAAATGAGAACTTTTAAGTATACTAACGTTTATGTTCTCCTGCATGGAAAATTAAAAGATTATGAGCATGTCGAGGGCTTTAGACTGCTTTATGCTACGGATTCACGTGATGTGGATAGTAAAGTTCATTTAGTCCTTTATTCTCTTTCTCTCAAATTTCTGCACACGTTTGCAAGAGTGCTCACTAATTGAAAATCCTGCCTTTTGGTTATTCGAAACATTTATGAGTTTTGCGACTAACATATTAGGGATTCTTTGTCGAAAAAGGGTTCTCTTAAATTCTGTGCGTGTACGTGCTTTCAACCCCTTTTGCTGTACCAGCGAAACATGTTTTTCTAATTTTATCGTCTTCCTCACGTTTCTATATAAAGGGAGAAAATCATTAGCCGCTGGCTTGGGATTCTGCCTTTATGATTACAAAGTCACATTCCTTTCATTTCAACAGAGTGCTGGTTTAAAATTACCTCATTTGAACCCAGAAAACGCGAAAGAAAATAATTCCTGCTCACAAGAGTCAATTATGTTTGGCGCCAGAAAAGATTCTGTACAGTGGCATTTTTCAATTTTGAACTCCATTATTTGAAATGTTTCTGTTTTGAAAGACTTCCAGTGCAGAAGTATTACAATGTGCCATTTTTATTTTTATTTTCCGTTTTTCTCAATGTGTGAAAAAACAATTCGACTGAGAGGAAATAATAAATTTAAGTAAATAAAATAAAAATTTGGAAGCTATTAATAAAATTAAGGATCATTTTCAGTCAAAGTTTGCAGCACCTAGAACTCGAAGCTAGTTAATCAGAGAGAATAATGGGAAAACGACTGTCGATTTTACGGTCTTTTCCGTAGAAAGTAAATCGCGCGGATTAGGCCGCACTTGGAATACTTTTGCCCGTAGGACGAATCGGCTGTGTCGGTATGCAAGACACGTTTTTCGCTTCCAGTATCATGATGTAGAAAGCCGTCCGACGAGGTCGATTTTTATTCTATTTTATTCTAATTGGAATTTCATTCTGCTAAAAGAGTGCATTTATAGAACCCCAGAAACGAAGCTCTATCTATGACAAAAAAAAAACACTTTATCGCGCTTTGCATTTCAGCAAGCAGGAAATCCTGCAAAACGGATATTGAACTTTGCAAATTGTTACAGAAAAAACCATTTGATATCTAATGATATGTATGTTTGAATGATCAGAATACGGTTTAATTGATTTAATGGTATAATAAAATTAGTCATCTGGAAATGTATAGATAAACTGCAGAGAAATATACAAATGAGATTTACAACTCACTTTTTTTTAAATCGTCTCATTCAGGATGGCCGTGTAGGTCAGGGAAAACCTGGTAATCAGGAAAAAATCAGGGAATTTCTATAAGAGACACTTTAAATATCTGTCAAGGATAATAGTAAATTTGAAATGTACTTATTATTAAAGTTTTCAATTGTGGTATTCCGTATATATAAAAGATTCTATATTAAAAGTGTTACAAGATTCAAATTTTTTATCTTTGAGTATTAATGATCAGGGAAATGAAAAATTGGTTAGGGAAAAATTAGCGAATTTTGAAAATGAAGTTTTTCGGCCACCTTGATATAATATTCTTGTCATAAATTTATTTGCCTTGTACATATTTATATTTATATTTTTTAGCAGTTTCTTATTTAAAATAAAAAATATTTCCCGGTTGAAATTTCTACTATTACATTATTCGTTGAAAATTAATCTTTTTTGGTTGAAAATTGAACTACTTGGTTGAAGGTTGAATCACTTTGTTAAAAAAACATTTTTTGTAGAAGATTCATCATTTTAGTTGAAAATTCATCTCTTTGGGTGAAACTTCGTTTATTTTTGTTGTTGAAAGTCGATCTTTTCTAATTGAAAATTCAACTATTTGGGTAACAGTTGAAATACTTTGCTGAAAATTTATTTCTTGGGCTGAAGATTCATTTCTGTGGTCGGTTGTGTTTTCGGTTGAAAATTTATCTCTTTTGGTGGAAAAAGCTTGGTTGAAAATCAACTTTTATGTTCAAAATTCAACTGTTTTATAGAAAATTCGTCATTTTGCTAGAAATTTCAACAATTTTGATGACCTTTTTTTTTCTTGACTGAAAAATCGTTTATTTGTTGAAAATTTGTCATTTTGGTTAGAAAATCCATAATTTTAGCTGGAAATTCATCTCTTTGGATGAAAATTAGACTATTTTCTTAAAATTTTATTTTGTTTATGTTAAAATTTGAAAATGAAACTACTTTGTTGAATATTTAATTATTTTGTTGAAAATTCAACTGTTTGGTTGAAAAAGCCACGATTTTTGTGATGAAAGTTAATATTTTTTGTTTGAAAATTTGACTATTTGGTTGTTTTATTTATTTTTAAATTCATCTGAATTGGTTGAAAATTTAAATATTTTGTTGAAAATTCAAATCTATCTGGACAGAAAATTCGTCCTTTTGGATTGAAAATTATTTTTTTTTTTCAAATTCAACTGCCTTCTTCAAAATACAATTATTTGGTTAGAAATTCCACTGTTTGTGGTTGAATTTTAATCTTTTTTTGTTTGAAAATTCGACCATTTGGTTGAAAATTCATCTTTGTAGGTTGAAAATTCAATTAACAATTTGGTTCAAAATTCAACTATTTTGTTGAAATTTGTACCATTTTGTAACAAACTCATCTATTTTTGTCGATAATTCAGTTGTTTTGTTCAAAATTCGTCCTTGTGGACTGAAAGTTAAGTTCATCTTTCATGGTAGAAAAGTTATCTTTTTCATTGAAATAAATACATTTTATTTGCATTTTAAAAATTTTAATCTGCAATTGCTTTATTCCGTTTATAAAAGATTCTATGTTAAAAATGTTACGAGATGAAAATGCTGGTCTTTGAATATTAATATAGTCACTTATATATTGAATTCTTAGAGTCTACTTGAAGGGAATCAGTTTTATTTCTGTTGACAAATTTCAGTATAAAATAAAATGTACCTTTGGTAAGATTTGCATTCTACAGTACAAAAATCCATTTACATCTCATGTAACAGAACCTAATGCATTCGCACTAGAGCTGTCACATTACATGCGACCCCTTTGAAAAACTTTCTCAACATATGGCAACAATCTTTTATGCACAAGGTTGAAAGTGCAGGTCTGTCATGAAAAATATCTGGGAAATTTTATCGTCTCGTATAATATATTTTTTCGACATTTTCCTTCACAGAAAAACCTCCAGCTTTTTTATACATTAAAATCGGATAAAAAGTATGGAAATAGTTGAGAACTACGTTGTTGGCTACTACATTCACAATATTGCAATTTTAAGGCATAATTTATAGAAATATTTATTTTTTTGTTTCAGGTGAGTGACCATATTTTCTTATTGAATATATAGGTTTCTGTGAGTATAAAAATCTTATCTTTATTTCATGAAAATTAAGATTTTCTGCTTTTTGAAATAGAGCATTCTCATTAAACCATAAAAATTTTAAATGGCCGGTCCTGTGACGGAATGACATTGAGGGGAAATACATTGCCAGTATAGGGATGGCATATTTCGGAGACGTTTTCAAAATAAAATAATTAAAATTGTAAGGTATTGTTTCGTAGTAGGGTGTAATAAACAGTGTTGTGCACCCAGGCACAAAATCTCACAAAATTTATTAGAAATTGTTTGGGTTGAAAAATATTTTGTTTTGGTTGAAGATTCAACTGTTTTGTTAAAAATTCGTATTTTTTGGTTGAAATATCAACTATTACATTTTTTCGTTGAGAATTCATCTTTTTTTGGTTGAAAATTCAACTACTCAGTTGAACGTGTAGCTACTGTGTTAAAACTTGATTTTTTTGTTGATGATTCAACATTTTATGTGAAAACCCTTATTTTTTGTTCAACATTAAACTATTTTGTTGAAAATAATTTTTTGTTGTTGAAAATTTATTTTTTAACTGCAAGTTTTTCTATTCCATGTTAGATGTTGGATTAGAAAAATTACTTCTTCAGTTAAAAATTAAACTATTTGGTTGAGGATTCAACTATTTTGTTGAAAATTCGTCTTTTGTGGTCGAATATTAATTT
The DNA here is from genome assembly GCA_932195095.1 of Andricus curvator. NCBI lineage: Eukaryota > Metazoa > Arthropoda > Insecta > Hymenoptera > Cynipidae > Andricus > Andricus curvator. The sequence continues at coordinate 342,422 of CAKNYM010054353.1, read as the reverse complement.
TCTTGGTGGTGACTAATTCATCTTTTCGGTTAAAAAATTAATTTCTTTTGTTGAAAATTTAACTATTAGGTTGAAAATTCCTTGAAAAATTCAAATATTTGGTGGAAACTTCGTGTATTTTTTTAAAAATTAATCTTTTTTGGTTGAAAATTACTTTTTGTTATTAAGAATTAATTTATTAACTGAAAATGGAACTATTCCATTTTTTTTTTCGTAAATTGATCTTTTTGGTTAAAAATTTGACTATTTCGTAGAAAATTCATTTTAATTGGTGAAAATTAAGTTTTTACTGATAATTTAACTATAATTCCATTTTAAGTTGAAAATTTATCTTTAAGGTTAAAATTCAACTAATTTTGTCGAAAATTCGCCTTTTCTTGTAGAAAAGTAATCTCAGTAGTTGCAACTTAATCTTTTTGGTTTAAAATTAATTTTTTTGGTTGAAAATCGAACTATTTTGTTGAAATTTTGTTGTTGTTGAAAATTTATTGTTTTGATTGCAGATTCATAATTTTAGTTTAAATGTTATTTCTTTAACTGAAAATTTAACTATACCATTTGTTGTGAAACATTGATCTTTCTTGATAGAAATTTAATCTTCTTGGTTGAAAAATCGTCTGTTTGTTTGAAAATTTAACTGTTTCGTTAAAAATTTATTTTAATTGTTTGAAAATTTATTTTTAGAACTGAAAAGTTAACTATTTTATTTTTAGTTGAATATTTTTTTTAGTGGAAGATTCATGTATTTTGTCGAAAATTTGTATTTTTTGGAACAAAATTCATCTTTTGGGTTTAAAATTCAACTGTTTGGGTAAAAATTAATTTGTTTAACGTTGAAACTTAACTTTTTCAATGAAAATGTAACTTATATTTTTTCTGGAAAATCTATCTTTTTAGTTGAAAATTAAATTATTTTATTGAAAATTGATGTTTTTTGGGTTGAAAATTTAATCATTTTAGTGGGAAATTCATATTTTTGACTTGAAAATTCAACTTTTTTGCTAAAAATTCGTTTTTGTTTGGTTTAATTCAACCATTTTATAATAATTGAATTGGTGTTAATTTCAACTGTCACACTTTTTGTTAAGAATGCATGTGTTCTCATCAAAGATTCATCACTTCGGTTGAAACCTTTACTATTTGTTTGAAAATTCTGATATTTTACGTATATCTTACGTAATGTATGAATGACCCCTTATGAGATTCTGCATGTCTGTTGTCACTAAAAGTGTTTAGCATAAATTTAGAAACAAACATTTTTTTCATTAACATTATTGATCTTCTAGGTGTAAGGTTGTTTTATACCTGAAAGAAAAATTTAGAATGATCAGAGAAAATGAAAAGTTGGTAAGGGAAAAGTCAGGGAATCTCGTAATTGGGGGTTTGTAGCAACCCCGATTCAGAAAATATTTTTCTGAGTAGAGCTGGAAAGCAATTAATTATATTTGTGAAATAATAAGGTTACTTATAGCTTCACGCAACCGGACATAACTGCGAGAAAGTATAACGCAGTGCATATGTCGACCTAGAGAAACCTATATTTCGTAATCTTTTTTGCCACAATGCGATTGTGTAGGTGGTACATTACGCGAGCTTGAGATTGATCTAATCTGCGTAGCCACAATGTATACTGAGCTCAAATGACGTATGACCAGGTATACGTACCTGAATATGCAATATACATTATATACATACCATAACACGTTATGTAGATTCTAGGTTAATGGATTTCGTATATTAAATTTCATCTCATGAAAATAAATATGCTCAGAGGTCTGATACTTTTATAAATCCATTTTTCATAGGAACAAGGATTCTTAAATCCTTTTCAAATACTTATTTCGTTTTTTTGTTTAATAAACGATTCACTATAACATTCATCACAGTCCGTCCCCTTTCTTACCTAATCCTATTTCCCCCCTTCCCCTCACAAATTTGAAAAATGCCCCCAAAACACCTAAAATCGAGAATTTTCACTCAATTTTTCCCTTTTGTAAAAGGTTTCGACTCATTTTTTAAGAAATATTAAACAGAAATTCAAAACATTGAAAATAAGACGCTTTGAAAGGAGATTTTGCATGAAAATAGGGGAATAAAATATTTTAAATAAAATTAATGTAGATTCTAATGCTAAATTCAAATTAAACCGCTTCAGATCCCTAGTATTGAAAAATAATTAATTTTTAACAAATTAGTTCAACTCTCAACCAAGTAGTTGGATTTTCAATAAAAAAGCATGAATTCTCAACGAAAAATGTAATAGTTGATATTTAAACCAAAACTGATTTTAATTTTAAATCAAAAACAGTTCAATGCATCCAAAAAAGACAACTTTACAACAAAATCATTGATTTTTTAGCCGAATTATTGAGTTTTCAAGGCAGAAAGACGAATTTTCTCTAAAGATTTGAATTTTCAATCCAAAAATATAACTTTTCAACAGAAAAGTTAATTTTCAGCCAGATAGTTGATTTTTTACCAAAATAATTAAATTTTCAACCAAATAATAACATATTCAAGCAAAAAGAATGAATTCTCAACGAAACAGTTGCATTTTAACTAACAAAGATTATATTTTTACCAAAATAGCTGAATTTTTCAACCAAAAAGACGAATTTTCAACAAAAGAGTTGAATGTACTAAAATACGTAAAACCACGTATTAGAGAAAAGTATGTTAGTTGTGGTTGTACAAAAAAAATTTCGAATTCGAAAATGATATTCAAAAATAAGTAGCGTATTTGGGACCCTCTAATAAAGTACAATTAATTTGGAGTTGATTGTTATATGGCTTATTTTTACACATTAGAAAAATACGTATTTAAAAAAAAAATTTATCTTCATAATTGTGTTATTTTCGTAAATAATATTTTTTTAATTTCTGTTTTTTTACACTATTATTTTTTTCAGAAACATTAAAAAAGGTTTTTAACATTTGGGAGCTTTCAAGTGATAAAAATACATTAGAAATAAATGTAAACGCTTGAGGGAACAAAAACAGAACAAGCAGCTATTTCTAATAGTCATTTTTATGTTTTTCAAATTATTTCTTAGCTTACTTAGAAAAATAATTGGAACAACTCAGGGTTCTGTACTGAAAAGAATACACTAGAAAAAATTGATGAGAATAGGAAATCAAAATTTGTGTATTGAAAAAAGAAAAGATTTAAACAAATTCAAGCATGGCCATTTTTCAATTCTGTTTATCTATTTTTCAATCTTTGATCTTTTCGAATCTTTTTCTGTTTTATTTTTATCAGTAGTAAGGGCTGAAATGTTCACCGAACATTTAGAGGCTACTTTCGAGATATCGAACGATATATAATTTTTACCTAAAATGGAAGTACTGAACCGCTTTGATCCCTGCTAAAAAATAAATGGGAACTTATGCCGATTTTAATTAATTTTCTGTAGATAGATTCTATCATGTAGGAATTCATTTGAATCTCGCACTTTCAAGCAGCTCTGTAGAATAATATTCATGATCGAAAAATCTCAGTTTCAGTATTCACAAATTTATTCATTATCAATATTATCGTGGAATAATAAATTGCATAAAATATTCAGAACATCTCTGTTTGAGCATGACTGAAACAAGCGAAAGAGTGCTGCAGAATAAATTTCGCGTATAGTATAGTGTCTGACACAGTAAAAAAAAAAGAAGAGTCCAATCGATTGCATTTTCTTTCACTGCGACTGACCACAGTGAAATATATTCCCGGCAAAATTCGCTTTTATTCCTCCAGGTTTGAGTCGCCGAACTGTGTTTTATGCATTGTGATTTTACACTCGAGAAAGCAACATCAGAAAATGTATTCTCTCCATTTTATAGAAACAGAAATCATTTTATGGTATATAATAGTTACTACAGACAAATTAATTAAAAAATGGAAAATAATACGGCAATTCCGGAAGGCTTTACTTAACTAGAATTGAAAGAGAGAAAAAGAAATCCATTCGTAATATGGAAATTTTGTAAACATTTTCGTTCAGTCAAAAAAATTGCAGATTTTTCAGAATGAAATTTTTCATACGCCGTGCAGTGCATACACAATTTCGTACATTTTATGATATTTCCAAATCATTCATAAACATTTATGGATGTTATATGCAATATTTACTTTTATTGAAATGAAAAATATATAAGGAATTTTAAACGTTAAAAGCATATTTACAATTTATTTCCTATTTTAAACACGAGAGTTGGTTAATAGAGTGGTTTATAAATCGGTAGAGTTTGCCCCATATCTCTTGTTTTTTTTATAGATATTCAATCCTTTTGATTGGAAAATCATCTGTTTGATATTTCGTTGAAAATTTATTTTACTTGTTCGAAAATATACGTTTAGAACGGAAAATTCAACTATTCTATTTTTTGTATAAAATTCATCTTTTTAATTGAAATCTTCATGTATTTTGTTGAAAATTTGTATTTTTTAGAAGAAAATTCAACTATTCGGTTAAAAATGAATTTTTTTTAGTTGAAAGTTCATTTTTTAGCTGAAAATGTAACCATTTCATTTTTGATTAAAAATTTATCTTTTTAGTTGAAGTTCATTTGTTAAGAAATGGGAGATTTTCAACGTCCTACGAGCGATAGGAAAAAGTTTAGAAAATTTTGAGGTTCTTGTTCTTGTTGAGTGGAAATGTGAATTTCACTAAGGGTGGCCCATAACTCAGTAGAGATTTTCCTCTATAATTATTCCTTTCCTTCGTAAGAAGTTTCTTTGTATTATACGTTATGTCGTGTTTCTCTAGAGAATATTTTAAGATAAAATTCTGTATTACGCAAGTTTTCAGGGTGTCCACCTGGCCTAGAAATCGGGAAAACCAGGAAATTACCGAGAATGTGATTCAGGACAGCGATTTTTGTTTCAATTGTAAAGAATTATAATTTTGGGTTTGGGACAGAAAATTTCAGTAAAGGAATATCATTTTGATAATTATCACAGGGAATTCCCGTCAAGAATAATAATTTTGACTTTTGAACAGGGAATTTCGTAAAGAATTATAATTTTGAATTTGGGACAGTCAATTTCCGCAAAGAATTAGAATTTCGAGATTGAGACAGGGAATCTTATAAATGAATTATAATTTTAAGGTAGAACTGAGGATCTCCTTAAACAATTAGAATTTTCTTTTGTGGCTCACGAAATGGGCATTTTTTGAAAATAATTTTAATTCTGGTTTATAAAAAGAGAATTTTGCAAAAAAAAATCCCTGTTCCAAGTCAAGAATTCATCACATTTTGAAATCCTCGTTTCAGATCAGAATTTGACTATGGGACAGGAAATTTCCGTAACTAATTATAATTTAGACTATGAGACAGGGGATTTCAGGAAAGAATTATAATTTCACTTGAAATAGAAAACTTCACGAAACTGGAATTTTTGAAAATCTCTTGATTCTATCTCATGAGTTTATGATTTTTCCACATTTTTAGGAACACTTTTCTAGATGTGGCAAAAAATAGAACTCCAGATTTCAAAATTTTCATTCAGCCTGATTCGACGAGAAATTTTCAAATCTTTCAAATGATTCTACTTAAAAAAGTCTTAGATTCAGTTGCTGCACAGATATTTGACTTTGAAGTGAAGTATGAATTTTCAAACAGTCAAAGGAAATTTACCTAAACTTCGTGACTGAAAAATCTGTCTTGGTTGAAAATTAATCTTTTTTATTTGAAAATTCATCTCCCTTTTTGTAGAAATCTCATCTTCTTTGGTTCAAAATTCAACTGTTTGGTTGAAAATTCATGCATTTTATTGAAAACTCATCTTTCTTTTGTAGACAATTAATCTTATTGATTGAAAATTCAACTACTTGCTTGATAGTTGAACAACTCTGTTAAAAATTAATATTTGTGTTTGAAGAATCATCTCTTTGATTGAAAATGTAACTATTTTGTTGAAAATTTGTTTTTTTTTGTTGTTTAAAATTAATTTTCTTAACAAAAAATGTAACTTGTCCAATTTTGGTAAAAAAAAACTTCTTGGTTTAAAATGTCCTCTTTTTTGGTTAAAAATGCAACTGTTTGGTTAGAAATGAAGTTTTTCGTTGTAAATTCATTTTTTGGTTGTTGGAAAATTCGTCCTTTTGGATTAAAAATTTTGTAGAAATTGCATCTTTTTTGGTTGAAATGTCAACTATTACATTTTTTGTTGAGAATTCATCTTTGTACGTTGTATATTCTACAATTTGGTTGAAAACTCAACTATTTTGTTGAAAATTTAATTATTTTGTTGAAAATTCAACTCTTTGGTTGGAAATTTGGATATTATTTTGAATATTCTTTTTTTTGCTTAAAAATTGCATTTTGTAGGTAGAAAATTCAACTATTAAATACTTTTGTTGTTGAACATTGAACTATTTGGTTAAAAATGCAACTGTTTTTAGTCTAAGTTTAATCTTTATTGTTTGAAAATTCGACCATACGATTGAAAATTCAGCTTTCCAGGTTGAAAATTCGACAATTTGATTAAAAATTCTACGAATTTGTTGCAAATTTAAATAATTTGTTGAAAATTGATCTATTTTTTTTTAAATGATCTTTTTGGTAAAAAAAGTTCAACTGTTGCGTTGAAAATTCGTTCTTTTGTATTAACAAGTCATCTTTTATTGTAATCTATTTTCGTTGAAATAAATAAATTTTTAATTTTAATCTGAGATTGTTTTATTTGTATACCATTAAGCCATTTCCCTTTCAGGGTAGGCGTGACACTACCCGATTCGGGTAGTGTTTCTAGGTGGATAGTTTTCTTGTAGTTATAAATAACTACAAGTTTGGGCTCACCACACCCATAATATGCCAACAGCACACAGTATTCTCGAATGGTCACCCATCCAAGTGCTAACCGCGCCCAACGCTGCTTAACTTCAGTGATCTGACGAGAACTGGTTTTTTCAGCGTGGCATGGCCGTTGGCCATAGTTTATCAAAATCAGGGAAAATGAAAAATTGGTCAAGAAAAAGTCAAGGAATTTTGAAAATTAAGTTTTTCGGCTATCCTGATTAAATCTTTGTGGATGATTCTGAACCAATCTATTTAGATTATTACATTTTCCAAATTGGAAAAGAAACAATCCAAAAATTGGCATGTATTTCTAAAATTGCTAATATTTAATGCATTCTTGTTGCAAAAATTTTATAAATAAAAAGAATTCTTTCAAAAAATTGAGGTAAATATTATTTAGACTCAATTAAAAGAATTCAGAAAATATTCATAAACAAACCCTCCAGATTGGAACGAATCATAAGTTTAGTGTCTCTATTTCAAAAATTTTAAATAAAATAGATTTCTTTTCGATCTTAATTTAAAACTGATCAAACCATTTTATGTATGATTAAATCATTTTATGTATTTTTCATCTTGTTTTTGTTACTGTTTTTCACCTTTTCTATTTGGGAAAGCTTGTTTTTGTGAAATGGGATAAGTTTACACGTTTGTAGTGCGTTTACGAGAGAGACACTGCTGTCAGCAAAGTTAAGTTAGTCAAGAGGAAGAGTGGAACGACCAGTGACACCGTGAGAAATGCCTTATTCTTGGTGGATTACTCATACGGCTAGCAGCGCGTAATCACCGTAATGAAATTTAAACTGTCGGGATTTGCTCGGCATTAAACTGCTCTGGCAATGCACTATCCATTTGAGTGTATAGCTATAGTAGACACTATATAGTATATAGTGTCTACACGTATATACACGTCCGTCCTTCCTACCCACATCCTAACATACCCGCTTACCTCCCGGATCTGGATGAATTTCCTAGGGGAGTTCGCAGTAGGCTCGTTTCGATAATCCTGCTTACCGAAAACTCGGCTTACGCGGGCTAGGCTGCTGGGATCAGTTCTGCTGTTACGATTTACGGGAAAGTTATGGTGGCTGTTCAACCGAAGATAACGGATTCAAGGTATTTGCATCAAAAATTTTCAGTGAAAACTATCAAGAATTCATACTTCAACTTTTACTTCACTTTTGTTTATTCACTGATGTTAACAGGACACCAGGGGGTCATTCACTTCTGAAACAATTTAAATTTCGCTACCCCAAAATCTTTAAAAATCGGAATTAACGACTTCAGATTCAAGATCTCTCATTGTGACCAGATGGATTTCATAAGATCTCTCAGGGATATTTTCAAGATTGACGAAGATTTGAAAGATTTCCGAGATTTCCGGTGCAAGAAGGCTTAAAAAGAAATATGAGAGAAGTATGTTTCTAAACAACAGTGTAATAAAAAAAGGGGTTTAAACTGTTTTTGAGTTCAGGGAAGGAAAAATGACTTGGTTCAAAATAAAAGCTGATAGAATTTCTTTAAAATTGTTATCTTAACCTATCAATATGTAATAGAAATATTGATGAATGATCCTGTTAAGAAGGCATATTTTTCTCTAAAAGAAACGAAAGTTTTTACTTTTAACAATCTCCGAAGGATTTTTAATCGTAGAAAATATTTTGAAAAACTGGGGATGAAGAAGAATATTTTTGCAAGATTTGAGAGACCACCCTATGTAAAAGAATGATTAATTATTGTTTCATTTGCAACCTATACACTAAAATATGTTTTAATGATGATGGATTATCGTGAGATTAAATACCTTTTAACCCTTAATCAATATGCTTTGAATTTTGCTTTGAAGAGGCAAACTCGAAGATCCTCTCTAATTGAGCGTAAGTGCTCCTTATTCTAACCATATATGTACATTCTACATATTCTAGATACCTACATGATTATGTGTCATATCAAAAGGCAAATAACTGATTACTCACGGAGTTTACTACATAATTGATTACTGCACTACATAAATAAAAATACACACTTAAAGGGAAAATAAAAGTAGTACAGATATATTTGCTGCAGGTCTTATCAGAAGCCACGTCGCCAGAATCAATAATCCTTTAGCTCAACATCTATATTTTCCATGATTATAATACTTTTGCATATTTCTTAACAATAACTTCACTCAGATAAAAGGTCATTAAATAAATACTATAATTCTGTTCCTTTTTTCAGTCCTGGAATTCTTGGTCAGTTTTTCTCACTTTCAAAATCCCTGATTTGTCATTACTTATATAAATTCAATTTCCTGTACACATTAAAATTAATATATATGTTTGATTGACTAACCAAGGATTATTAAATGTACATGATGGGACTGAAACAATGTATTCATTGCAGTATCTGGGTCAAAGCAAGAAAGACAGGAAATAGTATTACAAAAGGAAAAGTGAGTTATGTTCCGCTAGTCTTCAACGGCTACGAGATTGAATAAGACTTTTTAAGAACAGTTTAGGTACAAAAGTCGCCCAGAAACTTAAAATAAATTAATTTAATTAAAGTGAAATTTTGCTCAAAAAGTGAAAATTTCTGCACTGTCACTAGCAGTGAAAACGGCACTTTGTTCTTCCTATGCTATATGAGGAAGCTAATTGATTAATGGTTGTTTGAAACTCCACTTCCCCACTTATATCCGCCAATAACTTCACCGTATAAATCGCTCAAATGTCGTCTCCGTGCTAACAGTTAATGAACATTAGCATCGTTCGATAATCATGTAATGACACTTGCCTTATAAGTTCCACTTAACTCAGCGTGGCTGTAAGTCAGGGAAAACCTGGAAGTCAGGGAACAGTCAAAGAATTTTATTGCTCAGGGAAAGTTAGGTAGAAGTTATAGGGATTTTGACAAAAATCTTGCAAAAGTCAGATAGTTTCTATAAAAAGCACCTTAATTAACTGTCAAGGATAATAAAATAAAAAATTTTATATTTTAAATTGTTTTATTCAGTTTATGAAAGGTTCTATATTAAAAAATGTTACAAGATTTAGATTCTGGTATTTTTTAATTGAAAATTTAATTACTCGGGTAAAAATTGAACTACTTTAAAAAATTTCGTTTGTTTGTTGAAAGTTAAACTATTTTTGGAAATTGATCTTTTTCAATTCAAAATTCAACTACTTGGGCGAAACTTAACTATTTTGTTCAACATTTATTTTTTGGCTGAAGGTTCATCTCAGAATGTAGGTTTTCCATTATTCGTTCAGAATTTATTTTTTTTAGCTGAAAGTTCGTCTTTTTTGGAAGAAAACTAATCTTCTTTTTTTGAAATTTCCTCTTATTTGGTTAAAAATGCAACTGTTTTACAGAAAATTTGTCTTTTCGCGTCAAACTTCAACAAATTTCGTTTCTTTTTGTTGAAAATTAAATTTTTTTACTGAAAATTTAACTTTTAAATTATTTGTTGAAAATTGATCCTTTTAGTTGAAAACTCAACAATTTGTTTGAAAATTCATGTATTTTGTCGAAAATTTGTCTTTTTTGGTAGAAAATTAATCCTCTTGGTTGAAAACGAGGCTGAAAAGTCGTCTTTGGATTTAAAATTCATCTCTTTTTGTAGAAATTTCATATTTTATTAGTTTTTGGTTGAAGTTTAACCTTTTTTCATTAAAACTTCGAACCTTTGGTTGTAAATTCATCTTTATAGGTTGAAAATTCGTCTCGAAAATTCGTCGTTTTGGATTGAAAATTGAATTATTTTGTTGAAAAAGCAACCGTTTTTGGTTGAAGTTTAACCTTTTTTGTTTGAAAATTCGACCATTTGGCTAAAAAGTTAACTAATTTGTTGAAAATTTAATTATTTTGTTGGCAATTTAACAATTTTGTTAATATTTCATATTTTTTGCCGAAAATTCAACTATATAGTTAAAAATTGTCCTTCTGGATTGAGAATTCATCTTTTATGATAGAAAAGTCATCTTTTTTATGGAAATAAATTAAAATGTTTTAAATTTTAATCTTATATTTGATTGGTTAACTTCTTTTATAAAAGATTCTATGTTAACAATGTTACAAGATGAAAATAATGATCTTGGAATATTAATGGTCAGATTGGACAGGGAAAATGAAAAATTGACCAGGGAAAAATCAGGGCATTTTTTAAATGAAGTTTTGCGGCCCCCTGTTAACTGCTTTAATTATAATTTGATTGGCTGATCTGCTTCGAGTTCTATACTTGAATTAGAACTTTAAGGCAAGTTTGCCACCACCCAGCGTTGCTGAAAGCTAAATTTTCAATTTGAAGTTTAGTCAAATGAGCTGCAACTGGCTTCTATTGCTGTAAATGAACTATCACCTATTCATGTGCATCCAAATTTACTGCAGTTGGTTCCATAATGAGAGCATATGTGTTCCTCTCAGCGAAAATGTTCTGCATAATTTACAGAACGATAGATATTGCACTGCAAAATTGGAAACATGATATGTGGAATGAGCCACTTCGAGCTCAGAATGTAAATTTTATTATTAAATACTTTGAAATTTGGCTAAATCAAACAAATTTTGGTTGATATAAAAAAATAGTTAATTTATTCAAACAAAACATTTGACAGATTTCACCAAATAATCCACCTGCTGAAAGATTTGGTTAAAACAACTACAAATTTGGTTGAATCAACTAAACCTTTGGTTGACCATATAGCAATGTATTTATTTACTTGATTTAACAAAATTTTTATTAAATCAACCAAATTTTTTTCTGAGTGTACATCGAAGTTCGAAGTTATTTATGCCTCGATTACTTGGATGTAACTTTACTCTGATGAACATGGTTTAAGTCTTAAGATGCCATATGTTTGAGCTAGTACGTGAAAAACTTATCCAAAATAACATTTATTGTTATAAAACACGAACGGTAAATAATTACGAAAAAATTCTGAAGTTGAGAACTGTGTACCGCTATTGCCGGTGACGTGACATGTTCTATGCTCCTATGGAAAAAAAAGAATGGCATGCATGGAGTGGCTCACTTTGTCTGCGAGTATAGACAAAACCGGTTCTAAAGAGGATCACCCACCTCTTCAAGAAAGAAAAGAAGGAATTCACTCACGTTACATTCATACCTTTTTACTCTCTTTACTTCAAAATTATGTTCCTTATATTCTTTCAAATCTTTATTTTTTCATAAAATAAGAATTACACCCGGAAAAAATGTCACTGGACCGGGTAACCGGAAATACCGGGAATTTTTTGAGATTGGGAAAAACTTCATAAATTTATAGATTTATCGAATGCTTTAAGATTTTGAAAAATATGAATACTCAAATTTAACAATTTTTTATTGAAGCGCTAAAAACGGTTTGATTTAGAAGTACAATTGTTCAAAATTGTACAGATTTCAGTTGAAAGTCTTAATAGTTAAATAATTTTTTCAGACTACAGTTTTATAAGCTGGGCAATTCGAAATTAATAGCGTTTTAAGTCTGTCGAATTTTACTTCCACTTAATTTAACACTTTTCAAGTTGGAAGGTTTTGATTTCAAATATACTCAGTTGATTAATGTGTAGATGTCTGAAGAATTTGGAATAAAAATGGTTAAATTCTGATCTCTTTTACTTTGGAATTGAACAATTTTGAAATGTTTTTTATTTGGAAATTGTTCATTTTTGAATGCTTCGATTTTTAATTTATTTGAAGTGTCAAGGATACTGCTTTGAAATTGTATAATGTTGCAAGATTTATATTTAATATATATGAAATCTATATTAATCGATGTTATTGCTATTCAATATCAGGCTTCACACTCAATAGGGGAAACCTATTCCCCTCTTTTTCCCTTTTTAAACGAATTTTTTGTCTCGTTTTTCTCGCTTAAATACGAAGTGAATTAATAGAACCCAAGACAAAAATTGAAGTATTTTTGGTTGAAAGTTAATTGTTTTTGGTTTAAAAGTCTACTGTTATATTTTCGGTTTAAAATTAATCTTTTTGGGGTAAAAATGTTATATTATGATATTTTATTTTTTTATTTATTTTATATTATAATATTATTTCGTTAAAAATTCAATTATTTTAAACATTAAAATATATTGTTGACAAGTCTTATTTATTAGTCAAAAATTCTAATTTTTTGTTAAACATTCGTCTTTTTGGGTAGAAAATTCATCTTTCTGGTAAAAAAGTCATCTTGGCTCAAAATTAAATTTTTTAGTAGAAAATTTAACTAATTGGTCGAGAATTCATGTATTTTGTCGAAAATTCGTGTTTTTCAGTTTAAAATTAATCCTCTTGGTTGAAAATTCATCTTTTTGGTTAAAAATTCATGTATTTTGTTGAAATTGCAATATTTTTACTGAAAGGTTAAGAATCTAAAAAGTTTTATATTTAATTTAGTATGGTACATACATTAATTTTATTTAAAAGAATATATTTTCCTATTATTCCCCTATTTTCATGAAAAATCACCCTGTTTTGAGAGTTTTTTAGGCGGTGAAGTCTATATAAATACGGCAGTTAATTATTACTTGTAAAACTTATTCTAACTGTGACTTTGGTTTTTACCCCCGGATTCAGCAGTAGAAGTTTATCTAATCTTGTAAATGCAAGCCGATAAATTAAATCTGTACATAATGGAATCGAAGTTTTTTAGTAGATCAGTGTTTGTATTGACATTACAGACCTCTTTTTTTGTGAACAGTAGTCACTTTTTAGCTTAAATTAGTCACTTTATCCATTTTTTTCAAGTACATTAGTCTATGGCAGCCCTGTTTATTGACCAAAAATTTTAAAAACAGATAATAATACCTATTGTAGTAGTAAGTAGTTAGTAGTTTCTCGGTTTCTGCAACAGAGAAGTGCTGGAGAAGCGCTTACCATAATATGTGCAACTGCTCTTATAACTCCAGTAAAACATTAAGTACTTACTCAATTTCCGCTTAAATGTACCCACAGAGGAAATGCACACTCTAATCTCTAATGATTATACCCATTCTAGCTATACCTGAGTTCAAGGTTTCATATGCGAGAGGATCTAAAATTACACAATATTCATATAATTAGATGTTGCAGGATTTCCCTTAGCAAACGATAATAATACTGAATTAAGTTTTGGAAAGAAATTATCTAGATGGGAAAAGTGCATAGACATAATATAAAAAGCTGGTTACTGCTTTTCTCAGCTTGTCTTCACAAGCTGACGGTTTTCTTTACTCTGGCGTAAAAAGAGTCGCGAATACGCAGCAGGTCTTCGCATCCAAGAGGCATCTTTTGACAAGATGATGAAAGTTTTCCTTCATATGTGTTAAAATGGATGAAAAAAGCACAGGCAATGGGTATTATAAGAGAAAACATCAAGCAGACACTCTTTTCTTGAAAAAATCTTTTAAGGCCAGAGAATTTTATGGAAACTTATTCAAAATATCAACCAACTACAAGGTTCTGAAAACGTAATATAAAGATGAATAAGGTTTAGAAAAGGGGCTTTCAGGAAATGAAGTTTAAAATTAATGTAATCTTTTTATTATAAAAATGCTTCCATCTTCAAATTGTACAATTGAAATGCTTCTAAATCATCTCAGGATCACAGTCCGTCCCCGTTTTTACCTTACCCCCTTTTCCTCCTTGAATTTTAAAAATCTTCTAAAATGCCTAAAATCGAAATTTTTTACCCAATTTCCCCCTTTTTACAAGATTTCTATTAATATTTAAGAATCATGAACTGAAATTCAAGACATTAGAAAACCAAGATTCTTTAAAAGAGATGCTTTTTGATGATACAAAATACAAATATTTTCTAAATGATTTATTGCTAATTTTATAGATTTGAAAAAATGGGGAACAATGGAGATTTTTCGCGAAAATAGAGGAACAAATTCTTTTAATTAAATTAATGTAGGTACTAACATTAAATTCAAATTGATACGCTTCCAATTCTTAATATTTCAAGTAAAAATATGGCATTTTCAAGGAAGCATATATGAATTTTTAACCCAATAGTTGAATTCTCAATCAAAAAGATGAATTTTAGTTGATATTTCAACAACAAAATATTTTAATATAAAATAAAAAACAGTTAAATTTAACAAAAAAATATGACTTAAAAAAAATAGTAATTTTTCTAACCAAATTGTTCAATTTGCATGACAAAAAGACGATTTTTCTAGAAACAGTTGAATTTTCAACAAAAAAGTTAATTTTTCACCAAAATGATGAATTTTGAACTAAAATGATTAATTGAGTTTTGATGTTATGTTATAAACCAGCGTAGTGTAATAGTTCTTTCGTCGATGGAATGACGGTTTTTGATCTACTTTGTATTAACCAAAATGGTTCTAATCTTTAGCTGTGAAAAAGTTCTGAATCTTCAACCGAAAAAATGAATTTTTAACAGAGTTGTTTAACTTTCAACCAACTAGTTGAATTTTAAACCAAAGGACATGAATTCTCAACAAAAAATCAATTAGTTAATAATTCAACCAAAAATCGTTTAATTCGTGCAAAAAGACGAATTTTTAATAAAATAGTTTGATCCTGAACCAAAAAAGATTGTTTTTCAACGAAACAATTGCATTTGTAACAAAACATGATGAAACGGCGTATCAGAGAAAAGTATGTTAGTTGTGGTTGTAGAAATAAAATTTTGGAAATCGAAAATAATATGCAAAAAAGTAGCGTATGTTAGGACCCTCTAATAAAGTATAATTAATTTGATATTGGTTGCTATATGGCTTGGTTTGATATGTTAGAAAACAACATATTAAAAAATATGTTATCTGTACTTTCATGATGCAAGAAAATTTGTCTTTTCCCAAGAAAATGTACAAGAGACAAGAAATATTTTCTTAAATCAAGCAAATATTGTATCGTGCGTATTCGTAACGATATTTTCTTTCATTCATTTTTAATTATTTTTCCGTGTAGCTAAACAAAAAATTTTGAAACACAAAATTGACTAGAAATAAACATGCTAAAGAAAAGGCGCTACTGTCAGAGAGCACTTTCGTTCAATATTCATGAGATAGCCATGTGATTAAAAAGTTTTTAATAATAAATGAAATCCCCCTGTATTGTGAAGTTATTCAACTTTTAAGTTTAACAATTTAAATATTTGTTAGTTTCGCGATTCAATTAGAATTTTTCAGTGAAAAAACTTCCAAACCCTAATTGATTTGAAGAATTGTTTAATTTTGAATTCTTTCAATTGTATAGTGTTTAGGTTTTCAATTTTATTCAATGGCTCTTAAGTTGGAAGTATATAAATACGTTTTCCCTTTGATTATTGATGGGAATTTTGCTCGGAAGTGTATTCAATTTTTTAAGGCAAGGCAAGGATGGTTTCTGATTGTTAGGACTGCTTTTTTCCGTGACTGGTTACTTGATGAGAGTGACAGCTTCATCTCTGTTCAGGAAGGGTGATGTTCCTTTTGTGACCAGGGAATCGAAAGCACCCACCCACGCTTAATTTTCCCCTATGTGCACTCGTCTTTGAACCCTTCCCAGTCGATATACAGTTCAATTTCTATCCTCCTGACGCTGTAGCGTTTGTATTGCCCACCGTCTGCCCACAGTGCTATATGCCTATATAGCCACCGGAAAACACCATTGTACCCATCGCCATGAATTCATTCCCGATGACAGTGAAATGTTCTGGAATCTGGATAAAGTTTTCATCAAATGGTCCTCCAAATGTACTTTTTAAATATCGTATGAATAACATTCGGTTTTGCCTCAGAGGGGAACAACATTCAGGCCTTGGACTCACAATACTAATGACACTTTTTAACACTTTTTTTTCATGATACAGCTATTTTGCTACTTTTTTGAAAAAATTACACTATTGCTACTATTTTCTCAAATTGCTCGCTAGTGAGACTATTTTTTCACTTTGCCTTTTGAAAAATTTTCGCTACGTTGACTCAAATATTTTCAAAACACTTCAAGGAATTTCTAAAAATGTCAAGAGTTTTTAAAGATTTCAACAGACTTCAAGGGTTTTAAATGATTTAACTGATCGTAGTTAATTTTAAAGAATTTTATAGGGTTTCAAAGCTTTTAAAGTATTTAAAAATATTCCAAGGGATATCAGAAAATTTCAAAGATTTCAAGAAGTTTAATCTGATTTCAGAGGATTTTACAAGACCGACGCTTTATAGAGTGTTGCATTTGAGCAAGAAATACGAGAAATGAGCAATAACAAGAAAAGCTTTCATCTTTTTTTTTATGAAATTTCACCTCATCTATAGTCTCATATTTAAGCGAGCTTCTCGAAAGATCGTATATTTCTATCGACTGTCTTATTAGTGTCAGAATTGACATTCGTTAATGAACAAATGTCATAACTATCGTCATGAAATATTTAAGTAGACATAGAGAAGGCACCAAAAAAAAACATAGTGTTCAGAGTAAAATGTGTATTTGCATTAAATTATATCATTCTTTCATTAATCATTCAAATTCCTAAATATGATTTTCAATAGTAAAATCCTCTTTGTCTTCTATCTCGTCAATTTATTTTCTGTATGATAATTGTGGTTATGTCTCATATATATGCATAATGAAAATTATTTTCTAATTCTGGATTTCTGGCGCCAAAAAAGCCTTATTTACACTCCTTCTTTCTTAATAAATATTATAATAATGTCTAATAATTTATTAAGCAGCATATTTCGAAAGAATAATAGCATGACGAGTATATTAAAAATAATTTCCATATGTAAGTATCAGCTTTGAAGAAGATTTTTTTATCTTTATATATTGTTATTATTTCTTTGAAATAATATATATATATATATATATATATATATATATTATTTGGTTGCGGTAAAATTAGTAATAATAATTTGAGTTCTCCAATTTTTCCTCAAAATTTTCAGTGCTATCTGACATTTTTGTCGACTGTTATTTTCATTTGATAACCTCAAATAACATTTCCGCCAATGACGTTTCCGCCGATAAGTCGGACGAGGAACGAGATAAAAAGAGACGATAAAAATAAAAGAGAGAATCAGATTCTCAGTTTTTGAGAATACTTCTGGAACGACTGAAATGAGCAGATAACCGAGCATCTCCTATCGTTATGCAACACTACTTATAGCATCTATAAGGATTTTACAGATTTTAGGGTATTTTGCAAGATTTCAAGAAATTTTAAGAGATTTAAAAAACTTAAAGTGATTTCAAAAGCGTATCAAAGACATCTAAGGATTTTAAAGATTGCAAGGGATTTTAGGTTATTTCAAAGAATTTCTGTAGAGAACTTTAGGGAATAAATGAAATGGAATGTATTTTCAAGGGACTTATAGAAATTTTAAGAGATTTCTACGGATTTCATCCAATTTTAAGGGGTCTCAGAGAATTTCAAAGATTTAAACATTTTTAAATTATTTTTAAAAGATTTTAATAGATTTATGGCGATTTTATAAGATTTAAGGGATTTTAAACATTACAAAGGATTTTAAAGAATATAGTATATTTGAAAAGATTCGAAGATATCAAGGAATTTTCATGGTATTTACAACACTTTAAAGGATTTCAAGGAATGTTACAAAATATTTGAGGGTTTCATAGGATTTGAAGCGAAATTAAAAGATTCTATAGAAGGATCAGATTATAAGGAATTTCTATAGATTTCAAAGAGTTGAGGGTATTTGCAAAATTTCCAAGTAATTTAACGAGTTTTCTAAATTTTTAAGAGTTCTCAAAGCATTTCACCATGTATGAGAGATTCATATATTTTCAAAAGAAATCAAAAGATTTCCTAAAGATAAGATTTAATGAAATGTCTGTAGATTAATTTCAACGGATTTAAAAAAATTGGACAGTTCTTCAGGTATTTTAAAGAATTTGAACAGAATTCAAGGGGTTTTAATAGGTTTCAGTGGATTTCAACAGATTTCAAATATTTCAAGGTATTTCATGGGACTTTATCAGATTTTATGGGATTTCAGAGGATTTCAGAGTTTTTATTATTTTTTAAGGAATTTTGAAAGATATTACAGATTTCAAGATGTATTGTTGAATTTTCCTCGATTTTGGTAGATTATTAGGGATTTCACAAGATTTAAGAGATTTTATCAATTTCAGAGGATTTCAAAGAGTTTCGGGTATTTTAAAAACTTCCATGGAATTAAACGAAATTTCATATTTCAAAAATTTTATTGGTTTTCAAATAATTGCCAGCAAGGATTTCAAAGAATTTCATTATCCTGGATATTAATGATATTCAAAAGATTGCTTTAAAAATATAAAGGGATTTTAAAGCTTTTGAAATATTTTAGGATAGTTTAAAAGATTCCTCAAGGGATTCTAATGGATTTCTAAAGAAATTTAGGGAATAAATGAAATTCAATGAAATATCAAGGGACTGGTACTGGTAGTGATTTCTACGGATTTCAAGAGATTTCACCAGATTTAAAGGATTCATTAGATTTCAAAAGAAATTGTAAGATTTTAAAGGATTCCTACGGATTTTAAGGGATGTTAATGATTTTAAGGGATTTAACAAAATTGGGGAATTGTCCAGGCATTTAGAGGATCTCAACATATCTCAGGCGTATTTTAAAACATTCGAAAGGATTTCACTATTTTGCTACTGTTTTTCAAAATGTATGCTACTATTGACACTATTCTGAATTTCTCCAATGAGTCCCAAGGCTTGAACATTCCAAACAGGATTTGAAACAAAAGTAAAAATCATACATTAATTCGAAACAAGCATGTAAACTGTAGACTTTGAAGCAATTTCTCGAATTTTTTCATTTTTATAGTTGATGACTGACTCTTTCAAATTGAAAAGTGCACTCTCTTTTGAACGATATATCAAAACCTGAAAGTAATTTTCATTTGAAATAATTTTCTTGCAAAGCAATTTATCAGGATTATCTTATAGAATTTACATGAATATGCTCTAACTTCAGTACTTTATGAAATGACGTTCCAACTTGAAAGCTCGTTTCGCTAAAGTTTTGCAGTAAACTGAGTTCGGAGGCTCGTAAAAAAGGCCTTCCCCGCTCCTGTCCCCCTCAATGCAAGTCGTATTGCGTATACTGTGGAATGGTTTATAGTTTATGGGATTCAAAGTTCCATTGACACTTCTACTCTGCTTCCACTTTCTTGCAATCACTGAACGATAAGGAATTGAGGAAACTTGATGATGGGTTTGAGAGTAACTATAGGGTAGGGGTTGTTTTACGAGTTCCGGTCGGTGACGGGTCGTTAACATTGGGTCATGACGACTATTTAAGCACATTCTCGGCAGGGGGTATATAGTTTTGGAACAGAAGGGTAAAGAGAAGTCGTAGAGAACATCTGTTGCCTAACCAAAGAGCCTTGGGCAGGACTTCGGTAGTTTCCAGCATCGGGAACGACAGGTTTGCCGTTGATATTCACTCGATGTCTTTACCCCGTTTACCTCTTCCCATATCAGAAACCAATCTTGCAAAACTTATCTGAAAAAGATTCGTAGCCTTACCGAGTCTTACAGTTCAGGGTGTATAACTGTATTTGTGTGTGTGTTTTTAAAAAATCGATAATGTGTTTGAGATAGGCTACACTGGCTATAGATATTTTAAATACATTTGGGTTATAAGCTTTTTAACCTTAGGGGAGAAGCGTATAATGCGGCATATAACATATATTAATCGATAGAAAGAAAAATATAATCGATATACTATGTAATGACTAAATATGTAACACGTATAGATCAATATCCCAATAAAATATATGAAGAAAAATAATTAATTATTGACTCTTCCAAAAAAGACAACGCGCTTCATCTTATCCTACCTGTTGGGTAATGCAGCGCCCAATCTTAATTTTATCTGTTTAAATTAAACAATTATTTTAAAAAACCTAATTTTTTCACTAACTATTTGATGCTGCATTCATAAATGCATGTACTGATTACTTAGTGTTGACATTTAAAACGTCAAACATTTGAAGTGCATTGGATTCGATAATATTCTTTTTTGATTTCTTCAAATTATAAATTGTTTAGTTTGGAAGGAAAATAACCAGGAGTTTTTTCCTGAGTCTTCAACTCTTTACTGGCTATAAATACCATAGTACAGCTCATCTCTAGAGCATATTTGGTAAACATCTATCCTAAAATCAGCTGAAAAAATATACATATCACGCCTGACCTACAAAGAACTACCATTCCTCTGCCTAACAAAATGCAGGCAGCATCCCTGTCTCGGAAAAATGCTCAGGGCGAGAAAAGCTGACAATATTGAAATATGTCGACTTCTCCATGAACGGAATAACAATAGGTTTTACCATTCTGAAGGCTGAACACGGAGACTTCTCGACTTTTAGACTCTTCGCGTGTAAGTCGGCAACATGAACCCAAAATGCATAAATAAGAGAGAATCTGTTTTCTAGCAGTGAGAAGTTTCGCGAGTTACAGCAAGTCACCGTCCAAATTCGTTGTGAGTTTTGGGAGTGGACTGTAGACTAGGGCGTATAAAAAAAATAAATTTGACTTCCTGAATGTTTAACCAAAAAAGAAGAATTCTCTCTGTTCGGACAACGTGTTCAAGAGTCAAAATCACGAAAAAATTATATTTTTCTCGTTATTTGTTCGTTATTTAAGTGCCTATGTAGTATAGGCAGGGATCCGAACGAAATTAAGGGGCATTTTCTGATATTTGCCGATTATATCTGTAAAGTGAGAAATTACTAAAAAGTAATGCAGCTACGGAGGCACAATGTCAGAATTGTGTTTCTTCAAAGTTTTTTGAGAATTGCTTAAAAAATAATTGCCTAAAAAATGCGATACTTAATACTTGAATGGTTCCGTATTAAAGAAAAATTATACCCGGAAAAATATTATTGCACTAAACACTAAGGTGTGCATTTATTTTATGTTTCAGGTACGTATGACTCAATAGTGGATTATTTTCTATTTCAAAATAGAATTTGATGATCATATTGGTATGTAAAAGATGGTGTTGGACAATTTCAAGTCTTAATGTTTTTTTTTTTTTAATTTTATTGTATAAAATTATATAAAAATGCTTTTTTATTCGTAAAAGTAACTTTATAGTACATACTGGCATTATACTTATTTATGTCAAACATCTTTGTATCATTTTCACTAATCTCAGGAAAATATCCTTTATTCAGAATATTAATATTTTAAATATGCATTGAATTTTAACCATGGAAATCAAATAAAAATAAAAATTTGTTTTAATTATTATTCAAAGTCATGGACTTCAGGAAAAAATTTCAGAACTAATTTATCATGTGTTTAATATTATAAATTCATTAATTCCTTCATCAATTTACATAG
This sequence comes from Andricus curvator, assembly GCA_932195095.1. Lineage (NCBI taxonomy): Eukaryota > Metazoa > Arthropoda > Insecta > Hymenoptera > Cynipidae > Andricus > Andricus curvator. The sequence goes on along the minus strand of CAKNYM010054353.1, from coordinate 320,355 downwards.
ACATATAAATTATATTTCTAATAACTTGTACCAGTAAGAAATTACTTTTCCTTATTTATAAAGTTACGTTCACAATTTTACAACTATTCAAAAAAATTCTATAGAATTGTAAGTAGTTAATGAAATAGAATTAAATTTCTAGGGACTTCTAGTTATTCTCTCTATTTTAAATAAAAATTTTCGCAAAGCACTGTATTGAAGTATTTTTCCTTTCATTGCGCCTTCCTGTTTTTCTAACCTATTTTGCAACTTATGTTATTTAAACTGCTACTTATTGCAATTACGGTTTTATTATTTATTTTGTGAATATCACTTTTTCCTCTCTTCAATTTCCTATCGAAAATTATAGTCTTTCCAACTCTAAATGGCAATTATTAAGTTTGGAATATGTTTATAATTAATGTGGAAAAAGTATTTCTTCGTATTGCTGTGGCAATAATTTTTTGAGTATATCCTAACTTGCCATCGAAAACTTGTAAAAATAAATATTATAATACCAACTTTTACAACCAATAGTTTATCCGTGTGAAGTCAAAAAAATTCTGTAAAAACGACGAAACAGAAATTTTGAAGTGTCGAAAAGTTTTGACTGATAATGGAAGCGTTACATGCCAAAAGCACAACAAAAATTTAATCCCTCTAGCGCATGTGGATCCCACCCAAAATCAACCGATAAAGCTTAATACATTCTGTAAAAAAAAACACTAATTTGAAAGGTCTTGTTAAAAAGGTCTGCTGCGTCTTTGAAATGTTTTCGATGATAATGACAGAATTTAATGCCAAAATCAATCCAAAAAAGTTTCATCACTCTAGCGCATATGGAACCCACCGCAAATTTGAAACACTAATTTGAAAAGTTGAAATAGAACATTTTTTGAATACTTTTGACATGAAAGCTTCGGTCGGAGAAAATATTTTGACTTTTAAAATTAGGGTCTTTTTACAGAAGTTTTTAAACTTTAGGGGTTGATTTAGTGTGATTTCCACGGACTCAGAGAAAAGTCCTTTTGTGACAAAAGGATGTTTCTTGACGTAATTGGAATTTCCTCTTAAATTGAAGGTTGAGAGGATTTTCATTTGTCTCAACAGAATTCCTTTTGCTGCAAAAATTATCTTTATGCGACTAACTTCACCTAATCTTGCAGCCAAATAATTCTATTTGTGTAAAAAATATATTCACGTGGTTCAAAACAAAACAGGCAAGAGGACGATGCTTTTGTTGCAAGACAACTTATTTTCTGAGTGCGTATACTAGAGGGATGAAACTTTTTTTGTTTTTTTTTTTTGCCATTTGCGCTAGATGTATTAAACTTTTTCCGGATACTTGTGACATGAAATACTGTTATTATTAGTGAAAACATTTTGACTTTTCAAATTATTATCTTTTTACTGAACTTCTTTTACTTTATGGGTTGATTTAGGATGGGTACCACATGCGCTAGACTAGAGCAGGACTCACCACTTTCCACATGTGTTGACTGACACAAGTGCCTGACTGACAGAAAGTTTTTATGCCATTTTTGTCTTCGGTTTCAAGGAATCCTACAAGTTACGGTCAGTCGGTAGGTTAGGGGCTGTCTTCGTGACTGACACTATCAGTCATGTCAGTCAGTGACTGACTTCTGGTGAGCGCTGCGCTAGAAGGATGCATATCAGATTTCAAAAATAGTTATTAATAACCCCTCTGTTTAATATTTAAAAAATTGCATGGCACTACTTTGCTACTATTTTTCGAAATTTATACTACTATTGGCACTATTTTGAATTTCTCAAATGAGTTCGAGGCTTGAGTATGTGTTGCGTGCACGTTAGGTGCGGGAACTGTTACGGCTTGCGGAGTCGAGATACGAGAGGGAATGGACCATAACCGTTTTCACGTTCAACAAAACGTATGGCTTTCCTAGTTTCTCTGCTGTCTTTCTCTCTCTCTTCACACCCCCTATACTTTATCTATCCCTCTTGTTTCATCCCTTCTCTCTCCCTCTTGAACGTGGAGCAGCGTTAAAATCGATCCGGCAGCTCTGCTACGGACGCCAAGTTCCTCCGGGAAGCACGTAGAGCTTCTGAAATTCCCTAAGTGATAACTTCGTCAAGGGAGAACGACGTCGTTCGTGATGTAACCTATTATGCGTTTTAATTGCATCCATTACGGAAACTCCATTGTCCTGGACAGAGGTGACATGTCACGGTGCCGAGTTTCGCGCGTGCATTGCAACCCCCTTTTTCCCTAGGTGTCTGTCTATCTCGCTTGCTCTAGATTGCTCGCTTTCTTGTGCAAGTTGCCCATCCATCGCATCGGAGCGACTGATCTCAATTTCTTCCCTCTCTCTCTCTCTCTCTCTCTCTTTCTCTCTCTCTCTTGCACTCATCCCAAGGGAGACGTGGTGACGTAGCTAATAAAATTACCGCTCAAGAACGATCCATCTAGAACTCCTTCTTGTGCCTCCATTCATGACAAGGACGTCGCTTAATTAATCTACGAAAGGGGCGCTAAATTAATTAGAAGGATTGTACTCAAAATCGCTCTATTTTGCTCCGGACCGAGTTCCTGTGTTCATCATCTTTGAATCCCGCATCAAACCAACCCGCATCTAGATCTCCCGTAATTGGATCGGATTCTTTGTCTTGGGTTCAAGATCACTTCAAAGCGTAGTTTGTGGTCTCGACTATCAGCATTTGTTTTGATAATCAATATATTTTGAAGTGCAGCTATAGACACGAATTTTCTTCTTTGCACACTGAGAAAAATAGCTTATACCGTTCATGATCTTGGATTTTAAAATTTGGGACAGTAATCTATAGATATTAAGCTATACAATCTGGATTTTAAAAATCCTGTATTATAACACTAAATATCTAGATTTTACGGCTTAACTATATAGGTAGATGTCCCAAATTTTAAACTCCAAGTTCATAAACGGTAAAATCCATTTTTCTCAGTGCAAAGTTTACAACAAACACTTGAGCTTTTTTTGTTACTGTTGTGTTTCAACACTACTGTGAGTTCAGGGTGTCTTCCTGGCCAGGAAGTCGTAAAAACTGGGAAATGAACGGAAATTTGATTTAGTGAACGGGATTTTTCTCGAACATGCTAATATGCATTTTAAAAGTGGTTTCATATATTTTATTTTATTACTCTAACTCAGAGTTGCAACAATGAATTTTCCAATCTGAGTTAGGACAGGGGATTCCCAAAAGAATTATAATTTTAATTGGAACAGGGAATTTTTTACATGGACGGGGAAATTTTGAAAATAATTTTAATTCTGATTTAGAAGAAGGGAATTTAAAAAAATCCCTGTACAAGTCAATACTCTTCTCAATTTGAAACTTCCCTGTTCCAAATTTTGTAAAAAACATTATAATTTAGACTTTGGAACAGAGAACTTCCATAAAGAATTGTAATTTTTATTACCAAAAATTATCTGGTGTTCCAACTAAGATTATAATTCTGTTCCGAAATATTTCCAAGTCAGAAATCTTTTAAATCTTTTAAAATGTTTAGAAACCTCTGGAAGCCCTTACAAATCGTTTGAAATCAATGAAATCTTTTCAACTCTTTTAAATTGACCAGCAAAAATTAACAATTGACCGGAAGAAACCCGGAAAATGATCAGGAATTAAAATCATTCATCGGGTAGACAACTAGACACACTGGAGTTCGGTTCCTCTTGATGACTTAAGAAGCAAGTCAAGAGGAAATAGATTTTTACAAAAAGATTGTAGACACAATGGTCTCATCTTCTTAGATACTCAAATTAGCCCAGAATACTCGATCCAAATTTCAATTTTATGAACACATGCTTACATCTTCAGTTTCTAAAAACGAGTCAAGTGTTCTCGAGATTTCCTCATTAGTGTCCTCTTAGCTTCTCCTCTTTAAGAATTCATTCACCTGTTTGTTTTCTTCTAGGTGGGACATCTTGAGGACAAATGACGCAAGAAAATTTTCTAATTGCTGATTAAAACTAAAGCACTGACTAAAGTTAGAAACTTCCTCAGAATTCGCACACAAATTCCTGCTATGCTTCTCTTTAATCCATGAACCGTTGTTCCATAATTTGGTAAGTTTATACCAATTAAGCGGTTTATTGAACTTATCTGGAATGCATACTATAGCGCAGCTTGATGCACAAGAAGTTAAATTATAATCTTATCGATTATGGCAGTGATGTATTATGTTTTGATACTTCATGTCGGAATGTTTCACAAACGAGTCACATCTATGAACCTTAAATTATTCTAAATGGTGCGCACCTAACTTGGATCATTTGTATGTGGAGAACAGAAAGAAATGTGTATTCTTCGAGTAGGTATTCTATAGCTTATGTCTCTATCTTCACCAGGCAATGGTTTTCCATCCAATTGGCATCACCGATATAAAATCAAATTTGCAAGACTTTTCCTCCCCGTTACACAAACACAATAACATATCCAGGATGGGTAACACCTACTCGAATGTTACGAAATGAAATTTTTTCCTTTTTCAATCCAGTTATATCCCATCGAGCAGGTGCACAACTGGTAATACCGTCGCTCGGAGATAGAATTTTCCGCTTAAGTTCACACTCCAAAGATCAAGTTCTGCTTGTAGACGTTAATCCGCTCACCGTCGTAATCGACGTCGTTTCGTTTCCAGGCGTTCTTTAACTGCAAATAGAAACGATTCTGTGAACGACGCAAAGCTCGTGGTTATCGCTCGCGATTGTTACAAATGTCACTAGGGGAAGATCTCCCAACGAGGCCCGTCTCGAAGATCCTGACATCTTCTTCTTAAGAGAAAAAGATAAATATAGGGGGAGGTAAAGTAAAGGAAAACAGTTTGGAAAAAGCGTGGTGAAAAAGCAAGAAATTAGTTCTGCCTCAATAGAGAGACGCAAAAGGGTTTGCTGATGTAAACAACAGCGGATGTACGCATACAAGAGGGACTTACGAGTCCGTTTCGACTTAATTGCTGCGTCATTCATTCGTTTGAAAGAAGGTTCGTTAGGCAAAATTAATGACTCTTTTTACCCCTGAACACCTATTAATTCGTTTCACCTTTTACTGTAATGTTGGCGTGTGTCAAAAGCAGAAAAGCTTCACATGTAACCTTTCACTTTAAACGAATATTTCTTTCGTTTGATGGAAATTCCTGCAACAAAGGATCTTCATTCTTCATTAAAATATTCCTCTGCTCTCCAACTTTGAGAAAAAATTGTAACTTTTCTGTACTTTGTTAGGTTCCGAGGTAAGGGCTTTCTTTGGAAAAATTGGCTACAAGAAGTCGCTGTAGTCAGAACTCAGTAACTAAGGTGGGATCACAAAATCGACGAGATGGATCTCTAAGGTTTTCTGAATCCAATACCAATTGTTGTAAAAAAATTTTTCAGAGATGTTGAATGAAATACGAAAAAAAATTACATTAGGTTTCATTGACAAATTACGTAAGACGATTTAGGGGAAGGGGGGGGGGGGGGCCTAATATCTTACTATTTCTTATGATTGGGGAGGGGTTGATTGGAAGATCTTACGTAAGACAAATTGTTACCAAAAAGATGATTTTTCTACCAAAAAGACGAATAATGTTTAACAATATACATGAATTTTCAACCAAATAGTTCAATTTCCAACTAAACAAGATAAATTTCCACAAGAAATGGAAAAGATCAATTTTTATTTACAAAATATGTAAATTTTCAGTTAAACAATTGTCTACAAACAAAAATATCAACAAAGTAGTTCAATTTCCTACAACGGGAATGAATTTTCAACAAAACAGTTGAATCTTCAACCCAAGAACTGAATTTTTTACGAAATAATCGAACATTTAACCAAAAAGGTTATTTTTAACCAAGATAATTAATTTTCAACAAAACTCATGAATTTTCAACCAATTGGTTGAATTTTAAGCATAAAAGATAAATTTTCAACAAAAAATGAAATAGGTAAATTTTCAACTAAAAAAATGTTCTACCCAAAAAAACGAATTATTAACAAAATAGTTAAATTTTCCACCATGGAAATGAATTTTCAACAAAACGGTTGAATCTTTGACAAAAAGAATGAAAATTTAACAAAGTTGTTGAATTGTCAACAAAATAATAAAATTTTCAACGTACACTGAAAAAAATGGTTTAGCTGTCTCTGGAAAAAAGTTGTCTATGATTTTAATAATTGAAATGATATCAGTAATGTCTTATGAAAGAAAAAACATGATTTTTTATGAAAAAAGTTTCAAATTTACGAAAAATAAATATTTTAACAATACTTTTTGTAGATGATTTTTTTCTTACTGTTGCTTCTTACCAATTTAAAAGAATGTTTAAATTTTAGAAAATCATCGCCTATTTTTTCGGAGAAAACATTCCCTATAGTTCTAATTTTTCTAATTTTGAAAATAAGTTAATGATCTTGAAAGATAGTTGTTGATGTTTGTTTAAAAAAAAAATCTTTAAAAAAATTGTTTAAACGATTCTAGTTATAGAAAACAGACTTGCAAAATTGTAATCAGTAGAGTTGTAGAGAATGTTTTCGCCGAACAAATAAGCCATTATTTATTGAAATTCAACCAATTTTCAAAAATTGGTAAGAAGTAATAACAGGAAGGAGGGGAATAGGGCAAAGACTGTAAAGGTTGCGATAAATAGCTAGGAATTTTGATAACTTATAGACTAAAGAATAATAGTTTAAATAAACATACCCTCCCTCCATACAGTGGAGGGAGGGCTTTTCAAATTTCAGAAAAACGCCTTGCGTCATTTTTGGATGACCCCGTATCTGGTGGCTGCATCCAGCTACAAAATAATGACCTTGAACAAAAATGATCATATAAAGAAGATTTAAAAATATTTTTACATCTCAAAAAAGCATGTTCAGAATGGAGCATAGTAGAATTTGGTCAACTTTTGTTAACTGTATTTTTAGCTCTCTGATCATATTGGAAAGCATTCAACTAAATAACGTCATTCTTTTTCGTATTTTATCAAACAGCTCTGAAACAATTTTTTTACAATAATTATTAAAACAACATTCGATTAAAAAAACCTTATAGGTCCATGTAGTTTTGAACAGAATCCGCAGAGATTTTTTTTCTGCTCAGTTTTAGCCCACGAAAATCGATGTTCGCCGATTTTTGAATCCTACTTCACTTTATCTTCTTTCACCAAAGTGATATTTTGAAGAGAATAAATAGGTCAATCGGGTTAACTGATTGAATGAAACATCCTTTGAAGTTTGCAGGGGCCTTTTGATGGGGCAAAGTATTTCTGATGGGAAAGGCGTCATGCAACAAATTTGCCCAAACCTCCGATTTCTAGTTGGTTGAATCGAGAGGCTTGTGGACTGTGGAAGCATTTGACCAGCTTCGTCATTTTATCGTATTACGCAGCTGTCCCGTACACTGTTGGCTGAATTGTACAGCAGGGTGGATAATGGCTACTGGACCTCGAATATGGGGATGGGAACCTGGATTATGAATGATCCTCCTTCCTCGTCCTTCCTTCCTTCTATTATGTGCGACTAGACCGTAACATATCGAAATTGTGACATCGACTTTATACTCCTCCATATCTTCATATAAAGATATGCATGGCAGAGGTATTATATTGATAAGAATTTATCTTCGAAAATGCGAAATTTAAATAGGTATTATGAATGTGAAAGGAGAAAACCAGGCAGTAACAATGAAAGTTTATATTTTATGCGGGCAGTTTTTTAGAGGTGGAATTTTTATCCCGAGAGATTCATTGTATTCAAAATACATGTATTATCATGCCACTTGTAAACAAGAACTCTCACATTCCTGGGTGAGATATATTAGCCGGAAAATATTTTTCGTGGCAGGCAATTTTTGAACCAGAATAGATATTATAGTTTTTAGAAGGGGTGCCAATAATAGGATCATCCAGTAAATTTTTTTTATTTTGAATATGAAACTATCCTTATTAAGAAATCTCTAAACGATATTCACTCTTAAATCACTAATAATACGAGTACAATAATTGAAAAAGAGGCTTTTTCGAATTTGCATTTGAGAAACAAAAAAGTATACCCTTTTCAAACTTGTATTTCTGTCGCGCAATGCCGCCACCTAGATGTGACGTAATATTCTTTCAATATTTTCTAAACAAGCTGGAGAATCATGCTTTTTCTTAAAAAAAAATGGAAATTAATAAATGCTAAGACTGAGGTTTTCTGCCTAAATGTACAAATTCCGTTGTTAAAAATTCTGAACAAATATTTTGATGTACACTGGAACTTGGAATTACGAGCGGTTTCGGGCATTCCTTGGAGTGGCCTTCACCGTAAATCCAGACACTCCAAACGTTAACAGGCAGAGCCGCTGAACGATTTCTGTTGAATTTGGACGCATAACGTAACCTGATGCAAGTAACCCGCGAGGAGTACGGCCCTCGAGCCGTTTGTCACGCATGACTGAACAGCCTCACCCGCGCTCTGCGCATCACGAAATTCCGAGGCCATCAGTTCTAGGAAGGCCGTGAACTCGGACTCCGTAATTCCAAGTTCGACTGTATATCATTTATAAAACTGTTCGGCGTGACATGTGCCTCAAAATTAAATTTTCATTTTAATGCAGATATATTAGATTTAGATTTTTCACACTTCAAGGGTGCTTCTGAATAAAAAAAAGTGTCATTGAAAAACGGGAAAGTTCCTAATTTTAATACTTGTTGCATGATACCAAAATACAAAAGTTCATATGCATGAGGTTAGAATGCCGAATTGCAATTTTACGAAAGAAGTATTAAAGTTAGATATTTTTCAATTTATGGTTATGTGCAATACTTGTCCTTGCGTCCTTTCTACGGACAGGTCACTCTGTATCTTTCGGGATAAAAACAAAAGTATTCTTATATCCAGTATAAAAGAAGTGTATTTCACTAACCAGAAATAAGTCGTTAATTTTCGGTTAGAATATAAAATATGGACTGGAATATTTATTTTACATTTTGTAAATTATCCAAACTGCCTTTAACGTATCCAGGTGTACTGATACTTCATAAAATCAATCATTTTAAATTATGTTTCATGTTTACTGGTTAAATGATGATAGATTTGGTGTGGCCTTTACCAGTGCGATGATTTTAAAATTTTATAGCAGATGATTCTGTCTATTAGCTTGTTGATAAGTAGGCTCCTGCTTTATCGCAAATCAAGTTTTCGTTTCGCGAATGAATTGAAAACCGCGAGAAAGTAAGTTCCAAAAAATTCACTGCGGGCTGGGTTTGAACCAACAGCCTCCTCATTACATGTGAGGTGCCCTACCAATTACGCCACCACAGTTCATCAGTGAAAATTTTAGAACTTGTATTTCCTGAATCTTATGGAAATTCGTATTTTCGTATTTTTTATTAGTAAAGATACGAATGTCCACTAAGATTCAGGAAATACAAGTTCTAAAATTGTAGCTGATGGACTGCGGTGGCGTGATTGGTAGCGCACCTCACATGTAATGATGAGTTTGTTAGTTTATCGCGGTTTTTGATTAATTCGCCAAACAGAATCATCTGCTATAAAATTTTGATATCAACGCACTGGTACAAGCCTCAATAAATCTATCATAAATCATTTTAGCTTAAAAACTTTGATGATTGATTATTTTTATTGTTTTTATAGAACCGGAAGATGCATTTTCTTCGGCTTTGAAGGCATATGACGTCACAACCACTCGTTTCGCGCTGCGAGGGCGCCACAAGTTCCGTTTAAAAAATCGACATTTTAGGTCGAAATTTTGTCGGCTTTTAATGCATTATTACAAATTGTTGAACAAACAAAACTAAGTTTCAATTTCAGATTTAAATTATTTGAGAGTCAAAGCTTTCAAAAAACTTAACTTTAAGCAAAAAAAAAGTGTGGATGACGCTATTTTTTCAAACATTTGTTTTCTTCTAATGGTGGAAAATTTATTTAAAATTATTAATTTTTCAACTAGTTAAGATCTTAAACTTTGATTTTTTGATTCCAGTGATGAATTTCACATTCTTTCAAATTCACAAAATGATGGCGATTTTTCTGAAAACAAAAAATCCCATTTTTTGAAATAATACGCCAGATGCAAAAAAAGTTAAACAGCAAAAATGGATTATACCCTTTATGATCTTGAGTTTAAAAACATGATAAATTCATTTTTTAGAAAAAAATGAGTTGTGCATAGGTTTTAGTATTTTCAGGACTCGAGGAATATGATTATTGACGCTTGATTCACAAAAAAGTTCTCATTAAAATCACGCTTTACAAATTTTCTAACCTTCAAAATATATAAATTAAAATTCCTGTATTTTGTACCAAAGTACCCAATATGCTATAAAAACTTCATAAATCCAAGCTAATAGAATTTTTTCCCTATTCCTCGTGTATTTAAGATATATAGCATTTATCTAATTGAGCAATCATCTCGAATGGTTTTATCATGTCTTGTATACGCTTACTCCTCATATTAAAGAGAAGCAACTTCGTTGTGTAAACTTTTTTCGTATCTTGCATTAAAATAATGACAATTTTTTGTTTTCAGGCAAATTTCTGCTTTTTTGTTAATTTTCAACTTTTTAAAAATTTTCTGGCGGATTTTAAAAGAGTGATAAATTTCTCCCTATTATCAAAAAAGAAAAGTTAATTATCTCAATTACGGAACCTTTACACCAAACTTCATGCTTTTATATATTATTCTTAACTAATATGTAAAATTTTATCGGAAAATAACTGAAGTAGAAATTTAATATTGTAAAAGACCCTGGAATTCCATCGGCAATTCATTTTAAAATATCGCCAGATTTTCATTACGAGAAATTCTAATTAATTGGAAACTATTCTTCCTTCATAATTGCTCGCTGCCTGAAGAATTAAATTTTCCTCTTTTAATTAAAAGGGCATGTCCTCGTTCAAAAAATTAATTTTAACCAATTCCATTGAAATTTTACTGATACAATTTCATATTTCACATAATTTACATGCTAATTGAACATAAGTTTAAGTCAAATTAGTATCACTTTAAAAGAGTTTGCCCTCAATTTTTAAATCCATTCATAATACTTGAATTGAGGAGTAAGCAAACAAAACATGTTAAATCATTTTTATTTTATTTTTTCAAAAAAATTGAGATAATGATTGTTTCTGTGTGTCTAGAATATCATGTCTGTATATTGAGCAATGAGTGGCCAATCATAGTCTTCGTAAATTTTGTGGAAGCATAATGATGGACCACAATATATCTGAAAAGAAAATGACTATAATATCTTTTTAAAAATTAAATTCAAATTTGATTAAACTTTTTATAGACCACTTGCCACTTGTAATTGTTTGCCACTTTGTCTTAGGAATAATACAATTTAGAGGCTAATCACTGTGCTTTCAAAATCACTAATCTGTATAAACCGATGTGGCTAATCACTAGGTCGTCGTGGACAATCATTGTGTTTTTTGGCATTTTTTAAAATTTCTTTAACTATAAATTATTTACTACTTTTAAGGCTTAACCTAATATGGTAATTTGAATCTTTATAAAATTTATTATCCATCTGTGTATTTTCGAATTTCGTTCGACGCCTATAGTGCTTTTTATAAATTGTTAAACTGGAAAAATTCCTTAAGTGGCCAATCATTGTACAGATGACCGTATATCCTCAATTAACTCAAGTCGATTTATCACGTTTTGTTCACTTACTCTTAAATTATTTTAGCCGAAAAGATAATTCAATTAGAAAAGATTTCTTAATGCCGATTACCACTTAGCAAGATTCGTGGGATTGACGACACTTTCTTGCAAATTGGACAAGGGAAAATTAAAAGGAAATGTCTGCTTTACAAGGCTCTTGAGATTTTACACTGAGAAACCGTCACTGTAGAAATTACGACTTGAAGGGGTAGGTACTTTAATCGAAAACCATTCCGCAGCCAGTGGGTTCTTGAAGTCGCGTATTTTTGCTGAGTGGAAATGGAATAGTTCCCAATCACGAGATTTAAATGTTAAATTATTCTCTTTCAATCGCTGCTGGGGAATAACAAGAAATAGGGAACAACAAACACACACATGAGTCGCAGATCTTGAATTGAAATCCTTCTTTACTTTCTTTCCGACTTTTGTATCGAGGGGAACGAACCTTGATATTTGTGTGAAGCTACTTCCGAGGGTGCTTTCGTGGAAACGGAAGCCGTACTTTTCAATTTATCATCGCAGTATAAGATATTCAAGCGCTCACGAAGGAAAACTGACATTGTAATCCTAACGATACTATAAAAGGAAAAAATTCTTTCTCTTTCCTCCTACTTTTTATAATTGGCAATTTAAATCTGAAAGTATTGGATACAAATTGAGATAAGCTGAAATTTGTATTATGGAAAACCTATAGATTCGAAACTTGCCAATGCTACTCGGTTGTCAATTAGTGAACGTTTCCCTCTATTATCCTAAAAATCCCTAGATTTGAACATTTTTCCCTTCTTTTTTTGAAGCTGCGATTAATTTTTCAAGAATGATAAGAAACTCGTAGGCACGAAAGAAAAAACAAATATCTCACACTCAATTAACATACTGTTATTCTTATAATTTATAAATAAAATTTTATTTTTGTTCCTGACAAGAAAAGTGGTGTAGCGATATTTCTCGAAAATCCCTCTATCATTGTCGAGTACCTAATTAACATTTGATTACTTGAAGTTGTTTTATATCTTAAATTTGAAATTTTGAAAATTAAATCGACTAATTATCCCTTTTAAAGGTATTCTAGATGTATAGTCAAGTTTAAAACTACTTAATCTCTAACTTTATTTATAAAATTGACAAAAAACAGGCTTACTGATTATTACAACGAATTTTAGAAGAGAAATCCAAGGAATAGAATGAGTTTTTGTAAATTAAAATTAAATGAAAATCACGACTGAAAAAAAGACAATTATGCAAATAAGTACATTTTAATAAACAATTGTGACTTACTATGGTCTTCCAAAATTGCTTGCAATAATCAATGGGCATTTTTTTGTCAATTTTATAAATCAAGTTGAAGGTTAAGTAACTTTGAAATACCTGGAACATCCTTAATAAGAAAAATCATAGAAAACTTTATGCGAATTCAGAAACATTTGTGCATTTTAAATACTCTTTCGCGGTTAAATTAAAACTTTCAGATTATCTAATAAATTATTGAAAATATTATATATACATATTTTATGTTAGTGCTTTTCACAGGAAATTAGTATTAAAAGAATAAGAATTTTCATGTAAAATCATGAAGTTTGGAAGAAGACTGAAAATTTCTTTAAAAAATTTGTGTGTTTCACCTGAAATTGGTATTTTTTACACAAAAATAATTAGAATTATCTCCATTAATTTATTTGATTTAAATAATAAAATGTACGAGCTTCAACAACTTCGGATTGTATTAGTGTCTTTTATCAGAAATTGGAATTTTTTTAAAAAATCATTAGTTTTCAAAAAAGATTCCGAATTTTTTAAACAATTTTGGATTACGTTGTTATTTTACATCGAAAATTCATATTTTCAGACAAAAATCATCACAATTCGAACAAGATTTAGAATCTCTTAACAATTTTGGATACGTCAGTGTTTTTCATGGAAACTTGGTATTTATAGTGAATAATTATTATTAGATTTCAAAGAATATTTACAATTTGTCAACAACTTCGGTCATGTTGGTTTGTTTCACTTGAAATTGATTTTTCAGATTATCACTCAGTCATTAAATTCAAACTTTTTGTACAGGTTTTGGTTTTATTGGTGTTTTCTGTCGGAAAGTTGTACTTTCAATAAAAAATGATTGAATTTTAAAGAAGATAAAAATATTTTGAACAATTTTAGGTTATGCTCGCGTTTTTCACCGGAAATAGATATTTTTAACGAAAAACATTAGGTTTAAAAAAGGATCTACAATCTTAAATAATATTTTTAATGTTATGTTAGTGTTTTCGTCTAAAATTGCTATTGTTGATAAAAAATCATTAGATTTTAAAGAAATATTATAATAATAGAACAAGAATAGGGTATGTTAGCGTTTTTCACCAAAAGTTGAATATTTTAAACAAAAATCATTTGACTTAAAAAAACAAACTTACAATTTGGAACAACTTTAGGTTGATGTTAGTGTTTTTCGTCGGCAGTTGTTATTTTTGAACAAAAATGCAACCGTTTGATTGTCAGTACAAAAATATTATATATTAATTATAAAAAGATAAAAAGATTCATCAATAATCATAAAAATTGTTCTTGCATTCCTTTTCTATTATTTTAGATAAATTAAATAGGTACTATGAAGTACAAACATTTTGTATCATTATTAATTTTATATTTTAATTTAAAAATTGCGTGATGCCAAAAAAATAATAATCGCCCATGTGCTCTTTTTCTAGTACGGTAAAATTCCCTATTTTGGATAGGAAAAGTTATTTTCCCATAAAATTGGGAATGTTTCCATTGTTTAAGAAAAATTATCATTTTTAAATGTAATATTTCCATCATGTATGCCAATTTTACCAGTCATTTTTCCTCAAACATTGGTAGGTTTCCTGTTAAAATTAAAAAAAATCTTTTTCCAATATTTTTTGGAAAATTATTGTTTTTTAAGTTATATTTATATTGTGTACAGAAATGTTGCAAATTAGTTTGTAAATAAGAGGTTACCCGAGAACAATTTGAGAATTTTCCCATTTTAAAAACTGATTTTACTAGTATGAATTCTAAAATAACCTGAAGAAACATTTATTTAGTTATCAAATATAAATTGATCATTCTAAATAAATGCTTCTTTTGATGACTACGCTTGCTGAAATTTTTTGGGAATTTTCGTTTACCCGTGAAAATAAAACAAAAAGGACTATTAAAATAATATTATATTAAATCATAATTATTAATTCATTAAACTTCTGAACAAATCGTACATTTAAATTTTTTATATCAACTATTCCACTTTTTCAGACAATGCTTGTATTTTTGTAAGCCAATGGAAGCTATTTTGTAGAAAAATTCCCAAAGTAACTAAAAAATTTACCGAAATGGTTCGAAAATTTTCCCAAAATTATGTTCGGGAAAATTGCCTAAACACTTGCAAATTTATCGAAATCTTTATGGAATTTTGCCGAAGTTATTTTCGGGAGAATTCCCAAAATACTGTGCAAATATACCGAACTTAGTAGGGAATTTCCCTGACATTATTTCTGCAAAAATTACCAAATTATCGGGTGAATTGCCTCCCATTTTCCCATTTTCGGGAGTTTTCCAGAAAAACAGTTTTACAGTGTATCCTATGTAAAGCTTTTATATTTAAGATGTTTTGGAATTTACAACAAAGAAAATTGAATTTCAACTTTACTGACACTTTATACAATTAAATGTAAGATGAAAATTCAGTACAATAACTAATAAACTTCATACAAATTTTCAAGAGTGCAGGATTTATTTTAAAAGTTTAAATTGAGAATTATGGACGACAGAGTAAATAAAAGTGATAAAGTAAAATTATAGTGCAAGTTTCAAGTAAATGCAATAATTCTTCTCTCAATTTATCGTTTTCAGAGCTGTGCAAGCTTTCCCGCGAGGATTAATAAGTTCTCTTTAATGCTAGTCGCCTTATTATACATAAATTTGTGAAATTCGTAATGGGGGCAAAAGGGTCGAGGGGCAAGGAGCTTGGAATATTACGGGGTTATTGCTGCTTAAATAATGGTTTCAATTTCCAAGTAACGAAACGCCTTGAAGGTATATCACACTAGCTGCTCTGCTAGCACTATACCCCGCCACCTTATTAAGAAGAAAATCCGATATCCTTTTCCTCTTTCTCCTCCGCTTCCATTATCGATAAAAACGAGGGTGCCATGGCTCTTTTCTTTTAGAACTGGGTAAAAATCCTTTCTTTCCCTGAGAAAAAGTAATTACTTAGGTGCTACCTTGGCTTTCAGAATTTAGTATCGGACATTTTTTACGGTCTGTACGGAGTCTGTTTACATTGCCCTTCTGCTTTTATTTTCACATTCTCTCTGTTTTTACTCTTGCTTAAGGAAGAAGAAAAATTGACAATTTTAAGCCTTTGCCTTTTATTCCTCTCCAATATTCGATTTCTTGACCCAAGGTGAAGCGACTTTTTAAAAAGTCCATTTTTTGTTATTTTTTACCTTTCTCCAGGGTGTCTACTAAGGGTGTTACGTAAGGGGGGGGGGGGATCAACAAGGTCAGGAAAAAGCGTTACGTATTTATTGGAACGGCCCGTAACCGGAAAATAACCGGAAATTAAAATAAAGTCGAGAAATAACCGAGAATAAAAATTCGAGTCGGGACAAATAAATTTCGATGTTTATCCTTTTCTTAAAAATTTGTAGTCACTAGATCTCGTATACATTGCTGTCGAAAACCTGATTAATTGCGACACTGCGAGAATATGACTTTTAGTGACTGTTTTCACTTTGTTTATCTATTAATAAAGATTAGGAATTTTCTGCACCATCAGTTTTGTAAAGGAAAATTTCCAAATAACTAATTTTACTTCATGATAAAATTTATTTCTAAATTTTTTTAAACATTGTTGATAAAAGTAATATATTTAATTGTAACTGATTTTTTAATAATGGAAAATAATTCCGTTATTAACATTTTGTTACCACACTATAATTTGTAAACCTTTTCACACTTTTAAAGAGATGAGAAAAATTAAAGTATAGACAAAAACGTAGAATATCTAAAATTACGAAATGTATACACTGTCGTTTCCCCGGTGACAAAAAAATTACCAATACCGACAATAATTTATTTTTAAGGATAAATTTTAAGTTTTGAGTATTTCAAAATATGTCATAAAATAATCTGGAAGATTTTAAAACAATTAAAAAAAATTTTTAATATTACAAAAAAATTATAGGAAATCTGAATAATTTTAAAAGATTTTGAGAAGTTTTAAAAAGATTTGAAAATAATTCAAATTTTAAGAAGATTTCATAACATTTCCAATAAAATGTACATTTCCGAAAATTTCGAAAAAAAGAAGCTTTTGATGAATTTTGAAAGGTTTCAAGAGAATTAACAACAATTCTTAAGATTCCGGGGAAAATTTCAAATGATTTTGTATTTCAAAAAATGAATTTTAAGAGAATATTGAAAACAATTTCAAAACATTTTAAATTTATGTATACCATTAAGCCATTTCCCTTTCAGGGTAGGCGTGACACTACGCGATTCGGGTAGTGTTTCTAGGTGGATAGTTTTCTTGTAGTTATAAATAACTATAAGTGTGGGCTCACCACACCCACGATGTGCCAACAGCACTCAGTATTCTTGAATGGTCACCCATCCAAGTACTAACCGCGTCCAACGCTGCTTAACTTCAGTGATCTGACGAGAACTGGGTTTTTCAGCGTGGTATGGCCGTTGGCAAATGATTTCCTAAAATTTCAAAAAGAATGTAGAAGATTTTAAAGTACAAGTTTTCAATTTTGCAAGATTACAAAATTGTAGAAAAAGTTCTAGTAAGTTTAAGAGAGATTTAGAAGTTTTAAAAAGATTTAAAAATATTTACAAACTTGAAAAAATTAAAAAAAATCTAAAACAAAATGTATTTGAAGAGAATATTTAAAAACATTTAAAAAGATTTACAAAATTGTCAAAAAATAATCTGGAAGATTTTACGGCAAGTTGTTTAATTATGCAGATTTTTTTTTAATTCCAGGAGAAATACGAATAATTTTAAAAGATATTTTGAAGGTTTAGAAGTTTAAATAAAGATGTGGATCTTTAAAGATTTCGAAACGAAATTTAGAAGCGTTTTAAGAATTTATTCTGGAGGGTTTAAAGAGATTGAGCAGAGTTTATTACGATTCATGTTAAAATTACAAACGATTTTTTATGTTGAAAAATGAATTCTAAGAGAAAGTTGAAAAATATTTCAAAAAATGTCGATTCAATTTTTAAAAAATTCAAAAATAATTAAAAATTTGTAAAGAACTGCGCAGATAATTAAGACATCGAAATAATGACTGACTTTTTCATAAAAATTTGATGTCATTCGGTTTAATAGATTAGTTTGTAGACGTGAGTAGAATTCGAAAATTGGTTGCTTTGATTTTTTTTGGTTTGTTTTAATCGGACATTTTTTAAAGCATTAGCATAAAATCACGCCACAATTAATTGGCGGCGATTTGCTGCTACCACGAATGTTCATTTAAAATGATAAGCTGTACGATTTAAACAATTTTAGAGCTTAAAAGTGCGAAATAAATTGGCCCAATTTGAATATTTAAAGTGTTAAAAATTCTGCAATCTTAAGTCCTCTTGAATTACATAAATTAAATTAGAAATAAAATAAATTAAAAATAATTCAATTAATGTTTAAATGTTCTAGAAATAATTCGTATAAGATAGTATATTTATATTAATTAACTCTCACCTCATAATAATAGAAATTTTTCCTGTTCTGTTTCAGGTGAGTGACTTCATGTTCAATTAATCAAGATTTATGTATTTGTGAGTAGAAAAATTGATTTGTGAATATTTTACGAAATTAATGCTGAACGACCAAAATAGGACAGTAGCGATTTAATCAATTATAAATTGAGAGATGTAAACCAGACTACATATTTTTTTCATTAAGAGTACGAAATGTTTCCACAGTCGGAAAATTCCGTAAATTGAAGGTACCTCTGTGAATTGGAAATAGGAATTTAATACTTTTTTAGCCAAAGTATAGAGAGGAAACATCGCAAATGCATTTGAATTTTGCTTTCACAACTCTCCAGTTTCTCTTTTCTCCTTTTATTCGCTCTTTCATGTTTCACTGTGAAGAAATTTAAAAAAAATGCGCTCTCGTAAATGACCCCAACAAAAAGAAAAGGGGGAGAATTTTACGGAAATAAAAGAAAAAAAATATAAATATTAAGGATGTAAAAATAATTTAGAATTGTAAACTTAATACTGGAAAAATATAATTAAATTCTTGGAAATTTAGGCTGTGAAATTTAGAAGTAATTAAAACTTAAAAGAGATTCCAAAAGTTTGAAAGCAAATCTTTCATCGCAGAATGTATATAAAGAAATAACATAAAACGACAACGAGTTCATTAATGGAAAAACTGCAGGTAACACAATTTTGGAAAGAATCATGTAATTAGAGGCGTGTCTCGCGAAAATAATTTAAGAATGAAAAGAATAGCTTTAAAAGTTGAGAATTATTCATGTTTCTTCCACATTTCACTCAAGTCTCTGATTTTGCTGCAGAAATTTCCTGTCTACCTTATTTTTTCTTTTTGAAATTATAAAATTGGGGTTAAAATTCCTGTACAAATACCAAGATGCTTAAAATTCCTTGTTTTCCTTTTTCCCCTTCATCATCTATGGTATTTCTCTTTGCCAGTGCAGTCTGGGATGCTTTCCTTCCTTCCTTTCTTCCTTCCTTCCTGCCTTTGGTACTAACATCAGAGCTATGCTTTACGGATAATTTCGCCAGGGAGAAGAATTTCGTAATTTACACCGACTCGCCAGCTGGATGCCGTGCCTTTGGATTTAGAATGAATTCTGCCTGCGCAAGTATAATGAAAGTGGATGAAAGTGGAGAATCAGGGAACCGTAATTTCTGGATACGGTGCTGCAAAAGCATAGAAAAGTGGTTGCAAAGGAATAAAAAGAAAAAAAACTAAAGAAAGAAGGAGGTAAGGAAATGAGAAGAGGAAAATAGAGGAGAGAAAATAAAAAAAGAACTGTAGGGAAGGAAGGAGGGAAGAAAACAGAGTGGCTTTAGGACACACAAAAGCAGGAAATTAGGGAAATATCAAGGAAAGTCAAGGAAAAGTCAGGGATTATGAGAAAATTCTTACAAACATTAAGGAATTTCGATATGAGGCACTTAATTGTTAAAGATAATAAATTTATAATTTTAAAATATTAATTTTGAAATTGTTTTATTCTGTTTGTAATAGATTCTTTGTAAAAAATCTTACAAGATTAAGATTCTGGTCTTTGAATATTAATGGTCAGGGAAAATGAAAATTTAGCCAGGGAAAAATTAGGGAATTTTGAACATGATGTTCTGCGGCCACCTTCATATAATATTCTTATTAATAATTTATTTGCTTTGTATTTTAAATTTCTATTTCTGTTTTTGCAGTTTCTTCCTCCATACGATTATATTTGTAATTAAAATTTGTATTATTTTGTTGAAAATCCAACAATTTTGTTAAGAAGTCATTCTTTTTGGTCGAAAATTCGTCTTTGTTGAAAATTAAACTACTTGGTTAAAGGTTTAACCACTTTGTTAAAAAGTCATTTTTTTAAGATTCATCATTTTCGGTGAAAATTTATTTGTTTGGTTGAAAATTCGTTTTTTCATTGAAAATTTAACTATTCCAGTTGAACATTGATCATATTATCTTAGCTGAAAATCCATCTCTTTGAAAAGTAAAAATTGTTTTTACATTTAAAATTAATTTTTAAACTGAAAATTGAATTATTTCATTTGCGGTTGAAAATTTGTGTTTTTTTTTTATTAAAAAATAATCTTCTCGGTTGGAAATTTCCTCATTTCTGGCTAAAAATGCAACTCTTTGGTTGAAAATGAACATTTTCTTTGAAAATTTAACTGTTTTACAGAGAAATTTTTTTCTTTCTTGAATGAAAAATCTTGTTGAAAATTTTGTCTGTTTGTTGGAAATTCATCATTTTAGTAGAAAATTCATCTCTGGTTAAAAATTTGACTATTTTGCTGAAAATTCGCTTTTTTTGTTGAAAATTAAGTTTTTTCACTGCAAATTTAACCTTTATATTTTTTGTTGAAAATTTATATTTTTTAGTTAAAAATTCAACTGTTTAGTAGAAATCTAATCTTCTTTGTTGAAAATTTTCCTTTTTTGTTTTAAAATTCGTATGTTTTTGGTAGAAATTTAATCTTTTTTTTTGTTAATAATGCAACTATTAGAGTTTTTGTTAAGAACTCATTTTTGTAGGTGGAAAATGCAACTATTTGATTAAAAATTCAACTATTTTGTTGAAACTTCAATTATTTTGTTTAAAATTAAAATTTTTAGGTTGAAAATTCAACTGTCTTTAAAAATGCATCTTTTTGGCTTGAAAATGTAACTATTTGGTTAAAAGTTCAACTATTTCGTTGTAAATTTTATAAAGATTTAAGTATTGTGTTAAAAAGTCATATTTTTTGGTCGAAAATTCAACTGTTTTGTCGAACATTCGTCTGTTTAGACAAAAAAAATTCGTCCTTTTGGATTGAAAATTCGTATTTTTTTGTTGAAAATTAAACTCTTCTAAAAAATGCAATTATTTAGTTGAAAATGCAAATGGTTTTGGTTGAAGTTCTTGAAGAAGAAAATATATGAGTTTTATCTTTTTTGTTAAATTCATCTTTGTAGGTTGAAAATTCAACAATTTGGGTAAAAATTCAACTACTTTGTTGAAAATTTAATTATTTTGTTGAAAATTTAACTATTTTGTTAAAAAGTCACCCTTTTGGTCAACAATTCGACTGTTTTGTTGAAAATTCATTTTTGATGGTAGAAAAGTTTTGCCGCCACCCTGGATATAATGAGAAGAGAAGAATTGGGGAAAAATAGAAGAGAGAAAAGAGAAGAACAAAAAAGAGAAAATAAAGAACTAAAAAATGAGGAAAGACTCTAACCGAAGGCAAAAAGATGAGTGGAGGTGTGAGGAGAGAAAAAATTGGGGGAAAAAATAGAAGAGAGAAAAGAGAAGAAGAAAAAAGAGCAAATAGAGAACTAAAAATGAGGAAAGGCTCTAACAGAAGGTAAAAAGATGAGTGGAGGCGTGAGGAGAGAAAAGCTCGGCATTTAATTTAAATCATCCTTTGTCTCACGCGGAATTCAACCATACTTCTACGACAATTTCTTCCTCTCTTACAGCCATCTTTTACTCTTGTACTTTCCTTAACTCTGAACGAAAGTTCCCATGAGTAAAACATCTTTAAGAGGAAAGTCCAAATGAAAAATCAACAAGAACGCCTAAGAGTTGGAAGCAATTCAGGTGGAACTTTGCAGAAGGACAAAGAAGGTCTGAAGATAAGTGATGCGTATCATTTTCTATGCATAGCACTCGGACATTATGCAACTTAAACAAAAGGATATTCTGTAGAAACTTCTGCAGAAGCTGTACAATGATAATTTAAGTAGTCCATAAATTTTAATTATGGCTATTTGCATGAACCATCCTTTTGTGGCTGTCGTTATGGAAATAATGGCAAAGGACTTTTTTAATCAGTCAAGTTTCAGTAAAAATGGTAAGAGTGTGCGACCAAAAATATTAAGAATATTTTGACCCTTCTAATTTCACCCCTTTGGCCCTTAACCTGGTGACCTAGACCTCAGAGGTTTGACTCCTGATACCTGACCTCTGGCCCTTGAAATATTACCCTTCACCTACAAGTTTTGACCTTTGGTCTGTGAGTCTTCACCGTTGACCTCTAATCTCTGACCCTTGACCCTTCCTAGTCTACTTCCTTTAGATATCGGCAAGATAAGAGACCCCTATTTTATGCGAAGCGCATAATCGCATAAGGGTGATTGGCAAAAAGTTGAACACTTAAAGTCCCAGTCATTTTCCAATTTTTCTTTCAATAATAACTTTTGTGTAAAATTATCCCAGTAAAATACTTATGTCAAAGAACAATTTATGAAAGTTTCAACATTTTTGACAACTTCGTTTAGAAATTATAAATAAAAAAGTACGCTAAATGTCTTTTCACGCAACACTGTCCCAAATAAAAAAAAAATAAAAAATAAAAAATTGCCAAATAATATTAATAGCATTTATTAAATATTGGAAATTCCAGATATCATTTACATTGAGTTGAAAAAGATAAAAATCAATAATAAAGTTCAATATTTTATGGTTAAGGATTTTGCAAATCACTTCAAAGTCTTGTTTCAAAACACTTCAAAACAGATTTTTTGTCTTGTCACGCTGCATTGCTATTTTGGGTTAAAACTCGAAAATAATTATTCGAATTATTCATAATGCGCGATAAAATTGTTTATTTTATACCTACGAAGATTTTACTGTAGTTAAAAATCATTTTATCAACGTTAATTCCAAATAACTGTTAATAATGATTACCATTTTTGAATAATATGTTTTATAATATGTCCGGTAACCCTCTATGTTGATTTATCATACTCCATATATGCCTATATTTTTAAAAGATTTTTGAAATTTTTTTGTTTTATCATATAGTCGCATGTCCTGTCACGCAACCTTTAGCGCAACGTGTAAAATTCATATCCATCAGCAGTACATTCCTTGATCTCTTAGTTTTATATTTTCATACTCTCTTGGGTTACCCTTAATGTTTAAAAAATATTTCAGGTGGTTTGGAAGTTTTGTTGTTTTCGAAAATCTTATTGTCTGAAATGGTCAATTTTTTCACAATTCTATTTAAGGGGTTCGTAACTCACTGTTATGATCGTTAAACTCGTACGAAAAAATATTGTAGGAAATTCAGTGATGCAAAAAATAGAGAAACTATAAAACAGATTTCCAAAATTTCAAAGGTTATCAAGGATTTTACCAAATTTCAACGGATTTTACAAATTTTAAGTTATATTCAAAGATTCCAAAGAATTACAAGATATTAAAAAAACTTCAAAGGATCTCAAAGACATTTAGCATTTCCAAATATTTTAAGGGATTTCACAGGCCCTCCAATTATTTCAAAGGATTTACGAAATTGTAAATATTTTAAAGGTTTTAAGCAATTTTAACAGATTCCAAAGAATTTCAAAAGATTCCGAAAATGTAAAGGGATTTCAAAGAATTTTGTAGGATGTCCAAAGCTTTCAAGCTCGATTTTAAGGGATTTCTAGATTTTAAAAGAATATTCGGATATCAATACGTAGGTTTTTTTTACTAAAACGCGACTTTTAACGTTTTTCAATTTACATTTCTACAGTTTTAACTATCCCATCTTGTGCAATGCAAAAAATTCTATATCAGAGTGCCATAGTACCCCCAAATTTTGTTCATTTCGAAAAAAAATTAAGATCGTCATTAAAACCCTTGAAGATGCGATTTTATGATAATTAATATTGAGATTGTATCCCTATACATATTTTTAAATTATCAAAACAACGTCCGGAAATATTACTTATTCTACAGACAACAATTTCTAATAAAAAAAAATTCAAGCAATATTTGTCCTAAAATTATAAAATAGTTTGTTTCACATTTAGTTGCCAAAAAAACACTCTTGAACTAGTAAATAATATATGCGACAGGCTTTATGTCATTAAAGTGTAAAATGGAGATTAAATTGAAGAAAAATAATTTTTCATGATTATAAAATAGTATCACAAGAAGGTACTACTTCTACTGGTACTGATTTGAGTAAAGAAAATGAAAGTCGAGGGAATCCTGGAGAGCTGGAAAAGTCTGTTTAACCTATTGCATAAGCAAAACTAATCAACAATTTTCCAGCTTTCCAGATTTTCTTCGATATTGATTATTTTTACTGAAACCAGTATTCCTTGAATTTTTTTTCAATATCAGCAATTGTTGTCAGTAAAGTGGGTAATATTTCCTGAAAGTTTTATGTTATTAAACAAATTTTTAAGGATGAATTTGACTACATGAATTCAAAATTATCATAAAATCGCAATTTAAAGGGTGCGTTAAAACCTACCTTAAATTTTTGTTTTTGAAACGAAAAAAATTGGAGGGTCACATGGCACCCTAATAAAGAATGTTTTGCATCGCAGAAGATGCGATCATTAAAATGGTAGAAATAGAAACTTGAAAACTTTTAGATGTGGTGTTTTCGGAATAAAAACCTACGTAGCGACCTCTAAATATTTCTTACGAATCTAGCAAAAATAGGGGATCATTTTTTTACAAAAAGAAGTAAATTTCTGATTGAATGTTTTAGCAAAATAAAAAAAAAGTAATTTTTTGAGGTACCCTAGTGCTCCTATATTTACCCAAGTACATAGTTTAATACCGAAGATAAAAACTTGTTCATTTTTTATGAATTTAACAACATAAGAGTGCCTGTATATGTATGAGAAAAAAGTAATATGTAACCTGTATTGAATATTTTAAACTTTTAATTCTTATTATTTCATCCCACAATTTCTCAAAATCCACAGATTTTCCAAGTATTATCTCGCATAGTTATCTATTTTTCATCGCGTAGTTTGAAAAAATATGAATAAATTTTCAGCAGAAAAAATTGACCCTAGATATCTTTTTTTTTAAAACCAATTTCAAACCATATGCTTGTTTTTTATTGTTATCTAATATTTGATTACTCACTATAAAAATTGTATTCATGCACCAATATATTGCAGAGCTTTTTTTTTTTTAAAAAAAACCTCTGAAAATACGAAATTGTGTTCCTCGCGTAGAAGTTCGCAATATCTGCTTCAAAGGGAAAAAATGGTTAGAGTTCCAACATATTTCCTGGTTAAAACAGAACCAAATATCTCTCTCGGTACGTGTCAAATAAAAGGAGAAAAAATATGACGCGCAAGTAATGAATGAAAAACGTAATTGCTGTTGAATTAAAAAGAGTACTTGTTCCCTGAGATTTAATTATGTTAAAACCATTTTATTTCATTGGTGAGTATTTCATTTAATTTATTTAATGAGGATTCTCGCTCAGTACGAAATAGTTTTAAAATGATACGCAATTACCTTCTGATTTAAATTAAAGTGCCATCCTATAGTAATTATTTAACAATTATGACATAAGTGAAATTATAAATAATTTAGGAAATATCTGTTTTCTATTTCGATGATTGTGTCACTTGGGTACAACTTTTTTAAGCGTGAAAAAAAATAGCAATACTATATCACTATTACGAGATTTGTCACACTCGAGTGATACATTACGCCATAAAAATGATGAAGTTCAAACGTCGCTGAGCTATAAAAATGTGTGTTACCAAAGCTGATATCCTAAATTTTATCCTAAATAATTGTCAAAGAAAAAAAACTGGAACCTGGAAAATATAAACTATAAGTGCTTTGATATTAGTGAAAATTATAAAAAGAAGTTTTATTCAAATCAGTATAAATCCGCTACTTTAAAAATTACTTTTACAAATAAAAAAATAATGTTATTTAATTTTATATTACAATTAAAAAAAAATTAATACCTCTCGAAAAAATTCCCTGACATTTCTAGGTTTTTATGTATATAGAAATTTCCTGGCAATTCCAGGGTTAACAGGTTTTCAAGGTAGACACCCTGGATATGTCTTTTTAGCCAATCAAGCAATTTAAAAAAAATTAGCATTAGTTTCTTTTTTAAAAAATAGTAGTAAAATAGTTGCATCATTGAAAAAAGCGTGAAATAGTTTGAATAGTGTCGTGAGTCCGAGAACTGTGTAATTTAAAAAAAAAAGAGAAAGAAACAGTAGAGGAAAAGTACCTAGTAATTTCTAAGGTTAAGGTGACCTCCTTAATTTTATTTGAAGAAGGGATTGGGGCTGTGAGTTTTATCTCAAATTTCAAATCTGGACTCAAATATTGAGTCTTGAGACGACGCGAAGGCATTTACGGCAGTTATACCGGAAATTCAGGAGAAATCAGTTCTGTACAAAAGGGAGAGGAAATCGGGTAGAACAGTAGATAAGGCCTAGTAATACGAAGACAATGGAAGCACCCAGTCCAATATAAAGCGAAGAAGGAAGCCAGAGAAAATGAACATGGGGTCGGTACAATCAGGAATTTATTTCTCCAGCTTACATCTTCCTTTCTTTGTAAATTAAAAAAGAAAAAAAGTTAAACTGTATCAACAGTATTTTTTCTTTTGATAGAAAATACTTTAAGAGTAATAAATTGGATCGCATTTTAACTCTTGAGATTCTATGTTGCAAAATAAATAAAAGGGGCAGTTTCTACACAAATAGAGGAACTTGTGCAATTAAAATTGAATTTCTTTTAATTAAAGAGATTTTTTCTAAAGCAGAAAAGGGGAAATTATTCAAATCAAACTATTTTTGCGAAGACGAATTTTAATACTATTTGCAACTTTTTTATAGGGTGGTCTAAAAATTTTTTTTTACCCCAATCGCACCACTAAAAAGTGTTCCTTTTGGTGTCTAAACGGAAGTCTGATTTTTATCAGAATTAAAAAAATATACATTCAGGGGTTCCCCAAGTCGGTTTTTGTAAATAAAACGTTTACTTCAATTAAATAATCGCTGTTTGTGTATTTTTACTTCGGCATACTTGCAGTATACTCGTTTGAGAGATATACATTGGGGTCGGCCGAAAATACAAATTTTTTTTTTAAATCGAAAAGTGGTTACAGCTGAAAAGTTGCTATTTGTTATTGCAAATGAAAATCTCTGTAAGCACAATTTCTTCAGGTCTTGAAAAAATAAATTTTAAGCCTTATGTTGGTTCAAAATTTACGAATTTAGTGGTTTATGACTTTTTTTTGACAGATGTAAACTCTAAGACGGAATTGTTTTGGGGTCTAAGGAAATTATATCTTGTTTCGCCAGTACAAAATAAACGCATGTCATACATAATACTAAAAATTTTTTTAATTTCAATAAACATTATCAAAATATTTTAAAATACCAATTTAAATGTTTTGTTAGCATTTAATACAAAAAACTGTATATAAAGATTACCATAATTACCAGTTTATTTTAAAAAAATTGGTATATTTGACCCACCCTAATATACAATGTACTCTTTTTTACTCAAATACAACTTTTACTAAGAAAAAATTATAATTCTATTTTCAAAAAATAGCATGGGGTACCCCTAAATACTTTTTTAAAATTCTGCCAAAACTTTTTTATTTTTAAAATAAACTTTTATATTATTTATAAAAACTTTATATTTTTTATTTACAAAAACAGATTTGGGAGAAACCTGAATATTTTTTTTTTATTTCTGCTAAAAATCAGGGGTTATTTTGACACTAAAAGAAACAGTTCATAGGGTTGTAATTTCAGAAAAAAACCTTTTTTGGACAACCCTAAACTTCAGTTAAAAAAACAAAAGGTCAACGGTTTCAGTGATATATCAATTTTCAATCACATAGTTGAATTCTCAACCGAGAAGATTAATTTTATCTAAAAAAAGACGAATTTTAAACAAAACAAGTACATTTTAAACAAAATAGTTAAATTTAGAACTAAATTTTTTTTTGTTTTCAACAAGGATTTCAAACAATATAGTGGCATAGAAATGTCAAGAGATTAAAATATGTCAAATGATTTCATGAGATTTCACAAGATTAGAAAGATTTCAAGGAACTTCACAATATTTGAGGGATTTATAGAATGTCGAAATAAATTAGAAGATTCTATAAGATTATAAGGAATTTCTATAGATTTCAAGGGATTTAACCTAATTGGAGAGTTTAGGAGGGATTTCAGGGGATTTGAACAGAAGTAAAGGGTTATTAATAGACTTCAGTCGATTTTAAAGATTTCAGTGGATTACTTAGCTTTCAGAGTATTTAAAAATACTTATAGAAATTTTAAAAAATATAAAAGATTTCAAGGGATTTTGAAAGGCTTCGTCTGATTTTGTGGAATTCACGGGATTTCGGATTTCAAAGATTTCATCGTTTTTTATAGAATTTTGAAAGATATAAAAGAAAGATTAAAATCTTTTTTACGGTATTTGATATTTTTTTAACTGTTTTAAAAGAATTTCTTAGGATTTCTGAAAATTTCTAAGTATATTAGGAAGGTATCCAGGATATCAATGGTATTTCAAAGATTTTAAGGGATTCCAACTGATTACTAGGGAACTTTAGGGAATAAATGAAATAAAATCTCATGAAACTTCTAGAGATTTCAGAGATTTTAAGAAATTTAAAGGAATTTCACCAGATTTAAGGGATTCATAGGATTTCACAAGAAATAATAAGATATCGACTGTTTTTTACGGATTTTAAGAGACTTAAAAGATTGCAAAGGATTTGAAAAGGTTAACGAGTTTTCCATGAATCAATTCAATTCTATAGAACTTTCGCTGTAGTTGAGAATTCAGCTGCTAAATTAGCTTAAAATTCGATAACTCTGTCAAACTTTACTCAGTGCTAATTTTGTTTAAAGTCATGACATGCGGACTTGATTGCGCTTCCAATATATTAACAGCAAAAAATTATTAGAATTAAAAAATATCGTTAAATTGTTTTTAAATTTGAAAAAAAATTTAAAAAAAAGTAGCTTCGTGATTTTTACCGTGGAAAATAAACATTTTATGATCAGAAAAGTGAATTTTTATACTTGTAAACGAGAGCAAAATTTGGTAATCAAGTGGAAAATGGCAGTTATGAATTATTAGTTACATGAACTTACCAAATAACGAGTTTTTGACCATAAAATAGAATTTATCACAAGCTTTACTATGTTCGTGAAAAGTATTTTTCACTGTATTACAGTGTTTCTTTTTAATACTCTTTTATAAATATCTTCTACAAAAGCACCTTTGTGCAGCTACACTAAGATAATTAACTCAAAAAATTGTTATTATCATCCTTAAAGGACCGTGGTCTTCTCTTCCCTTTTGTGCTGTAATTTACTATGTGCTTGGAGCAAAGGAATTTTTTCATCCGAGTTTTATAATTTAAAAAGAGAACGCTTCTCGTGTAGAATCCATATTCGATATGAAAGGAGAAACGAGGAAATAAATATCCCGTGGAAATGCAGAAAATTAATCTAAACTTACTCTCGTCTATCCCTCATTATTTCCCCCAGCTTCCCCCTTTTCCTTTCTCGTTCTGCCGCCTCTCTTTTTTTCTCTCTATCTCTCTCTCTCAGTTCCATTACCGTACTTATCTTATTAAAGTACGCGCACGTACACGCAAACTCTTCGATTCTCGATAACGAATTTTCCAAGGGACGCGGAAATGCTTTTCCCGAGTTTTCCTTGGTTTCCTCTAAGAGTCCTAAGAAACCTCCAACTAGTCCTCACTCCTCAGTCCTCTCCAGACCTCCGTTCCGTCATCCCTCTTCTCTTCCTCTCAAAGACTTTGTGGATGGAAAGGGTTTGGAGGAAGCCAGGAATGGAAAGCTAAACTTTGCAGTTTCAAGCCTCAACTTTGTCCCTCGAAACTGTCTCCACCCCACTTCTGCTCTAATAGTAAGACCGATTATCGTTAACTTATAATGATCTTTTTGCTATGGGCTATTTCAAATTAAGCATGGAATAAAGTAGCGAGAATCGGAATGATATCAAATTTATGGCCGAAAAAGTTTACATTGGGTTAATTAGTTTTCTGGTTCTAAAAAACCTTACTTAGCCCAGAAATAAGTATTGTAATTTTTATAATTTTATCTTAAACTCATGTAATGTCTTCTATTACAAAAATAACATATTTAAGTTGTAGGTTAGAAGGAATCAACTGGTTCCTCGACAAATGGTTTCCCGCCAGTAATAGCAACTTTATTTTCATAATTTAAAATATTTTAAAAGATTACAAGGGATTAAAAAAAATTCAATAATTTGAAGGAACTTCGAAGGATTTGAAATATTTCAGGGTATTCAAAAGAATTCTAAGACATTTTCAAAAGCTTTGAAAAGTTTCAATGTATTTCAAAAGATTTCCAAGGATTTAACCAATTTTAGGGAATTTTAAAAGATTCCGATGAATTTTTAAGTGATTTCAATCATTTTAAAGAATTTCAAAATGTTTGAAATATTTTAGGATACTTCAAAAGATTCCAAGGCTTTTTTAAGAGATTAAAAAAATGTCAAGGGATTTCCGACAATTTTAATGATTTTAAGGGATGGAACAAAATTTTCATATGATTGTAAAGAATTTCCTAGAATTCCGGAAGATATGGAACGTTTTTACATGACCTATAAGGTTTTAAAATATTTGAAAAGATTGTAAGGGATTTTATAAGGAAATTTCAGGAAATATAATCAGATTTTGTTAGAATTTCATGGGATTTTATAATGTTTTAATGGGTTTCAAAGAATTTCTTTACAAGAAGTGAGGGATTTCGTAGGATTTCAAAGATTTGAAGAAATTCTAAAATTGCTTGCTATTTATTCGAATTAATTTGGAATTCACCTTGAATTCTTATCAATTTATCTTGACTTTTTTTCTAATTCTTTTGAATTCTCTTAAATTTGTATGACCTTTTCTGACTTCTCTTAAATTCCTCTAAATTCACTCTAATTTTACTGAAATAAATGGAATTTTGTCGAACTCGTTTGTTAAAGTGCCATGCATTTATCCTGAATTTGTTAAAATTAGTCTGGAATTCTAATAATTTTCATCGAATTCTCTTGAATTCTTTTAAATTTAAAAGAACATTAGAAACATTCTTAATGTATATTGGGTTAATAATTAGTCACTTTTTTGGTTCAAATAGGTAATTTTTTAAGTAAATTAGGCTGTGGCGGCTCGGAGAATAATAAAATCAAAATTTTTTAATGAAAAATGTACAATTGTTTATTTGACCAACATCAAACTAAACTATTTCGGATTTAAATAAAACTTTAATAGAATATGTTTACGCTGAATCTGCACAAAAATAAATATTTTTGAAATTTAAATATTATCCTAGGCGCTCAAACTTGAATCATATTTAGTTTCAGTTTAAGAGCATTAAATAGTGTAGCTTAAAATTTCCATTCGAAGTATTAATTATAATAAAAGGGAGAAATTACAAATCTTGGAAAGAAATATTTATTTATACTTAAAAGTATCACGATTTAATTATTAATGGTGGAATTTTTAAAAGAGAAAATATTCTTGATTACGAGAACGATTTTAAACATATAAAAATTGTTTATTTAACACATTTTATTTTTTGTCAGACTTTTTTATATCACCGTGAATAGGTTTCGAACGACCTAAAAATATTAAAAATAATCCACAATTAATTGTTGGCCAAAGTATTTCTGTTCTCTGCCGTATATTTCCAATTATCTCCACTATTTTATCCAGAACTCACTTATGAAATCATCATTAAAAGTAAGAAAATTTACGAGGGATATGCACTAAGAAATCACACGCGGGATTCTCAGTCTATGTCTCTTCTTTTTCATTTTTTTAGTATTTCTGCTTCCATTACACTCAGAATTCCACTAGAATTGTTTAGAAAACATAATATCTCCATAAAATTTAATAAATCTATGGAAAGTTTTGTTTTTTGACTTTTATGGAAAAACGAAGTAGCAACTAAATAATTCAATTTTAAATTCAAAGATGAAGATAAATGTTTTGATTTTTAAATTTGTATAATATTAATTCAGCATTTGAGATATAATATACGGGAACCTTATCAGATCGACAAAGAGGAGAAAAGCCCCCTATTGCAACTCTAGTAATTTAAAAAGTAACCTATAAATATTTTTTAAATCAGTTACTATTCTAAAATTCGGATATAAGTAATATCTTCAACCTTGACATCATTGTGGTACGAAATTTAAATTGCAAAATGTTTAGAAACTCTTTTTTCAAACAATGCAAATTTTAAAGAATAACTCAATCTTTGAATTTTTAACTTTATTAATTAGATATTTTTAATCTCGTTTTTACTCAATCAGATTAATTGAACAACTTCTAAAATTATGAACAAATGAACTGCATTTTCGAGGTTTCCAAACCTTCAAACTTTCAACCACCCATAAGATAATACATATCCATGTTGCAAAGTTTGAAGCTTCAAAATTCTAAGTACCTGAAACTTTGAAATTTTTAATTTTATTTAAAAATATTAGTCTAATAGTGCGTTAGCTTGAAAAAAATATATTAACGTGCTTGTACGTGAATTTTTTTCACTCAAGTCAAGTATCATTAAAGAAGAGGTTAATGACTTAGAAGTCCGTATTCAGAGGAACGCATAATTGACTTCCGGTCACGTGATAAGCTACCGTTTGAAATAGAGTCCAAAAGATTTGTATAGTACAGTTACAACATCCTGTGTTTTTAGATAAAAAGTGGACTTGAACATCTTATAGAATTTTTAAAAAGTATGGTTTGAAAAAATTTAATGCAACTTTTCGCATGATTGCAATTTTATAGTTTTTAATATAAAGCCCTTCTACTTAGATAGTTCATATTTTTTTAATTATGATCACACAAAATGCCCAAGTATCAAATTCAGCTAAAAAATCGCATCAAAACGTTGCACAATGGGTAGTTTTCATTTGTTACATAATGTAGTTGTCAACTGTTTGCAAAGTTTTATACCCTAGGTTTTTGTATGATTCAAAGCTTCTCTATTTGGAACAATTTTAGAAGAGGGTGTAATAGCTTTTTTGAAATTCGTCATTAATATTTTTCTCTCTCATAATATAATAATTGTTAGTTCATTTACTTTATTTTTTAAATGGAAAATTATATAAATAAAGTACCAACCACGATACCTGCACTCGATATACTATTATTCGTGTAGAATGTACAGTAGATAAAATGCCATATATTTATATCTATATATGTATACCTCGCAGAGCACGTCGCTTTCGCCTAGAGTCAGAAATGCATAGAATTTTTCAATAGACGCCGGAATAAAGTTCTCATGAAGTACCTGTTCCAAAAAAAAGTTCACCTTACCCGACTTATAGAATTTCTGAACAAACAGAGAGTTCACAATAGGAGACTTAAACTATTTTGGCTTTCGTACA
Organism: Andricus curvator; assembly: GCA_932195095.1. Taxonomy (NCBI): domain Eukaryota; kingdom Metazoa; phylum Arthropoda; class Insecta; order Hymenoptera; family Cynipidae; genus Andricus; species Andricus curvator. The sequence continues at coordinate 286,794 of CAKNYM010054353.1, read as the reverse complement.
AAATAACTTTATTTGACGCAAAAGTGGACTTTGTGTGTTGTGTACAAATACTGAAACTTTCAATTTCCCGTCCATGTAGTCGTTAAATAATAAATTACAACGGATTGCTTTCCGTATTTCTAAACTTTCCATAATATATCTCTTTTTACATAATAAAATATATCATAAAGATTAAGGACATTTATTCAGATTTATAGGGCTCTAGTATCCTTTTAAAACAATTAAAAATGATCAAACTGGTCTTATTTAAAAAAATAAAAATTTTACCTTATCAGACACATAATATCCTTTATGTCTGTCTGGTCAGGAATACATTTATTTTGATGAATGTCATCAAGTGTTGATATTTATTTAACAAAGTTTCTTTCTTTTTAACCTAGTTTTGTACTCACTTTCATCAAACTCAATAGGGTTTCTGTGATACGTAGGAAGCTCTTTTCGAAAGCAGGAAAAAAGTCAGGAATTTACAGCCCTTTTGAGCATCTAATGCAGTTTTATTACACTGAACGCCCAACATGGATCGAGTTTTATCATCTGCATTTGGAGCAATGACGGGATTTCAAACTTTTATTTCGCAGAGTAAAGAGCACTCCTTTTTTAACGACGTCGTTAAAGGGACGTTTTTCGAACTTTGGTCTGGTCAGGAAACTTGTGATCGAAAAGCTTCTCCACACATGTCCATTAAAGTGGACATTATCGACTGAAATTTGATGCCAATCGCGATTCGGTACTTCCCTTTCACTGTCATTGATGCCGAATTGCGAGAATTCAATAACTCTTTCGGATTGAATGGTACATACCAGGTGGAAAGTAAAGAATAGGTGTTTGAATTAATTTATTTTTAAATTTAAAAGACCTACAATTTTTTGCTTCACAAGAATAAATGCTTCCAACTTACCTTTATTTAACATTGCAGCAATTTGAAGTACTGTAGTTTGAAGATCTGCAGTTTCGAGTGATATGTTTTAATCGGCAGCACTTTCAATAATTGCAACACATTAAACTGCAGCACTTGAATCTGCAGAACTTCAAACTACAAAACTTAAAACTGCAGCACTTCAGATTGCAGCACTTTAAACTTCAGTAGTTGAAACTGTAGAATTTCATACTATAGAACTTTAAACTGCAGCAATAGAAACTGCAGTACTTACAACTACAGCGCTTTAAACTGCAGCACTGAAAATTGCAGCGCTTCAAGCGGCAGCATTTTAAACTGCCACACTTTTAATTACTAAACTTTAAACTGCTGCACTTTAGACTACTGCAGCACTTTAACCATCTGCACTTAAAACTGCTACACTTTGAACTGCTGCACTCAAAACTGCAGAGCTTTAAATTGCAGCACTTCAACCATCTGCACATTAAACTACTGCACTTTAAACTGCAGAACTTTAAACTGCTGCAATTTAAGCTGTTCCACTTCAAACTGCTGCACTCTAAACTGCTGCACTTTAAACTGCTGCACTTTAAACTGCTGCATTTTAAACTGCTGCGCTTAAAACTGCTGCGCTTAAAACGGCTGCACATTAAATTACAGCACTTTAAATTGCAGCACCTCAAACTACAGAACTTCAAACTGCAGCTACGTATAAGCCTCATTTTGGAAAAATATAATTTTTTTCGTAAAATAATGCTTTGAGAGAAAAAGCGTTCAAACTCCCAGTTCTTTGACCTTGAAAATTGAATTTGACATATCACATTTTTAATTATTTTTTTATTATTTAATATTCCTAATGAGCGTGTCATCGGTATAGTGAGTTTCAAATTAATTGAACGTAGTCTCTTTTCGGAACTTATCCAACCAATTTTCAAATCTGCAAGCCTGATAAAACAGTTCAGAAGTTGTAATTTGTATGCTTCTATTTAAAGCTTCTTAATATTTCAACGCATGTTTTTGTCAAATGTCTACAAATTTTACACAAATCTAATACCTTCTCTGATGAGAATATAAAAAGGTGAAATATGTACGAAAAGAGATGAATTTTTGAAATAGCTTTTAAACTGACTCGCGTTATTCCTAAAATTTTGAAAAAGCGTTCAAAATCGAGTTCAAAATTAACAATACTGCTTTCAAACCTTCCAAATTTTTTTCGGCACTTTTGGAAATTTTTAGAAATTTGTTGAAATCTTTTTAAATTTTCTTTCAAATTAAATTTTTCAAAATAAAAAATCTTTAAATTTTCCAAGGAATCTTGAGAAAAGTTTTCATTTTCTTGAAACTTTTCAAAAATCTTCGAATTATATTTTCAAAATATTGAAAAATTTTCATTTTGTTTAAAATCTGTTGCATTTTTTTCATGATTTTAATTATTTTCAAATCTTTTCAAAACTTCTAAATATCTTTTGAATGAATTTAAATTTTGCCAAAAAAAATTGTAAAACCCTACAAAATTAAAAAAAAATATCTTAAAACCTTTCAGATACTTTTTCGACATATTTTTAAATCTTCAAAATTTAAAATTGTTGTTTTAAAATAAAACCTAAATCATTTTAAATTCGCGGGTCTGGATCATGCCAACCTTCAAATTTTTCCAAATGAGAGATGCCGCAATGTGACTTCACGGAATGTGACTTGCCGGAGGTTGTCATGTCTCACCCCACTTCGTAAATGAAGATTTTCTAGGTGTATGCCCATAAGGCAAAATGTTCAGAACTGAATTATTTTCAAATAGTAAAAAATCATTTATAATTAAAAGTTTCTCATTCATCAATAATGTTTAGAAATATTCAGAAATAAATTTTATTTCATAATAAAATTCATTTATATATTATTTATATTTATATTATTTATTTATTTATACAGTAATGTATGCAAGATCTCGTGAATATAAAAGAATTTACATTAATCAATTAATTTATAAACTGAAAATTCCATTATTTTTAATGATTCAATGGATGGCTCCTACAAGCAATACAAACAATCTATGCAGGCAGTAAAGCGAGTGTAAGGGTTAATGGGAAACTGAGTTAATGTGAAACAAGGATGCGTTATGTCCTCATGGCTATTTATCATATATATGGATAAGTGTCTAAGAATGGCCCTCTTCGACGAAGAGGGTGTAGAGCTCGAAACAGTGAAGGTACGTGGGTTTGCTTTCGCAGATGACAAGATTATCATGGCAGAATCAATCGAGGACTTGCAAAGAATGTTGAATATACTTAATACAAGCATGAAGAACATGGGCCTCAAAATTAAAGTAAATAAAACAAAGGTCATGGTGTTTGAAGGAAAAAGTGAGAAAACAATGTGCAACGTTGTCCTAAATGATGAGAGATTAGAACAAGTTGACAAGTGCGTATAGTAAGCCTATTCACTAGCGACGGAAAAATGGATGGGGAGTTAGATGGGCGCATAAATGAGGCTAAGAAGGTTATCGGTAGAGCAGGGCCCATTCTCAGAAATAAAAACATGTCACAAAAAGCTAAAATGGCCATATATAATTCTATATTTGTACCGACTGTACTATATGTGAGCGAGACGAAACGAGATAATCCTTAAAGAATGTGGTACAGGAGAGGCACTAGTTCAAATACTGTGAAGAAATCAGTTAAGGTGGTTCAGACATGTTGAAAGAATGAAAGATGGACGACTGACCAAACAGGTGTATAAAGGTGAAGTAAATGGCAAAATGCCCAGAGATAGACCGCCGAAAGAATGGTTAGAATCTGTGAATGAGACATTAATACGACGAGACATAAGAAGGCATAGAAACACGAGAACTTGCATAAAAAAATGCATGGACGTGAAGGAAGCTAGAGTAGTATGCCAGGACAGAAAAGTGTGGCGACAAATAATTTGTAAACAGAGTGGCAATAGAGTGAATGACGCCTGAAACAAAGACCTTGGATACTAATGGGCCCAAGCGGGGAACCACACATAACAATTTTGTGAGGCTCTTCACTTGGGGTGATCGCTAGAGAGATTGATCAGCAACCTGGGTCGGAGCAGTGTTGCGGAACGAACGTGTTATTTAAATAAATAACACGAGAATTCTAGATCAATCTAAAATATCTATACCTTACACCTATCTATCTTATACCTATATACCCATCTACACAATACTATTTTCCAACCGAGCAAATCACGCCTACCCCGAAAGGGAAATGGCTTAATGGTATAATAATAATAATGATTTTTATTAAATCATAGAAAAAAGATCTTCACTTTTCATTGTGACAGCAGCAGAGGTAACAGATACGTTTTGATCTTTGATGGTGTCAGTAGCTGGTAGTTTGTCGGCCAAAGTTTCGTAATAACCGACAACGGTTCTGTAGGCTTGTTAGAGTTCAGGGTTGTTGTAGATATAAGCCTTTCGAAAGTTACCCAGGTGAGATGTACAAGGAGACAAGCGAGTTTAGCGAAAATGTGGATTTTGTGGAGCCTCACGAGGTCCAGAATCGTTTAGAACTTTTGTTCGGCCCCTTGTGTTACTATGAAACTTTTATTCCAGCTCTCGGCACGACCAACGTTATCAAGAAAAACTTGATAGACCGTTTCCTGTAGATTTCAACTTTTCTATGAAAGTCATAAAAGAATACGACGTTCTTCAGATTTGTAGAAAGGTTTCCAAGTTTTAAGGGTCGTCTTGCGAAATTCGCACGACAATGATCTTTCTAACTTTTGTGATAAGAGAATATGTTTGAAATACGTTATGAGAGATTGAAAATTATTAAGTTCATTTCGAATTTTCTATCAAGTTTCATTTTTATTTTATTTTAATGAAGAATTATAATTTGAAACATTATTGAAAAATGAAACCATTCAGGTTGAAATCGGAAGACTTTAAAATTCGATTCATTAATATTTGAACGAGTCGGATTTCAAGAGGATCGAAACAGATTGTTTTTAATTGAACCAATCCTTTTTAGGGTTTTGTAGCTCAGGGTAGGAACCCTTATAATTTCGGTCGGGTGTGCGTCCTTCCCTCCATCGTACTTTTTTCCAAGGAGGGGTGTTGACAGTAGGGGAATGAGGAGAGGGGAAGTAGGGTAAATTTGGGAGGTGAAGTAAGAGAAGTGAGTGTAAGTGAGGGGTAGTAGGGGAAAGTATTAGAAAGAAGGGTGAGTAGGGAGGGGAAGTGAGGGTGGCGAATGAAAGTAGGGGAAGGGGAGTGTTAGCTCGGGAAGCGAGAAGAGGGGGAAGTAGCGGAGGAATAAGATGGCGAAGGTGTTGCCGTATGGTTAAGTTTGGGAGGGGAAGTGGGGGAATGTAGGGGGAGTAGTTGAGAGAAAGTATGAGAGAGGGAGTTTTGAAAGACTTAATTAACATTTAATAGGCTACGAAACCCTTTTTTGTAGGTGCACGGCGCCTACTTTGACGCTTTGACTAATTTCTCTTTTAACAATAACATATATTTAACATTATTGTCGAAAACATTTTCCAATTTTTGCCATCGTACTATAATTTTTAAACTTTTTCACACTTTAAGAGAGATGAGCAAAAGTTAATTATGGAAAAAAACTTAAAATATCTTCATTTATGAAACGTCGGTAACGGTGAAAAAAATTGTTGATACAGTTAACCAAAAAATTACCGTTACCGACAACAAGATTTCTGGGAAAATTTTCTATGATTTAGGTTTTATTTGGAAAGATGTATTTTAAGTTTGAATGATTTCAATTTTTGTTGAAAAAGAATCTGGAAGATTTTAAGACAATGTTTTTAATTCTTCAAGATTTTAAAATGTGTAAGGAAACTTTGAATTAGTTCAAAAGATATTTAGAGGTTTTTAAAAGATTCAAAAATAATTTAAATCTTGAAAAGATTTCAAAAATCAAAGAACTTAAAACAAAATGTAGGTTTTTGAAGATTTTGCGAAAGAGAAGAATTTCGATGGGTTTCAGGAGAATAAACAATTTTCTTAAGATTCCTAGGAAAATTTTGAATGATTTTTAATTTTGAAAAATTAATTTTAAAAGAAAATTGAAAAATATTTCAAAACATTTTAAATGAATTCCTGAAATTTTGAAACAAATTTAGAAGATTTTAAGCCATATTTTTTCAGTTTTGCAAGATTACAAGATTTTAGAAACAAATGTTTAAAGTTTAAAAGATATTTAGTAGTCTCAAAAAGATTTTAAAATAATTGAAAGGGATTTAAAAAAATATAAAACAAAATGTAAATTTTTGAAGATTTTGAAAAAAAATTTCGAAGCTTATTAAGAATTTTGAAAGATTTTAAGAAAATAAACAACTTTTCTTGACATTCATAATTCGAGTCAGTTTGAAAATCCATCTCTTTTGGTAGAAATGTGTTCTTTTTTGGTTAAAAATGCAACTGTTTGCTTGAAAATCAATTTGTTTTGGTTGAGGATTCAAGTATATTTTATTGTTGAAAATTAATTATTTACAAGAAGATGATCAATTTTCAAATGTTCAATGTTTGTTATGTTAACATTTTTTTATTTGAATTTTGATTTGACATATATGAAGTTTTTTTGAAACGAAAAACTACACGCGGGCCTAGCGCGCGATTAATGATGCTAATTATATAAAAAATCTTAACTACCAGGAAAAAAATTCCTTTGAAGTTAGATTGAATAAATATCACAAGGGTGATTGCCAAAAAGTTGACCACTTTAAGTTCCAGTCATTTTCCACTTTTCCTTCAAATAATAATTTTTTTCTAAAATTATCTTAGTAAAGTACTTATATCAAAGCACAATTCAGTAAGGTTTCAAAATCGTAGACGAATTGGTTCAGAAATTATAAACAAATAAGTACGCATAGTGTCCGGTCATGCACCTGTCCCAACCTACAAACTAAAAATGGTTCAATAATATTAACACCATTTTTTAAATATTTAAGATTTACAGATATCACTTGTATTGAGTTAAAAAAGATAAAAATTAAGAGCAGAGATCAACATTTTAGAGATGAGGATTTTAGAAATCACTTCAAAGTCTGCATCACAAGTTTTCTGCCTAGTCACGCTGCATTGATGTTTCACGATAAAACTCGACAATAATTATATTTAAACTGTTCATTAAGCGGGTTAAAATTGTTAATTTTATACTTATGAAGATTTTAGTATAGTTAAAAATCGATTTATCAACGCTGATTCCAAATAAGAGTTAAGAATGATCACTATCTTTGCGTAATGGTTTTTATACAATGAGAGGATGTTTTGAAACTATGAAATCAAAATCAAATAAATCGGGAAAATAGTCATTAATCCCATATTTTTAATCATTCATACTCTCTTGGGAAACCCCTAATAAAAAAGAACACAGTAAATCCCAGGGATATTATTTATCTGAAGTTGGATAAAAACGTTGCAAACAATTGGCAACTACAATTATCCGACGGCAGATAATTTTTATCCGCCTCGTGATAAAAATTATCTGCCGTCGGGTAATTGAGGGGCTGATAGCAAAAGCGGAGTAGAAAAATCGTCGGAGCAAAAACGAGTTAAGAACGATACGGGCAAAAACGAGTTAAAAAGAAACAAGAATAACGAAGATTGTATCGTATATTATACTATAACGATATAATAGTACGGTCGATTATATTATAATCTATCATTGATTACACTTTTATGTTATAATATACGATACAATCCTCGTTATTCTTGTTTCTTTTTAACTCGTTTTGGCCCGCATTGTTCTTAACTCGTTTTTGCTCCGACGACTTTTCTGCTTCGCTTTTGCTATCAGCCCCTCAATTGTAGTTTTCAATTGTTTGCAGCGTTTGTATCCAACTTCAGATAAATAATATCTCTGGGATTAACTGTGAATATTTTAAGCGGTTTGGAAATTTTTTGTTTTCGAAAATCTCATTGTCTAAAATGGTGAACTTTTTGGGAATAACCCATAACTTTCCGTGGCAAAATGACTGGATTGATCTTTTCGTCCATTTAGCGATTCTAGCCAATCCAGAGTTTTGTTGAAAGCGTTGCAAAGATGCATCGGTAGGTCAGTGCTGAAAAATAGGTAGTCGCTGGCAGCTTCAATCGTAGATTCCGGAGGGAATGGTGTTCTAGTTGGAGATCATAGGTAGGTAGGGAAAAGGGGTCGAAAGGGGGTGAAAATATCGTTTCCGCATCGACTGGGCGGCGGAATCCAATCGACGAACGAATGTTAGAACCCACGTCCACCGTTTCTGTCCAGCAACTCACAAAATTGATGTATTGACGCAGAAAGAACCGACGTCCGCGAATAATTTATAATCTATTCCTCTTTCTATTTGCAAATAGTCTCCAACTGTCGCGCAATCACGTAATTCCTATTCGTTCGAACAAATCCCCTACCACCCATTCAATTCTCCCTGATGGAATTTAAACAGGGTTAGGGAAGACCTGGAACAAGGAAAAGTAAGGGAATTTTGTTGGTGAGGGAAAGTCAGGGATAAGTCAAGGATTTCGAAAAAAAATGCAAAAGTCGTAAGAAGCACTTTAAGTAATTGTCAAGAATAATCAGGGCTGTCTCACTGTCACGTTTAGTCACTCTTTTAAGACTTTTACTCACTTTTAATTTTAATGAATTAACCCATGGGTTAACCACTATTGAATTCAGGTCTACATATACCTATTTCTGATTTTTTAAAATTCTTTTGAAATCTTCAAGGGTATTTTAAAAGATTCCAAGGAATTTGTAGTAGTTTTTAATAATTTGAAGGTATTTCAAAGGACTTTAAGCATTGTAGAGTATTTTTAAAACTTCTAAGGATTGTTAAAGAGCTTTAAAAAGTTTAAAGGAGTTTCAAAAGATTTCAAAGTATTTGAAAATATTTTAGGGTATTTTTAAAGATTCCAAGGATTTTTCAAGAGAATTCAAAATTTTCCAGGAATTTCCGAGGATTTGAATGATTTTAAGGGATTTAAAAAAATGTTCATTGGGTTTTAAAGAATTTCGTAGAATTTTGGAAGATATGGAATGATTTTGTTGCAACTGTAGGGTTTTAGGGATATTGTATAGGATTTCGGAGGATTCCAATTATTTTAAGAGTTTTTAAGAGCTCTCAAGGTATATTTTAATTCTCTCTCCTATCTTTTAATGGATTTCAAAGAATTTATTCACAATAATGGAGGGATTTCGTAGCATTTCAAATTTTTTCAAATATTTCAAGATATTTCCAAAGATTTTAATGAATCTTAAAGATTTTAAGATATTGCAAAATATTCCAAGAAATTGTCAATTGATTTCAATAATTTGAAAGATTTCGAAGAACTGTTAAAGGTTTCAGAGTATTTTCAAAAATTCCAAGGAATTCTCAAGAGCTTTACAAAAGGTCAAGGGATTTCAAAAGATTTTAAAGGATTTGAAATATGTTAGGCTATTGTTAAAAATTACAAGAAATTTTTTAAGAGCTTTAAAAACTTTGAAGAGATTTCAAAAGATTTGATGTGAAGGGTTTCATAGGGCTTCATAGATTTTAAAATATTTTAAAAATATTGTTTGCATTTCATTTGAATTCATGTTGAATTCACTCTGAATTATTATAAATTCATCGTGAGTTCTTTTAAAGTATTTTGAATTCTTCGGTATTATTTTGAATTTGTATGAATTCTTATGACTTTCATCAAATCCTCTAGAAATCCCTTGAAACTTTTCAACTCATTTTTTAAACACACTTTTCAAGTTCTAAGGTGTGAAGATATTTGAAAAGATTCGAAGGGATTTTAAGGGATTCCAAAAACTCTCAAGGTATTTTAATAAATTTTCCAGTTTCAGGAAATTCATCCGATTTCATAGAATTTTACCGAATTCTATTATATTTTAATGCATTTCAAAGAATTTATTCACAAGACGTGAGGGATTTCGTAGGTATTCAAAGATTTGACGAGATTTTCAAATATTTGAAGAGATTTTCAAATATTTTTTGTAATTTGAATTCATTTGGAATTCACTCTGAATTCTGGTCAATTTATCCTGAATACTTTTGAATTTTATGCAATCTTGAATTTTTTTAATTCACTTTAATAAATTGAATAAATAAATAAATGGAATCAATTCTACTCAATTCAATGGATTTAAAAAAAATATATTTTTCAATTTTGGCATAATAATTCATCTAGTAGTATTTTAAACTCACGTTGGATTCTTAGACATTTCATGAAATTCTTTGGAATTCCTTTCAGTTTCTCTAAACTTACTTCAAATTTACCGAATTTAATGATTTTAAAAATATTTTTGAATTGTGTTCAATTCACTTGAATTTTTAAAAGAATTTTTTATGTATTTTATTGAATTCTGCTCATTGTCCTAAAATTTGTCTATAATTCATTTGAATTTGTCGAGTTTAAATTGAATTGTTTTGAAATCTTATGATTCGAATTTAAAAAAAAATTTAAATATATAATAATGTGAAATTTATAAATATATACTTAAAATTGTTTTATTCCATTTGTAAAATTACAAGATTAGAATTTTGGTCTTCAAATATTAATGGTCTGGGGAAATAAAAACTTGGTCAGGGAAGAATCAGGAAAAAGTCTAGGAATTTTGAAAATGAAGTTTTTCGGTCACCCTATTAAATATTTTTCTCTCAGTCATCACTATAATACCCGTAAATTTCTCCGTGACAATTTTATCGTTGAATATATTTCTTTTATATTCACATTTAAATTTAAATCCCAGTTGTGTTTAACTACCGTAATCCGATGAGAGATTCTCTGGCCTTCCGCGCCATAAATTACAAAAATTTGTCGATCGCCAATCAGGGGAGAATACATTCATATTATTCACACATGATTTTCATTCTGAGGGTATTTCCGGTGTGTTCACATCAACATGCCTATTCGTTGTATACCAGTGGATGTGAAAAACAAATATTTATTGCGAACAGTATTCCGATACGAGTTCGCTGTAATATGATTTTTTATATCTGGGTTAGTCGTTAGTTGATGTTGATTTAGAGGCTGCATGTTTTATTTGATTTCAAAATATCAGGCAGAGTAAAAATGTATTAAAAAAAAAGTAACTTCACTTTTTGCGTTGTAAAATAATAGTAATATTATTTTCATAATTTGTTAGCACTCCGAAACTAATACGAAGGGCCAATTATTTTAATTACCCATGACATGCCCCACTTTCTCATGCAAATTGACGTATCTAGATTTTATCACCTTGCGGCAAACACAGTAGAATGTTAATTAAATTATATCTGTATCATAAAAAGGATCGTAAAGGGTTTATCGTGAAACATAAAAATGAAGAAGAAGTGGATATATGATAGTTCATGCTACCATAAATGTAGCTATTAAAGGTTATCATTTCTTCGATCAATACTGCCATTCATACTTGCTGAAGATTTTGTTTCCAACAAAATTCTTTTCTTCAATATTTATAGCACATTCTGTTGTAAAATGTTTGCAATTTATTTTAAAGTATCGAAGGCAATTTCGGTAACACAAAACAAAAATAACTTTTATTAGTATTTTCTTCACATAAAATATTGCTCACTGGACCGGAAAATCGGGAAAACCGGGTAAAGGTGGACAGGGAATTTTGTTTAATTTTCAATAAAAAACCTTAAAGTTAATAAAGTAATGGTTAATTTAATTTCGAAAACAGCACATAATAAAACTTTCGTAAAGGTGGGAAAAGGTGGACAGGTAATTTTGTTCAATTTTCAATAAAAAAAACCCTTAAAGTTTATAAAGTAATGGTTACTTTAATTTCAAAAACAGCACATAATAAAACTTTCTTAAAGGTAAAAAATATCTGTGAAAATATTTATCAAATAAGGAAAGCCAATAAATGAAATTTTACATATTTGCAGACTCTACACACTCTTTCCCCCTTTCCCTCTTCCCATCATTCCCCTCTTTTCCTTGTTTCCCTCTTTCCACCGTTTTTAAAGAATTCCTTTTTTCCCCTGCTTTAACGAAACTTTCCCTTTTTTCTTGGTTTTTCGCATAAATGCGCACTGAATTAATAGAACACAATAAGAAAATCCAACTATTTTCATTTGGTTAAAAATTTAATTATATTGTTGAAAATTTAATTTTTTTGTTAAAAATTCAACTATTTGTTTAAAAATTGAACTGTTTTGTTTAAAATTCGCCTTTTCATTTTGATAATTCAATAGTCTTCTAAAAAATTCTTCTTTTTGGTTTAAATGTTCAACTATTTGATTGAAAATGCAACTGTTTGTGGTTGCATTTTTATATTTTTTGTTTGAAAATTCGACCGTTTGGTTGAAAACTCCTCGTTGTAGGTCGAAAATTTAACTATTTGGTTCAAAATTCCAATGTTTTGTTGAAAAGTCACATTTTTTGGTCAGAAATTCACATTTTTCTTAGAACATTCGTCTTTTTGCATTGAAAATTCGACCTTTTGGATTGAAAATTTATCTTTTATGGTAGAAAGTTATTCTTTTTTATTGAAAATTCATCTTTCTTCGTTGAAAATGAACTTTTTAGTTAAAAATTCAAGTGTATTCGAAAAAATTCTTCTTTTGGCTTGAAAATTCAACTATTTGGTTGAAAATGCAACTGTTTGTGGTGGAATTTTTATCTTTTTTTTTAAATTCGACCATTTAGTTGGAAACGCGTCTGTGCATAGGTTGAAAATTCAACTATTTGGTTGAAAATTCAACTATTTGGTTGAAAATTCATCGTTTATGGTAGAAAAGTCGTCCTTTTTGATTAATAATTCATCTTTCTTGGTTGAAAGTGAACTTTAAAAAAAAATTAAACGGCCTTCTGACAAATTCGTCTATTTGGTTACAAATTCAACTATTTTGTGGAAAATTCTTCTCTTCTTATTGAAATTTCAACTATTTGGTTGTAAATGCAACTTTTTGTTTGAATAAATGAATTTTTTTAAACATTCAACTGTTTGGTTGAAAATTCACCTTTTTGTTTGTAAATTATATTTTTTGTCTAAAAATTCAATTATTTTATTAAAAAACCAACTATTTTCTCATCCGTCCAACTTCTTAACTTGAAAACTCAACTCTTCTGTTAAAAGTTCATCTCTTTTGGTTGAAAGTTCAACTATTTTGTTGGAAGTGCATAATATTTCGACTTGAAATCTTAGAAATTAAAAACATTTCTTATTGAATTCAATATGGTACCTATATATTAATTCTACTTAAAAGAATTTATTTCCTAATTTTCGTGAAAAATTACCCTATTTACCTTGTTTTGAGAGCATTTTGGTGTATGAAGTCTGTAATTACCAAAAACTATTTGTATTCGTATGACCGAGAAAAAAATGTTGAAATCGGGAATTTTATGAGACGATAAAAGTGGCGACATTTAGCTTGTATAATTAAAGTTGCATAAAATTGATACTTTATCATTTAATTAAAACTATTGAGATTAGAATGTTCCCATGATATAAATTGTTCATTATTAAACGATTGAATTATAAGTTTTTGAATTCAATTTTTTAAAGCTTTTATTTGGAAATTTGAAAATTTCGAGGATTTCAATTTTGGCTGCTTTAATTTGATGTTTAGTTCTGATTACTTTAAATGCAAAAATCTTCAGGCTTAATAGTTTTCAACTTTTTAATTTCAATGACTGGGAAGAATTTTTGCGAACCGGGAATTTTTTCCGGCAATAAAAATGGCCACCGTGACTACATTTTCATCTTGAAATTCTTGAGTAAGTAATATCTTACACGAGAACTTCATTAGGAGAACTAGGTTGAAAGAAAAACTTCCTAAAGTACGGAAATAATTTACCACGTTCGTGTCAGTATGCCTAAATTTAATTTACTTCGCGTAAAGTGAAGTTACGCTTCTTTCTTGGAGCAAGTGAAACTTTGGCATTACATGCAGACTACGAAAACCAAATTTAGTTGAACTCTAAGTGATGGAACTTTCAGGAGGCTAATTCCGATCTAAAGTTTTAATGGCATTTTATTTTTTAGCGAATGTCCTCTACTGAAAAATATAGAATAATATCAAGCAAGAGTAGGGAAATTATGTGTGATGCGATTTATCAGGTTCTTGTTTCAAGAGATTTTATCGGACTAATTCCAATGGCGCCAACTTTAAACAAGCAGTCTCTCTATCTCTCTTATATTTATAGTGTGTACGCTTTTACAAAGTTTGTTCTCTTCTCTCACTCAAACTGTAATTAGCTGCTAAATTAGATCTGCAACTACTGCGAGGTGGGCAAGTTATGTATAGTTATACATAGTGTTCTCCAGCTCGGTAATAAATAAAAGTGAGATTAGGTCACGTCGAGGGTGGGGCTTTAATTAAAAAATAATAATAATTATTAGATTTTATGTGACCAATGGTATTGTAAAAATGTATTTTCTCAGAAAATAAACAAACATAAAGTTGTAAAATCGCAAAGTCATTTATTAGAACAGAAATTTTGATGAAGATAAATGCACAAATAATACCACCGAAAATGTACAATGTTTAATACCGTCAAACGGGGTAATTTCGAACATGTGGAGTAAATTCGGACAGTCCTAAATTGATAGTTTAAATTACTTAAGGTGGGTGATTTTAACCAGAATCTAGAACCAGTTAAGGCTTGCACTGATTGCAGATTCTTGAAACAGTTTTGAGTAATTTATCCTATCAATTTAGGGCAGGGTGTCCGAATTTACCCTACATGTCCGAAATTACCCCGTTAGACGGTAACTTAAATGGAAACTTGTTCAATTTGGAATTATTTCAACTTTCAATTTTTTAAGGTCAACGTTTTTAATTCAGAAATCTCGTCTACATTGAAATGCTTAAATTTTGAACGGGAGAATATTTTAGATTTTTCAATTTGGATCTCTTTCATTCTCAACTATCAAATTGTTAATGCTTCTATTTTAAATTGTATAGTTAAAAATCAACATATAGTTCAAATTTTTGCCATATAGCATAATAATAATTTGTATTTGAATGCCAAAAGCTTGAATGTATTCATCTTGAAACATTTTAAACTTAAAATTGGTATGATAGATTTGTTGAAGCCTATTATCAGTGTGTAATGTTGAATTTTTATGGCAGATGATTCTATCTATTATCAGCTTTGCTGATAAGTAGGATCCTACTTTATCGCAAATCAATTTTTCGTTTCGCCAATTAATTAAAAATCGCGAGAAAGTATGTTCTAAAAAATTCACTGCGGGCTGTGTTTGAACCAACAACCCCCTCATTACATGTGAAGTGTGCTACCAATTACGCCACCATATTCCATTAGTGAAAATTTTAAAGCTTGTATTTCCTGAGTCTTATTGGAAATTCGTATTTTCGTATTTTTAGTAGATGTTTGCATTTTAAGGCCAGTTTATTAATTTTTAATTATGTTTCATTTTGACTGGTTAAATATATAAATATATAAATAAATATATTATATATAAATCTATAATATTGTTGGTTCAAAGCCAGCCCGCAGTGAATTTTTTAGAACTTAGTTTCTCACGGTTTTTTAATTAATTCGCGAAACGAAAAATTGTTCTGCGATTAAGTAGAACCCTACTTATCCGCAAAGCTAATAGACAGAATCAGTTTAAAATTAAAATTGTTATTTTCAAACATTTCATTTCTATATTTTTAAAACTTAAACGGATAAAATGTATAACCGTGCAAATTTAAATTTTTTGAATTCTAAACACTTGGAATTTTAACGCTTTACCTTACAGTTGTTCACTTTTGACAATTTTGAATTTGAGAAGTTGTCAATTTTATCGAGGTTTAATTCTTCAACTTAGACACCATTTTGGGTTAATACTATCCGTAGACCCAATTTGAGGTTCAAAACATTTGAAGTTTTAAATAGTTCGATTAAAAAACACTTTACAGGCTTAGTTAAACTCAGTTAAATGTTTCTGAAATGTGGGTAGAAATTTTCAGTAACGATTATAAATTTGAATTTACTTTATTTTGAATAGTCCCTTAATTGTTTTCAAATTAAAAGTTTGTTAATTTCAAAAGTCTTTTGAATTCAAATTTTACATCTTGAAACCTAAAAGGCTTTGAATTTTGAATCGTTTCAATTTTCAGGTCGGTCATAGGTCAGGGCACTTTAAATAACTGTCAAGGATAATAATTTTGAAAATTTTTTATTTCGATTTTAAAATATTTTATGTTTAAAATGTTACAAGATTAAGATTCTTGTCTGAATATTAATGGCCAAGGAAAGTGAAAAATTGGCCAGGAAAAAATGAGAGAATGTTGAAAATGAAGATTTACGGCCATCCTGTTATAATATTCTTGATAGTAATTTATTTGCCTTATAGTTCTATTTCTAAATAAACTGTTTTGCTGAAAATTCAAATAGAAAATTAATTTTTTATTAAAAATTCAAATTTTGGAGTTGAAAATTAAACTGATATCTTTCTTGGTTGAAAATTGAACTATTTGTTTTGTTGAAAATTTGCCTTTCTGGTTAAAAACTCATCTGTTTTAGTAGAAATTAAATCTATTATGGATAAAAATTCAACTGTTTTCGTTTTGAAATAAAAATCTTTTTTGGTTTAGGTACTTTTTTTGGTTAAAGATTCATCATTTTAGTTGAAAATTCAACTCGTTAGTTGAAAATTCGTTTTTTTGTTGTTGAAAATTAATTGTTTAAACTAAAAATGTAACTATTTTAGTTAAAGATTAATTATTTTAGTTAAGAATTCATCTCATTAGTTTAAATTTTAAATATTTTGTTGAAAGTTGATATTTATTAAATGAAAATTCAACTTCTTGGGTAAAAGTTGAAGTTCTATGTTAAAAATTTATTTTTTTGGTTGAAGGTTCATATCTTTGGTTGAAAGTTTCTTTTTAGTTTAAAATTTAATTACTTGTGTAAAAGTTTAACTTCTCTGTTAAAAAATTAATTTTTTTCTTTGAAGGTTTATCTCTTTGGTTGAAAATTGAACTATTATCAAAATTTGTTTATTTTTGGTTTAAAATTAATTTTTTACCTGGAAATGTAACGTTTTCATTTTTGTTTAAAAATTGGTCTTTTTTGGTAGAAAACTAGTGTTTTTGGTATGAAATTTCCTATTTTTTGTTGTTGTTAAAAATGGAACTGTTTCGTTAAAAATAAACAGTTTTCTTGAAAATTGATATCTTCGAGTTTGAAATTCAACTGTTTTACAGAAAATTCGTCTTTTTGGTTGAAAATGTATCTTATTTTGTTGAAAATTTAATTTGTTTGAAAATGCATGTATTCTATTGAAGATTTATCTTTTTTGGTAGAAAATTAATCTTCTTGGTTGAAAATAAATCTTTTTGTCTTTTAAATTCATCTCTTTTGGCAGGAATTTTATTTTCTTTGGTTGAAATATCAACTATTCCTTTTTTTGTTGAAAATTCATCATTATAGGTTGAAAATTCAATTATTTATCAAAAATTCAACTATTTTGTTAAAAAGTAACTACTTTTTGGTCGAAAATTCATCAATTTGGGCTGAAAATTCGTCCTTTTGGATGGAGAATTCATCTTTTTTTGTTAAAAATTCAATTATTTGATTCATAATGCAACTATTTCTGGTTGAAGTTTAATCTATATTGTTTGAAAGTTTGACCATTTGGTTGAAAATATAACAATTTGTTTAAATATTAAACTATTTTGTTGAAAATTTAATTATTTGATTAAAAATTCATCTTTTTTTTCGAAAATTCAACTATTTTGTTGAACAAAAATTTGAAAATTAAATTCATAAATTTAAACTTTAAAAATTGTATTCCGAAATTGTTTTATCCCGTTTATAAAAGATTCTATGTTAAAAATGTTACAAGATTGAAATACTGTTCTTTGAGTATTAATGGGCAGGAAAAAGTCAGGGAATTTGGAAAATGAAGTTTGGTGGCTATCCTGATTTCTAATCTTCGAAATAAAATATTCTCGTAATTTGTATCTACTTTCAACCATGCATGGTAGTAAATTTTTCTCAATTTAAACTATTTGCTCGTAATATATCAGAGTAAAATACAATCTACTGAAATTAATTTCCACGTATTTTCAGAAGCTCGATATTGTCACCAGAGAAAAGTTTATGGCCGATAAAAAAGGTGGATTCATTTTAACGCCAGTGCGCCAGTAATCGTGATTTTTCCTCTGCCTTATTTTTATT
Organism: Andricus curvator; assembly: GCA_932195095.1. Taxonomy (NCBI): domain Eukaryota; kingdom Metazoa; phylum Arthropoda; class Insecta; order Hymenoptera; family Cynipidae; genus Andricus; species Andricus curvator. The sequence goes on along the minus strand of CAKNYM010054353.1, from coordinate 268,819 downwards.
CTACCCTCGACTACGCTTTTAATACGGACACAGAAGTTGCATAAAAAATAAAAAATAAAACAGTGAATAGCATTAAGCGTGATGGTAATAGAGGCCTTGGAGTTTCGCGAATTCAAATAAGTCGAGTTAAACGAAGCTCTGCTAATGAACGTTGGTCCCTCGACGTAGCGCATTACGTCTATTCGTACTTATATTTGTCGCCATTCATAAAATCTCACTTCTGCTTTTTCGTCCAGTCAATAGAAAATGGTTTCCAGTTTCCGTGAAATACGCAATTTTCCACTAATTAAAAAAACATTTGAGATCATTAGTACACCCTCGAAATTTAATATTAAAATATGAATAGTGAGCTTTGTTGACGGACACAAAACGTGTTAATCATACGTACCAAACTGCGATAAAGATCGTTCGTAAGTCCCCCATTGTTCACCCCTCGTTTTAATTGCAGGAAATAAACCCAAAGTATGGAGCGCTTTATTTTTATGATATAGATGAAATGAACATTTATTGAACTGAAAGTAACAATAAAATTAAAATGCCAGGCTTTCAAAGTTAATTTAATATGAATTCATTTATTTTTGGCTAATGTCAATTTTTTATCAAAAATGGTTTATAATGTACTGTATGTTATATATTGAATATATTTTGACGGTTAATTCCAGTTTAAAATTAAATTGAACTAATTTGTTTTTTTTTTAATATTCGTAACTTTAAATGCTAAATTAATAGACATCGCAATTGGATTCACGCTGTGGAAAAGTAGTAGGGCCCTGAAAAAGTATAATTAATTTGTTGTGGATTGATGAACGCCTTAAACTTGCGCGTTAACAAAATGTGCTTTAAAACATTCTTATTTCCACAGTTTTGATATTTTCGTGTATGCACATTTTTTTAAATATTTTTGGAGGTTCTGTGTTTTGTGCTTCTTTAAAATATATTTTTTCATATGACACTAATAGATATTTATAACATCTGAGGGCTTTTTACTGATAAAAATACACTAGGAGAAAAATTGATAAGTCTATATAACCAAAAAACCAAATGATTTTCGTATTTTTTCAAATTATTATTAAATTATTAAACCTGGCCTCCCTTCTTTCGATTATATTGAGACTTGCCTTTTTGTACCATTTTTAATCACTGCAAACCCTGGTGGAAAAATTTGTTAAGACAAACTACAATGTTTCGAGCTTTAAAGTTTTTTAATAGATCAGCATGAAAAACCGCAAAGTATGAAAAATCAAGATTTTCAATGAATAATTATTAAGTTTTATGGTTTTTATGAAAAATAAATAGTTAAAAGAATTTTTCGGAAATCTACAACAATAAAACACAATTTTAATTTCTTGTAGTTTCTTTTTTGTAGAAAATTAGGAATTTCTACAAATACTTATGAATAATTACAAATTTCTACACATAACTATGAATAAATAGTTAAATACAATTCTCTACGAAGAAATAGGAAAATTGGCGACTCCAAAATTAAGGTTTAGTTTTTCGTAATTTTGAATAGCTTTTTGTAGAAAATTACGAATTTCTATTAAAAATAACGAAAATATGCAAAAGCAATAAATATTGTTCTTTTTTATAGTCCATGCTATAAAATTACAAATTCATACACACTAATTAATTTAATTTTATGATAATTATTAATATTATAGGATTTTGATAATTTTGTTTTGATTTTATTAATTATAGTGTATTAATGTTATATTATCAAAATTTATTTTGTAAAATATTTTTATTTTTTTAATATATAATAATATTTTATTTCATTTATTAAAAATTTATTTTTTATATGAATAAATACTATTTTCTAAAAAAAATAGAAAAATCTATGACTACAAAATGGTTTCAATATTTGTAAAATTTTTGATGATGCAAATTTAAAATCAGATCATTCCCAGTCGAAAGTGCACTACAAATTCGTAGAAATTTTCGTAAAAATTCCAATATTTTGGTAGAAATTCGTAGGGTATTTCAGTATTCATTGAATTCTAAACAATTAAATCGTAAAAAAATTAATTCGCAAATTTAAAATTCGCCGTGAAGTACTAAAATAATTATTAAGATTTCTAAGTAGGCGTGAATAACAAAAATCGAGTCTTTTTTCAAAATTCCATGACTTTTCCACATTTTCCAGCTCTTGTTGCAACCTTAATTTATGATTTCCCAGACCTATAAAATCATTTTCAAATACATTTTTAGCAGTAGAAAAGCCTCAAATACCTGAAAAAGTTATTTCTTTATCCCTGTAGATTAATTTTTTGTAATAGGGGTACATTAAACATAACTTATTGGCAAGTGTAGACAGTCAAAAAAAGAGAGGCAAAAGTTTTTAAAAATAATTATTTTGTATTTTTAGTATTTTTTTTTGTACTGCTTTTTATCAGTAAAAAGCCTTCGGAAGGGTAACAATTTTTTTAAGCCAGCTGGAAAAAGATAATTTTGGACAAATACGAAAATGACTTTTTGGAAAACAGGCTATCTTTTTTTTGTGCTCACGTAGACTTATCAATTTTTTTCCTAGTCTATTTTTACCAAAAAAAGCCCTCAGATGTTAGAAATTAAATTTAGGCGCCCGCATGAAAAGGGCCCTTATGGCCGATACTGAGTTACGTATAGGGGCATATAGCCCGATAATTGGCCGGCATTTTAGGCTCAAAATGAACCCTTTATGTTGAAAAACGAGTCACCGGGCAAAGACCTGGGAGACCTGGAAAAGTCATGGAATTTTTAAAAAGTGTTTGATAAACCTGGGAAAGTCATGGAATTAAAAAAAATGGCTGGAACTTTTTTAATCGTCTCTATTTCAAAGTCTTAATAATTTAGTATTTCATAGCGAATTTCTATATTTGAAAATTGATACGAAGTGATTTTTTTTACATTTAAACGATTTGAACGAGCGCGTATTGAATTCAACAAAACTGATTGATTAGCCATTATCATTGCATTATAATGTGTTACAATTCAATTTAATTGACTGCATTTTTTTTCTAATTAGACCTGGAAAACCTGAAAAAGTCATGGAATTTTGAAACCAGACTCTTGTAGAAACCCTGCCGGTGCATTTTTGAAGTTGGAAGTTTGAAAAACCGTTTTTCGAGAAAAACGCATCTAAACTTGCCGAGTGTCATAAGCACACGTGTTATATTTTTTCTTCGAACATGAAATATACCTACTTCCGATTACTATCTAGATAAGAGTATAGTCCCAAGTAATTTACTATAGGTCCTATTATCATAGCCCATTCAAAACCAAAAATAATAATTTTGACCTCAAATTAGAAGAACGCAAATATCTCCTAAACTAGAACTGGCCATAAGGGCCCTTTTCATGCGGACGACCACAAACATCTTTTAGAGTCTTATGAAAAAGATAATTTAAAAAAATACAAAACTCAGTTTAAAAAAAATTTCCTGTGTTTAAATTTATGATTTTCCAGGATTATCACATTTTTTCTAATGCATTTTTACTAGTATAAAAGTCTTAAAACACATAAAAAAATGTTTTCGCATTTCCTGTAGATTTAACAATTATTTTTTTAATACAAGGGTTCATTAAACATAAGTTATCGTCCAGAGAACGTTCATTAAAAAGCTCTAAATATTTGAAGAGACTTTTAAAACCTCCAAAGATATTTTTAAAAATTGACATACACGAAAATATAAAAACTATAGAAATAATAATTTACTAATCATACATATCATATTATATCATATTACATATTACTTATCATATATTACTAATCATACTTGTTCTGAGTCCTAATATACTACTTTTCCAAATAGTTCCAATTTCGATTTCCATAATTTTCTTTTTGCGATCCGTCCTAGTGACCAATTGATCAATTCAAAATATTGTTAATTAAGGAAAAATGTGAAAAATACTGGATCAACCAAACAATAGAATTCGCCAGGAAGTAAATACACTCTGGGAGCTTTTGCATGCTCGATACTAAATTAAACCCGGCAGTTCCGATAGCCCAGACGTATTAATTACACTTTAAAGCGGGTTAGCGTTAGCACGGATTTACCGTCTCGATAGATAAGAGCCAATAGAGTCGCCAATTGAGATTCACTGCTTTCCCCCTATGCGGTTCTAAACTCTTTTTTATAGATATATTCGTCCATATAATGAAATAATAAAAAGATTAAATAAAAAAAAAGATACATATTACATACAGCATTTTCAGAAGCTTCCGTTTAATATACACGAATCCAGTTTCCGAGAGAAAAACGATGTCGGTGCATCCCACCGTATCGCGATTGATAGCGATCGGAAATATCCCCGATCAGCGAGAACCAATGAAAGTTATTGGTGGAGAAAATCATCCACTGAGCGTTCATCTTTGTGGGATTTATAAAAAAAAGTAGTATTGGGGTGCAGAAAATGTAGGTTAAGCCAGATATAGAGATTTTATCTATTCGCAGTGACTATATTCGTCCAGCTTTTCCGACGAATATAGTCCTGGCGGGACGAACAGATCTCCCTTCTTTTTTCAGCCCCGTCAGTCAGGTTTGCAAAATTTTGTATATTCATCCTAAAAGTATGGACGAATCTCTTCGTATTTAGGAGGAAATATAATATTAGAATATATAGAATTTATTATATTTGCCCAGGTGAAAAAAATTTTCTGACGCTGGCCCGGCCCAGACCAGACCGTCTTATTTCAGTTTTGACGCCGACCCGATGATCTGGCCTGGACCTGGCTAAAAGTTTAACTTTTTTTTTTGGTTAGCCAGCCACTTATTGGCTGACCAGCCGCTGACTGGACTTCCTTTTTTTTTCAATGACTTGGAAAAAAAATCATTTTTCATGATAAGTGTATTTAGTTGATAATTACCAAACCTGGACCAGATCAGACTGTCAAGGTAATAAGCAAAAAGAATTGTTTTCATAGTGTGAATTTCTTATTTTTTATCATTTCAGACACCCTGTAACTTTTTTTAAATGTATCAAGTCAGACCTGCGCAGGAATAGGGCCAGATCAGGTCTTCCAGACTAGACTGTCTAGATAAAGCCAGGCGTGGGCCAGATATGACATCAGGCTGCCATTCAATTTTTCCACGGGGTGTTTAGGATTTAAAGAAATACAGTTATATTTAATGTCAAATTAATTTTTTATAGAAATGTACCGTCAAACGGGGTAATTTCGGACATGTGGGGTAAATTCGGATATTCCTAAGTTGATAGTTTCAATTACTTACGGCAGATGGTTTTAACCAGAATCTAGAACCAGTTAACGCTTGAACATATTCCATATTCTTGGAACAGTTTTGAGTAATTTGTACTATCAATTTAGGGAATTTAGGGGTGTCCGAATTTACCCCACATGTCCGAAATTACCCTATTTGACGGTATGTCATTAGGGATGTACGAAAACCAAGGTTTTGGCTAAAAATCTAGGGGATTAGCTAAATGCGGAAGTTAAGGAAAATCTTCCATTCAGGTGTTAACTTTTCTCCAAATTCCTGGTTCATTCAGGAATTTAAAACAGTTTCAGGTCATTTCTCTGTAATTCTAGAGCATTTTAGATCATATATTATTTATCACAACTCTGATCCATTAAATGCTGTACAATATTTAAGTATCAAGTACAAACGTACGTTTATAGAAAACTCATTGGAAAACATTTAACAGAGAATAGAACAAATATATTTCCGTCCCATATCTTTTTATTTAATCAACAGAAAGTGCAGGTTCAATAAAAATTGTCAAAATTTCATTTTCAAGTAAAAAAAAGGTTAGACGGAAACTTAAAAATCGCCGATGAGCTTTCTATAAACGTATTTTTGTACTTGATACTTAAATTTGTGTAGTCTTTAATGGATCAGAGTTGTAATAGATAATATGCAATCAATTTTAATATATTTTAATATAAAACTCTAAACAAATCAATAAACAGAATAAAGAATAATTGTGTAGAGTTAATTATTATAATTAGACATTTATGCTTATAAGCATAAATTTCAAATTTTTCTATATATCTAAAACACTCTATGAATTTAGAGAAATTACCTAAAAGTATTATAAATTCCTGAATAAACAAGGAATCTAGAGAAAAGGTGACCCTGATTTTCCTAAATCGCTACGACATATAGGTATAAATTTGCGGTAGAAGAGAATTAAAAAGATTTTAAGTTCCATAATTAAATTTTCACGGATGCGGATTTTTGAGCGAACGAATTTGGAAGTACTACCGTTTTTAAAGGCATTTAAATTGAAACATCAGCATGTAAAACGTCCAAATGAAACATTTAAATTGCTATCAATATTTTTGATGAAAGTATATAAAATTTTAAATGAGAGAGTCCTGAGAATTCTAGAACATTTAATTTTGAATGTATTTAAAAGGCTTCGTCTAGTCGCCCCGAAAAATTTGGGGAGTTGGAAAAAGGGATCGACTAGTCGTCCCGAAAATTCGGGACGACTGGCCAAGCTTCTGAAAAATATTTGACTTCTCATCCCGCATTTCGGGACGAGACACATCGTATTTAAAACGGGAAGTGCCTACTATAAAATTTATTTATTATAATGTAAACAATTCTAAGAAGTAAAATTCTTACTTTCCAAATTTTAAAACGTTAGATATTGAAACGCATTTAAATGGTTAGGTTTTCGTGTGTCCGGTGGGACACATGGAATTGTTTAAGGCTTCTCGTTCGATCACCTAAGTTAAGCAGCACTTGACTCGGTTGCACTTGGATGGGAGTCGTCGTATGACATCTATTCATCAGCTAACTTCTTTGTTTCATTTTCACTAATCTTAGGAAAATATCCTTTATTCAAAATATTAATATCTTAAATATGCATTGAATTATAAGAGGAAAAAATAAGTAAGAAAGTATACGAAAGAAGTAAGAGATACCTGGAAAAAAACCTAGAATTGTCATGAAATTTTTTTCTTCCGGATTTGATTTGATTTAACCGAAAAGTGCTTAGATTAAGTGCTTACGTGCAGTCTTTGCTTACAATAGTTTGTACATTTAGATAATAATGTTTTGTTTTCTAGATATGTATAAACATTGAATCTTTTTAAGGAACTTATACTTCTTGTATAGCAAATTTTGCACTAAAATTTAAGAAATGCCTATACAATTTTTTGAAAATATGACATGATATATAAAAAACATATTTTTACGAGATACACACTAATGAAATTTAAATTACATTTTTAATCAAAAAATTAGGTAGCTAAATGAACAATTTAAATGAAATTGTATTGTTATTTTCAAATTAATAATGAAAAAATTAACTTATTTTTAGAAAATAAGTCTTATTATATCATTTTTTCTATGCTGATAAGCATACTTTAAATTAAAAAATTCAATTCTATAACCTAAAAAGTGGAGTTTCTGAAAAAGACTCGATTTAGACGCCAAAAAAAGATACTTCATCGAAAGAAACGGAAATTTTGCAATTTATCGATAGCAAACTACCCTTAAGCAAAACCTATTAGAAAAATCAAAATTAAAAAATTAAAAATCTTTGTTTTGCCAAGAATTATAGGCCACATTTTTTTTTGGACTCACCCCTAAAAATCATCCTTAATATATACAAAAATGTACAATATTTAAAACGACGTCTTAGAAAATCGATTTTTGCAAATTAAAAGTAGTAAAAAATCTTATTTTTTTAGGTTCTAAATTTAGGGGTGGGTCTAAAGTTTAAAGATTCATACATGATCTATAATTCGGGGCATAAAAAAAGATTTCACGCGATTTTTAGGTTGCAAAAATCGATTTTGCAAGACATCAGGAAAAAAGTAACTGATTGGTTATCGCTGCACAGTCACTTAAGTCACTTCTTGTCACTTTTTTTTCTCAAATCGCTTTTTAATCACTTTTTAAAGATAAAGTCACTATAGTCAATTTTTAAACATAAAGTCACTATAGTCACTTTTTAAAGATAAAGTCACTATAGTCACTTTTTAAAGATAAAGTCACTATAGTCACTTTTTAAAATTAAAAAAACACTTTAGTCACTTCTTTCAATAAATGCAAACAGAAGACCTAAGGATTTCTCAATTTTATTGAATTTTCAAATTCCTTCTGAATTATTTTTAATTCACTATGAAATCTTCGAAATTACCGTGAAATCCACTAAATTCAGTGGATATTTTTGGATTTTCAATTTCTTAATTCGCCTCGAATGCTTATGGATTTTATCAGATTTTTTTTCAAAAAATGTAACTAGTTACCAGTTCGTTACTGATGTACTCGTACAGAAGTAAGTTCGTTGCGAAAAAAGTAACTAGTTAAAAGAAACTAGTTATGTACTTCCCATGACTGTATAGTAGGGTGGTCAGCAAATTGTTAATTCTAATTTTCATGCATACCCCTCCACCCCGATTTTTTTTGAACTCATTTCCCATAAAAAAATACGTTTTTGTTAATTTTATTCAGAACCGTCAATGATAAATTAAAATTTTAATTTATCATAATGAATCATCGTGAAAGCATTAAATCTACTATCAAAGAATCGTCAATCTTGAATCATGTTCGATTTTGCGAGTTTTTGGTGCTAGTTATTATTTTGTTGCGATTTATTTTAGTATAAATTGTTTTTAATATATCAAATATTACTTTCTACTGATAATTAGGTGTTTAAATCAATTGTTCCAACAATTTATTATTGCTTATAGCAATTTTCTCTTAGAAAAAAGTTAGAAAGATGCGGTTTTTTCTGAATTTCTCAACTTGTTTTCAACTTTTCAGTTAGAGCCAGGAAATAATTAATTAAAGTTAACAAAAATAATTGTTGAAACAATTTATTTTTATTTTTAATAATATTCCCTTTGAATAATGCTGAAAAGTTTTAGTTTTTTTGTTGAAATTTTCAGCTTTTCTTTGACTTTAGTTATGAACATCAACAAGAATCATTTTTTGAATAGTATTCCATTTTTGTTGGTTTGAAGTATTTTTAACCTTTTGCTAATGTTTTAAAATAATAATTTTAACAAAAAGACTCTCAGTAACTCAGTAACTTCCTTCCAGAAGAAGAATTATGTTGGTCTGTGGAAAACGTACCTTTTCTACTCAAACGCTGTTAGGTAGATCTGTACCTTTAAGGAGAAAAATACGAGTGTTGTGGGCCACAAATATTTTTTGATTTGAGACAAGTCTATTCGAATCTCAAACATTTTTTTTTTAATTAGATAAGTGATTCTGTATTATGAATTTATAAATACTGACATCTACTTTTTATTTTTAAAGGAATTCGTACAATCGTTCAGAAAATATTAATAATACACAGATGCATTTATTTAAAGAATAGGGATCTAATAAATAATAACTTTCTTTCAGATTGGATGTCTTTAGTTTAAAAGCTATAACGTTTGAGTAATTTTTACATTAAGAAGCTGGAAATTGTAAGCGGGTTTTAAATAGAGCCTTGAAAGTTTCAATAAGTTTCAATAACCCGTCACGTATTTTTCCGATTTGAAAAGAAAAACAAAATACAAGTATTTTAATTCTCAAGGATAATTTCCAAAAATGGACAAATTATTATTTTAAACCGATAATACAATTTTTGGTGCATTTTTGATAAACCACCAGTTTCTTATGTTCTTCAGAAATACTTCAAGGAAAAGTTACATTTAGTATGATCGTATGATCCATATGGAAAGTTTGAAGAATAATTTCAAATATCTGGTTCTATTTCAGAAAAATATATCCATAAAAAAAGGCAATTTAAAAAATTCTGTTTGTTAAATTGCATTAATTATTACCTCACTTTGACTGGAATGTGCACAAGAAGCTGAAAATTTCAGAAAAAACTGTAACTGGAAATGAATTCGGCCTAAAGATTTACTTCTTTTTTTTTGTACAGGGAATAGTGAATCCTATTGCAATGAAATACGTCTTTTTGTTCGCAGGTTTACCTCGAAATGGAAAATCGCTCTTGCAACCGTTTGGCTGGTAGCCACGTGTGCCAGTAAGTATCTGCAAATACCGCCACCTCCCTAGCGTTATCCTCTTTCCTAGCGTTATCCTCTTTCCTAGCGCTATCCTCTTCCCTAGCGTACTCGGTCTGTCTGTCGGAGTTTCTAGCTAATTCGAATAGCTTTGTAACTTTACCATTCGCTGTTAATATAGTACTGTGTGCCGATGCGATGTCTGCAATCCACTCGAGTTGAGAAATTCACGTTCGTTTTAAGTGAATGCATAGATATGTAAAATAGGAACCCCTTTTTGAGAAAATGATTTATGGAGAGCTTCACCTGAATAATCCTTTTCAGAGATATTTCTCCACGCCACACTGTTATGGAAAATTCAAGCTTTACGCGAATTCAATGAAATTGCACTTACTCAAAATTATGAAAATATTTTTCTGAAAATTCTGTAAACCTCGCGACGGTTATTTTATGCGAGGAGAAGAATGTCGAGAAGGAAGTTTAGCATATCTTGCGAGACTCCCTTTTTATCGTCTTTTCCCCTCGTCAACCTCGATATTGGTTTGTGTAGAACTCCCTTCTTTATTTTCTATTTTATTTTATTTTATTCTTTTCACCTTTACGTTTTTTACCATCTTTTCTCCTCCATCCCGAGGCTGAGATTTAAACGGTGAATCCCCGAAACGAGCTCTTAAACATCCACTGAATGGAAGCAGTGATGGTGGATGCAAGAGGGAAAAGGGGAGGTTTCCTGTAGCTAGAAAGGAAAACCGGAAGGTTCAGTCGGGGGCTTCGTATCTCCAAGGAACTGCAAACGAGAGAGGTGAAAAAAAAAAGATTGGGAATGGTCTTTTTGCTCAGTTCTGGATGCTAAACTTAATAATGATTGGGTTTTTTTTCTTATTGTGAAAACCTGAAATATCTCGTGGATGAATTATTCTGACTTCTTCCAGAAGAGTGGAGCTTAACCAAATTGTGGAAGTTGGGGTTCAGCGGGAATTAAATTTCAAGAAAATATGACAAATTGCGGGATATTTTGCGGGCACTTCCTTCCAGGAGAAGAATTATGTTGGTCTGTGGAAAATGTACCTTTTCTACTCAACACTGTTAGGTACATTTGTACATTTAAGTAGAAAAATGCGAGTTTGGCGGACACCGATATTTTATGATTTGAGACAAGTCTATTCGATTCACGAAGAATTCTTTATTTTTGCATGAGAAAAGTGATTCTGTATTATGAATTTATAAAAATTATTATCTATTTTTTAAAGTTCAAAATTAACAAATGACTGTAAATTTTTAAATTATGAAGAGTCGATTTTCTTACTAAATGCATCTTTAGAACTATTTACTAATGTTTGCCTACATTTTTTCTTATATAAGAAAGACATCCCATAACATTTATACGGGCTAATCCAGGTTGACCGCAGGTTAGGAAAAACCTAGAAATCAGAGAAAAATCAGGGAATTTTGTTGGTCAGGGATATTTAGGGAAAAGTCAGAGATTTTGAAAAAAATTGCAATATTCAGGGAATTTCTGTAAGAAGCACTTTAAGTAATTGCTAAGTCCGAACTGCCACACAATTACTTTTAGTCACTTTTTTTTAGATAAAATCACTATAGTCACTTTTTAAAATGAAAGAATCACTTTAGTCACTTTTCTTTCAATAAATTAACCCATGGGTTAACCGCTATTGAATTCAGGTCTATACCTATTTCTGAATTAATAATATTAATTATTAATTAATATATTTCAATGAGCTTAAGAGATACTGAAGGGATAAAGTATTTTTTAAACTTCCAAGTAATTTAAAAGAGCTTTAAAAAGTTTGAAGGAATTTTGAAAGATTTCAAAGAATTTGAAATATTTTAAAGTATTTTAAAAGATTCTAAGACATTTTCAAAAGGTATAAAAATTTTCAAGAAATTTCCAAGGATTTTAAGCGATTTAAAAAAAATGTCATGGGGTTTTAAATAATTTCCTAGAATTTCGGTAGATGCAAAACGGTTTTATAGGACCTATAAGGTTTTATATTTTAAAATATTCCAAGGGATTTTATAATATTTCCGAAGATTTCAATGATTTTAAGGCATTTTAAAAGCTCTCAAGGTATTTTAATAAATTTTCCGAGATTTCGAGAGATTTATCATATTTTAATGGATTTCAAAGAATTTATTTACAAGAAGTGAGGGATTTCGTAGGGTTTCAAAGGTTTGAAGAGATTTTCAAATATTTTTTGCAATTCATTTGAATTCATTTGGTATTCACCCTGAATTCTTAATAATTTGACTTGAATTATATTAAATTCTTTTGAATTATTTGGAATCTTCTTGAATTTTTTTAATTCAATGAATTTCAATGGAACAATGAATTTAATGGATTTTGTAATATTTTTTGTTTAATTCATCTAGAAGTCTTTTAAACTCACCTTGAATTCTTAGGCATTTCATGAAATTCTTTGGAATTTTTCTAAACTCATTTCAAAATTACTGAATTTAATGAACTTTTTCATATTTTTAAATTGTTTTCAATTCACTTCAATTTTGTTTTAATTCACCTTGAATTTTTATGAATTTCATCGAATTATTTTCATTTTCCTTAAATTACTCTAAATTCACCTCAATTTTACTGAAACCAATGGATTTTTCTTCCAATTCATTTTAATTCTTTTGAATTTAACTTTAATTGTTTTGAAGTCCTAAGAATCGAATTCTTTTGCATCCTTTTAAATTCAAAACACACATTATTAATGCACATTAGTCACTCTTATTCACTTCTTGGGTTAGAAATTAGTCACTTTTGGTCACTTTTTCGGTTTGAATAGGTCACTTTTACTCAGTAAATTAGGCTGTGGCAGTCCTGAGAATAATAAATTAAAAATTTTAAAATTTGAATGTTTAATTCTTTTATTCCATTTCTAAAAGATTCTATATTATAAATTTTACAAAATCAGAATTTAAAAAATGAATTTTTGCGATCATACGAAAGAATGTTAAGAAAAAAATTCTACAAAAAAGACCTCTTACTCTTTGACGATATCTAGTATTGTGCGCAAGAAAAGATTTAAAATTCAATTAAAAGAAAGTGTCTTATCACAAAAATGATTTCCTCGTATACATGTTACAGGATGTCTTTCATAATTGAGTACAAATTTAAGTCAACATTTTCAAAAATATAAAGAGTGTATTTATCAAGAAAGTAGACTCATGTTACTTTTAACAAAATCACCGCTATTTTGTTAATTTTAAACCTCTTACTAATTTTCCTATGGATTTTAAAAAAGGACGATAAACCTACCTCTTTGAATCTGAAAACAAAATTCGTTTATACATACACCAAACTCTCGGTTTCAGATCCAGTGTCGTGGGTTGTTTTCAAATTGTTTTGATCCCAAATCGGGGGGATCTAAATGTAAGCAACCATTGGCGAGAGACGTTGCGACAAACGTCGCCACCGTTCTTTCGCCTGAGACAGCAGTTCTAGGAAGGCGGAAACCGGTGGGACTGAAACCGAGAGTTTGGTGTATGTACATTAGCGGGATAAAAAAATAATTTGGTCTTTTTTTGAAAATTATCCTCAAGAATTCAAATATTCATCAACTATAAAGCTACGTGGAAAAGTTTATTTTCTTTATGGATTAAATGTTTCTATAATTTTGAAATTATCTAAAACTACACTGAGAAAAAAGATACCTGTTTGATTTAAAGAGATTTTGTACTAAATGCGTCCAATCAAATTTTTTTTTTGTCGAAGAAAATTTTTCTAGTTTTAAGAAATAATATTTTTCAAATGAAAAAATCATTCTTATTATAAGAAAAATTTATTTAAAAAAAAAAAAATATTTGATTGGACGTATTCAGTACCACATTTCTTTGATTTAAGTAATCTTTTTTCTCAGCGTAACAAAATTTTTATTGTTGAACTGGAGGCGGAGGCTCTCAAATTTCCGCTTGAAAGTTATTAAGTACCTATATATTTATATTTATTATGTGTTTTAAAATTGTATTGTCTTAAGTTCAAAGTCTTTCTAGCACTGAGAACAAAAAATCTTGTATCAAAAGAAATGTACTTGATTCAAAGAAATGATCCTACTGCATATGTCCTATAGAACATTTCTTTAATATAAAGAAATAATTGTATGCAAACCAAAAGTATGAAATTATTGTTGCAAATTAATATTTATTTCAGTCAGTGAAATATTAACTGAGCGAAGGAACGTTGTTATTGGTTGAGATAAATAAGAGATTTGTGTTTAAAAATTAAGTAGTTCATATAGTCGAATGTGATTTTAAAGCAAGAAAATATTTCCTTCAAACATATTAAAGTCCATCGGCTGCAGTAAAAGTTTTTCTTAATTGGAACATGTGATTTAAAAAACGAAGACACTATTAATTAAACTATTAATTTAATGAAAAGAGATCATTATTTTTAAAATAACGTAATTTATCAAATTTTGTATAGTAATATTTATTTCAAGCACACTCACTGCAAATGCTGAGAACAGAGAAACCATAGTTAGTATCAGGTGACATACCTAGATCAGGACATATTTTTATTATAACTATGGCGAAGATGTGTGGCTAACTTATAACCTTGATAACTAATTTCTATTGTGAGATAATACGCTCTGCGGCACCTAGCAGCATTGGTCCTGAATTACTGAAAGTTGCAAATCAGAAAGTTACTATCCAAAGAAATATTGATTTAGAATAATCCATTTTTTCCATGAACTTAGTTCATGTTTTATGTTAGTTAGTTAGTTTTAATGCGGGTGGGAAGCCCATGGAGAGCTCCCCTGGCGCTCAAGCTATAAAGCCTATTGTGCCACACCCTTACTTATTCACTCTCAGCAGTCGAATCCAGACCTCTTGACGAAGCCCAGTATGTCGACCACTGATCGTGTTGCAATTTCCTCTGTGTCCATAAAATGGGCCCCGAGGATCTGTTGCCTCAGCCTAGCTAATGCCGGGCACTGGCATAATACATGCAGGGATGTTTCGTCATCCCTGCCACATTTCCTGCATTCTGTCGTGGGGTTATACCCCATTTTGTGCATATGATAGTTCAAGTGGTTGTGCCCTGTTAGGGTCCGTACCACTGTCCTTATATCTTTCTTGGGTAAACCCAGGATTTCCCTAGCTCTGCCCATCCTATAGGTATACCCCAGGATGGATTTCGCCTGACGGCAACCCTGGGTTTGTTCCCAGCATTTCCGGTGTTTTGTTCGGATCCAGCTTTTAATGGCCATCCCGACACAGCAAGACGCTATTCCCAGTACCGGTTCCGGTCCTATGAATTCGCTCGCTGCACCGCGTTTCGCCAACTGGTCCGCCTTTTCGTTGCCCTTGATCCCTGTGTGACCAGGGACCCATATGAGAGCCACTTTGTTTTTTTCTGCAAGTTGGTTTAATGCTTTTTTGCATTCCCAAACCAGTTCTGATGTTATGTCTGGTTTCCCTATTGCAGTTAGTGTCGCTTGGCTGTCCGAACAGATCGTAATCTGTTTGCCAGCAGCGTTTTGCTCTATTAGTATTTCAGCACAGCGAAGGACGGCCAGGACCTCCGCCTGGAAGACAGTAGCGTGTCACCCAAGTGTGATCCCTATACCTTTCCCTCTCTTGCTGTCATAAATTCCTGCTCCTGACCCTCCCTCTCCCTTGGAGCCATCTGTATACCAAATTTCCCCCTGGAGTAGTGGATTACCATTAGTTTTCCACAGATCCCTGCTTGGGATGCAGACGCGGAAAGCTTTGGCGAAGTTGAAGCGTTTTGTTATTTTATCTTGCCTCATCTGTAGAATCGGCAGTGCGCTGATATCACTCGGGAGTCTAGTGTGTCTAGTCCCCGGAGTCCATCTATTTGCTCTTGCCAGACGGCCCATCGCGTGTGCCGCTCTAGCGGTTATCGCCACATGTAGGGGTTCCTCACAGAGCATGAATCCTATCGCCGCTGTGGGCGCAGTCCTCATTGCTCCAGTCAAGCCCCTAAATGCTAGCGTTTGTAATCTTCGCAGCCTGTCCTGCATTGTTTTAAGTTCCACCCGTGGCCACCAGACCACGGCCGCATGTAGGAGCCTGGGTTTTAAGACAGCAGAGTAGAGCCATGCAAGCATTTTAGGCCCTAGCCCCCACGTCAACCCAAATGCTCTCCTGCACATCCAAAAAGTCATGACAAATTTCCTGCATTGGGTCTCCAGGTGCTTTGCCCAGCTCAGCTTGCCATCTAGGATTACTCCCAGATATTTAACCGAGTCTGAACAAGTCAGCTTCCCACCACAGAATACAGGAGCGTCAACTTTCGGAACTTTATAATTTCTCGTGAAAATGACCAGATTGGTCTTTTCCGGATTTACCGAGAGTCCTGAGCTATCGCACCAGAGCTCTACGATGCGCAGCGCCGACCTTATAAGACCCATCAGCGTATCCAGATGAGCCCCCCTGACTAGGATTACAAAGTCATCCGCGTATCCCTGAGTATAGTACCCCTCATTATTTAGCCTTCGAAGAAGGCCGTCCACTACAATGCACCACAGGAGGGGCGACAGGACACCCCCCTGTGGGCAACCCCGCGGAGCTATCCCCCTTACTAGGCCTTCACCCCATCTGGTTTCGAGTCTTCTTCGATGCAGCATGCTTCCTATCCAGCAAACTAGCTGGTCCGGCACACCACATCTCAAAGCTTCTCGACAGATGACTTCTGGAGGAGTATTGCTGAAAGCACCCTCTATATCCAACAAAGCGCCCACAGCGTACCCCTTTTGTTCCAACTGCTGCTCCAATTTTGCCACAACAGCATGAAGCGCAGTTTCTACCGAGCAGCCTGCCTGGAAAGCATGCTGCCCTTTATGTAGCGGCGAAATTCCAGTCGGCCCTTTCCACACCTTGGCCCCGGCCTTCCTCCTCTTGGTCGGTTCGGATTCGCTGAAAACCCGGGAAGTGAACTTCCATCAGGTGATCCAGCGTTGCTTCTTCATCTTCGGCAAACTCACCATTATCGAGCCTTATGAGCCCGAGGCGAGCTTCCGGATTTTTCGCCAGGATCTTGTGGAGCCTCGCTGTTTCCGGAATGTTTTTCGATTCCTCGCAGAAGCCCCTCCAATCTTCCTGCTTATACTTCCTTATGTTTTTATTGTATTCACACTGGGCCGTCTTATAGATGTCCCAGTCCGAAGGCAATTTAGTTCTATTTGCCCTATTGCACAACATTCTTGTCTTTTTACGGAGTTTCTCCAGGTGGGTGTTCCACCATTCTGCTCCCTTCCTAGACTTAATTGTGCTTGTAGGGCAATTGTTCTCATATGATGTTGTCAGAGCCCTTCGCAGAAAATCTGCGGCGTGCTCCAACTCATCAATGGTACCATAGCTTGTGGGAAATTCCGCAAGCCTCCCTTTGAGTTCCTCTTTATATGAGTCCCAAAGTGTATTTCTGGGGTTTCTGATATTAGAAACCACTGGTTTACCTAGGGTTAATCGAAACACAATGTGTTTGTGGTCCGAAAGAGAATCCTCATCGGAAACTCTCCAATCCACTACCCTGCTCCTCAGTGCACCTGAACATAGAGTCAAATCGAGAACCTCACTCCTGTTTTTAGTCTAGAATGTGGGAGTATCACCCCGATTCAGAATCTCCAGCTCTGTGCCCGCTATGTATTCAATTAAATCTCTACCTCTGTCATTGATGTTTGTGCTTCCCCACACCGTGTGGTGAGAGTTTACATCACAGCCCAACAGCAGAGGGATCTTGTTCTCTTGACAATACCGAATTAGAGCCTCCACCTCTCTGGGAGGCGGGGGTCCCTCGGCGTCGCCAGGGAAATAAGCCGAGGCAATAAATACCTCTAGCCTCTCTCCATTACTGCCCCTGAGTCTCACCTTAATAACGGTGAGATCTCTAGAGCAGAATTTAGGCACCAAGATCGCATCCATACCCTTGACGGCTATGCATGCCCTCGGCGTTTTTTCGCGTGGCCCCTTATATATGGAGCCACATCCTGACAAGCCACAAATGCTTTCCCTATAAACAAATTTTGTTCGCGCTGAAATAAATGCTCAATGGAAACAAATTTGTCAAAATTTTAAATTAAAAAATACTTATTTCAACGAAATGC
Organism: Andricus curvator; assembly: GCA_932195095.1. Classification (NCBI taxonomy): domain Eukaryota; kingdom Metazoa; phylum Arthropoda; class Insecta; order Hymenoptera; family Cynipidae; genus Andricus; species Andricus curvator. The sequence goes on along the minus strand of CAKNYM010054353.1, from coordinate 250,813 downwards.
AAATGTATTTATTTCAAAAAAGTATTTCCTTTGTTCGAACAAATATTTGATCAATATTTAATTTTTTTAAATATTTTTAATTGTATATAATTATTTACTTGATTAATCGTGTCAACTCTTAGCATAGAACAAACATTTTTTCAATTCGATGAATAATTATTAATCTGAAAAAAATATTACTTTTATTCAAAGAAACCTAAATTACCTGATCCACACATGGATTAATTACTTAATTTAAATACGTATTTATCACTTCAAGGAAACGACTTCATTGAAATGAGGAAATATTTCTTAGGGCGTGAAAAAACAGATTCAAAGAAACTAGGTTCTTAGCTTCAGAGAAATCATTTTCTTGGCTTAATAATGTTCATATATATTGGAAAGAAATATTTCTTTTTTTTTTAAAGAAATATCGCCAAAGAAATTATTTCTTTCAGACTTGGCATGACTTTTTTGCCTCTACATAATATTTACTCGACTCCAGTAAACAAATCTTTGGTTCTAAGAAAAGAAACCAAAGAAACGCATTTCCTTGAATCCAGCAATTTTTTTCAGTGTAGGAAAAGTCTTGTTTGAAATCTACTATGTACAAAAATTACATAATGCGAAATTTAATTGCTTCAAAGTTATAGAAAGGCTTTAGACTTTAGAGTATCAAACAAATTATGAAAGGTTCGACTCTGGGGAACTTCATTAATGAAAAGGCATTAGCAGAAGTTTCTTCTCTGATGACTCTGCTCTTGTAGGAGGAACAGAGCAACTTGCAAATAGGGTTTTTAGTCGCTATAAGCATTCTAAAGATGAAAGCCGATAAACTTCTCTGGGGCTTCTTGGTTCTTCGTCACTTTAGTGGAAGCCATAGATCGATAGTGGAAAGTCTCATCTCTCTTTTCTGAGATGATGCTGGATGAAATTGAAGTCTCCTCGATGTGCTTCGATTCTTCGAAAACCTATAACCTATATAGGCAAAAGAATTCTTTCCAAAATCAACGTGATATGTTACCCCGACGTGAAGGATATTTCACTAGCAGCGAAATCGACTCGCTTCACGGAATATGCATCCCGGATGTACATCGTATGAGGAGGAACTCTTCTGGAAGGAAAGAGACAGAGTGGAAAGACGAGTTTGAATTGTGAGAGGTTTATCGCCAGAATAACCAGGATTGTTATACCGCAATTTCGGGATATACTTCCGAAAATGACTTTCCTCGAATCGCTTTTAAACTAGAAATCCAGGTTTATTTTTCAAAGAGATAAAATCACCTTTCCAATTTCTATTCTCTTGAGTTTTAGAGGGAAAAAGAAGATAAGAGAGAAATAAAGATTGCGGTTCGATTGATTGGATTTTTTATTTGGTGTTAGAAAATCAGTCAGTTTGATGCCTTGGCTTCTCTTCATATCTCGAAAGGATATATGAATTCTATAAAATAATTAAAAGGGATTGAAAGCCAGGCTCTAATTCTCTTAATTCGCAACCTTAATCGATCTATTTTAACTATTTATGTGTGCTATATTTTTTGGTAAAAGTAGAGACGAGTATATCACAGATATTGAACTTTATTATATATTAAACGAAATTTCATAATTGAGTTTTAAAGCAATTTAATTGAATGGAGGTAAATTGGTTCAGAGAGGATTAAACTTCTAAACCAGAATGCATTAAAATTGGAAATAGCTATACTGAAGGTTCTCCAATATTATACAAATTTAACCGTAATTTAATTTTGCGATATTCAATTTAGAAGAGTGTGAACAAATGAAATACTTAATAAAGTTTTTAATTTTCGAACAATCTATAGATATAAAGATGAGCTTCTGTACTTTTGGAAAGACATCGCATTAAAAAGTTTCTGAATTTCACAGCTTCCTAAATATTGGCCAAAAAATCCTTTGAATTAAAAAGCTTCCATGTTGAAAATTACGGTAATTTGAAAACTTCTATTATGCATTATGTAAATTTCTTGTTTCAATACTTGCCAGTATTGTTTTCTATTTGCTTGATACATGTAAACTTGATAGCATCGGATAAATGATGAGATTCAAACGTGATTTTGAATCTGTATAGTTGCAGGAGCCTGCGAACAGTAACCGTAATTAAACTACTCAAGATGCATGAAATTCACTATCATTGTATGATGTATACCTATATTTACGTAACCACAGACAGTGTCTGAACCCATCTCGCGGAAGAGTACTCAATTAATTATTAATGTCACGTCACAAGGATAACGGTGCTCGTTATATGGATACAAGTATCATGACATGATAGAAATTGCGTTCAGTGAAGAGTGAAAATTTGTCATTTTCGTTTAGTCACCTGTATGTTATCCAACTAGAGAAACGTGTGATTATTTAACTCTCACAGACGAATTTTTTTACTATGCACTGAGAAAAATAGATTATACCCGGTAATAAAAAATATGTTACCGGATATAATCTTGGACTATTAACTATGGGACAGCGATCCAGATTATTAGAACTAAAATCCATAGATATTAAGAAATATATATTACAGGATAATATCTTGGATTATTAAACTTTGTAATCTGAGATACTAAAATCTATAATCCAAGATTTAAAAATCTAATATCCATATTAGAATCCTGGTCCATTAGGTAACCTCAAATATATATAATAATTTTTGCAAACGTATTTATAAACCTATACAAAATTTTGATAGACGAGCTCGGAAGTAGAGTTGGAAACAAATTTCAATTGTTTAAACACACAATAAGCAGGAAAGTGGCTATCATAAGACTACAAAAACGAAAGTAAAGGAGGCTAAGTTTCTGTGCTTGTACAAGTGGCAGTGATGTGTAATGAAAAGAAATATAAACTTACCCATTTTCAAAGTCTAAATCAGGTGTGATTTAGCACTAATAATCATTTTATAACTTAATTATTACTTGTTTCAATGCGAACGGATGCATATGACACGCGCCACGATGCGACGTACCATCTGAGACTACACAGACAACTGGATATTTTAAAATCTGGGATGCTACAATTTAATGCCTGAAGATTATAAGAATTTAAGATCTAGAGATTATATTTGGGAACATCTTCATATATTAGAAAAATATGATAGATTATACGCGCTAGTATACTTTTCTATACGGTGTATTATTCTTTAATTCTATTATCCAGTTCGTATAATCCATTTTTCTCAGTGTGTTTAGTACGAAAAACAATGTTGTTTTTTACAAATAAATTCCACTGTAGTTAGGTTAAAATTTGTAACAATATAGATTGATAAAGACTACTAATAATTATATTATGGTTTTCGTCTTGATGAAACATAAAGTTGGACCAAATTTTTGAAAATATTTGTATGTTCGAGATTAAAAAAGGGGTGCGGTGTTGACAAATAGTGATGTCAGGTGTACACTTGTAATGAAATCTCCTGAAGCATCCTGAAATATTTGAAGTCATTTGAATTCATGTGAAATCACAAGAATTCACATGAAGTCACTTGAATTCCCTTGACCCGCCCTAGTGAGATGAATAGACACTTCGTAAAATTAATGAAGTCTTGTACATTTAGTGAAATTTCCTAAAGTCAGGAGATTCTCTGAAAATTTTCTGAAATCTTTTGCAAACTCAATAAGTCGTTGAGGTCTTTTAAAATAACTAAAGTCACTTTAAATCACTTGCATTCATTTAAAGTCACAATACACTGAGAAAAATGGATTATACGAACTGGATAATAGAATTAAAGAATAATACACCGTATAGAAAAGTATATTAGCGCGTATAATCTATAATATTTTTCTAATATATGAAGATGTTACCAAATATAATCTCTAGATGTTAAATTCTTATAATCTTCAGGCATTAAATTGTAACATCTCAGATTTTAAAATATCCAGGCGTCTGTGTAGTCTCAGATGGTACGTCGCATCGTGGCCCGTGTCATATGCATCCGTTCGCATTAAGACAAGTAATAATTAAGTTATAAAATTATTATTAGTGCTAAATCACACGTGATTTAGATTTAGAAAATGGGTAAGTTTATATTTCTTTTCATTAAACGTCACTGCCGCTTGTACAAGTGCAAAAACTTAGCCTCCTTTACTTTTGTTTTTGTAGTCTCATGATAGCCACTTTGATAGCCACATGATAGAACTTCCCAGTTCTACTTCCGAGCTCGTCTGTCAAAATTTGGTATAGGTTTATAAATACGTTTTCAAAAATTATTATATATATTTGAGGTTATCTAATGGACCAGGATTCTAATATGAATATTAGATTTTAAAATCTTGGATTATAGATTTTATTATCCCAGATTATAAAGTTTAATAATCCAAAATATTCACAGAAAAAACTAAGAATAAAATTTGTTGCAGGACATTTTTTAGAGCGATAAAGTTTTGTTCAGCCAACTTCGCGTTTTTCAAAATACATGTGTTTGTCATGGAAAAACAAAAGAAAGTTTAACCGAAATTTGTGTAAAGTTTATCCTTTGAAGTTAATTTTTGTTGCAAAGAATCTTTCGTCGGAAATCGATGTAAAGTTTATCTTTTGTTTCTTCTGTGTTATCCTGTAATATCTATTTCTTAATATCTATAGATTGTAGTTCTAATAATCTGGATCGCTGTCCCATAGTTAATAGTCCAAGATTATATCCGGTAACATATTTTTTATTACCGGGTATAATCCATTTTTCTCAGTGTAGGCGGCGGTTGTTAAATGGACGGTTTGGAGAATTCAATTGGCCGAAATTTGGACAAATAAGTGGTTGTTTTGTTATCGACTTTTCAGAAACGAAAAAGATCACAGTGGATTCACATGGATTCACATAAAATCACTTGAAGTCATTTGAAATCGGTCGAGTTGTCAACCTCTCGAAAAATTGTCAAAAAATTCACTATAAATAGAGGAAACGTTATGAAAGAGCTCTTTCTCCGATGTTTCAAAAGATAGTACAGAACCCTTCTTCCCCTTGATTCATGCATCCTCTTTCTCTCATTGTCAGTGACTTCAAAAATATGCAATTGAAGACGAAATGGTCGTTTATATCCTCGAAAGCGATATTCCCGCGACCTGTTCGTTTTGCGAAGCAATAACGATTGTTCGTTCAATTTCCAAAGGACCATTCTCAAGCGACCATGATTCTGATGTATACTGTGGAGTATTCTTCGGCTACCGCAGACTGCCTGACCACAATCAAGGAAGGAAAAGGACGTTTCCGGTAGCTTGCTGAATCCCCTGATCGATATAGCGGCTTTTGGCCGGGCATTGTAAAGAGACTGTAACTCCTCAGAGAAGACGAGAAGTAGAGAACAGACACTAACCTGTAGTTTGAAGGAACAAGGAATGACGTGCTTGTCTTTCCTCTCAGCCTGGGGAATTCTTCTAATGGGCAGCTCTGTTTGTGCGAACCACACAAACATGTACATATGCATACAAGTAGAGATATATGGAACGTTTCCGTAGATTTTCAAGCGTCGCGGCGGCACGGTCACCAAAGCTGGCGTGTGGAGAGGATGTTGCCTGGGGTTGGGGGTGCAAATTACTTGAGGTTTCCGGCAACTGGCGCTAATTGAATTCCCCGATGAATTGAACTTGCATTGCGCACCGGTTTGGTATATTGGCTCTTTTCACCACTGTTTCCGATCGCTGGAAAAGCTGTCTCTCTCGTATATTTGTATATTGCATAATGCTTATAGTTCTCGTTTTAGTAACGAAAAAAAAGGTGTGATACGCTCATGCGGAAGAATGATCGAGAATGAATTGTTTCCTAAAAATTGTAGAGTAAACGGTTAATAATTAAGATGTGCTCGATAGGGTGGATTGCAAAAATGGTTTCAGAAATCACAACAATACCATGCTTAAGAGTAGTTTCTGTGAGTTAATTTTTATCCCAACAAAGACCTTAGTTGCCAAACACATTTTTTTTATGTTTTCACGGGTGACAAAAATAAAAGTGAATTACATGGGATATATTAAAACATAATTATCTCGTACAGAGTAGTATCCTGAAATACACATTGCTCCCTTCCTTACCGAGTGAGTCACGCTTACCCCATACTTTAAACCTTTCGTAAAATCTCGTGGGTTCCCTGGAAGTCGTTGCAATCCTTTGAACTCCCATGAATTCCTTTGAAAGTTTTGTAAATCCCTTCAAAATTTTTTAATTCATGTGAAAATTCCTTGAATTCCTTTCAATTACATGGATATCGTAAATAATTTCGTAAAATCTGCCTTTAAAGGTTAAGCTTCGTGAAAATTCTTTAAAAACTGTGGAAATCATTTAAAATTCTTTGAGATTTCGTAAAACCTTTCGAAATTCTTCAAATAGCTTGAAATCTTGAATATTTCATAAAAATCGCTTCTAATCCTTTGAAATCTCTCGAAATCCCTTAACATTTTTAAAAATCGCTTGAAATCCATGAAATTCCGTGAAATATTTCGAAATATTACGAGATCCTTTGAAATTCCGTTGAATCTTTTCAAATCCTCTAAAATCCGTGGATATACATTTGAATCTTTTGAAACATCTTAAAATCCTTTAACATTCCATGAAATCATAGAAGACCCTTTAAAATCCTCGAACATCCTTCAAAATTCGGTAAAATACTTTCGTTTAATCCTTTTAAAGTCCTTAAAAACCGTGACTTTTTTTTAATATTTCGAAATCTCTTAAAATCCCTTAAAATCTTTTTTAATCCACGGAAATAGTTTTTAATTCCATAAACCCCTCAAATCCCTAAAATTCCGTCAAAATCCTTCGGTATCTGTTGAAACATTGTAATATTTCTTGAAATTTTATTAAACTTCTTGAAGTCCCGTAAAATTCAACCGCCGCGCCGGATCGTAGAAGGAGGTATACAATTTCTTGGTCCCAGCACAAGTGGATCCTGACAATGTAAAAATTATCATTTTAAAAATATTTTTTGATGTTATCCAAGCAAATAAAGTACTCTATGTAAATTTCCAAAAATAAAAGTGCAAAAAATTTTACAAAAGCGGTGAGAGGCTACTGCGCTTGAACCAAGCAATTTTATACCCCCTTCTACGATGCGGCGATTCAATTTTGTAAGATCCCTATAAAAATTGAGATTCTCTCTGAAATTGTACTGGAAAATTTATTCAAACTCTTGAAATCTTTTAAAACTTATTTGAGACCTTTGAAACCTCTCGTAATCCTTTGGAATTATTTGAAATAAACTAAATCTTTTTTAATGTTCTGAAATCTTTTGAAATCCTTTGAATTCTCATGAAATCCCTGAAAAGCTTTGGAAATCTCGTTAAATTCCGTAAAAATTTTGTAATTCTTTAGCATACATTGTAGTCCTTTGAAATACCTTCAAATCCACTGAAATCTGTTGAAATCCTTTTAAATCACTGGAAATTTTTCAAATCTTTTGAAATCTTGTTTACAGTGGATATAATTGATATATTGAATAAAAAATATTACGTAAGAAGGGGGGCACAAAAATCTTACAAATCCTTAAATATGGGGGGGGGGGGGAGCGCAATAGGGTAAAGGTTACGTAATATAACAAATCTGAGTGAAGTCTTTCAAATCCTTGTGAAATCTTTGAAATATTTATTAAATCTTTCGAAATCTTTTGAAATTTTTAAAATATTTGCAATCTTGACCTGATAATCAAATTTGTTACGGCGGCAAATGAAATAGAAGAGGAGATGGGGTTTGAGGGAGGTAGTAGACTCTCGGATGGATAATCGAGGGCTAAAAGGGAAGCATAGTGAATGGGAGGGGGTAAGGAGGATGTGGAAGGGGAAGTTTAAGAAAGTTTGATACAGAAGGGCAGTGGAGGGGGCTAAAGGGAGAGGAAATGATGAATGTGTGAGGGAAGGAAGGTTGTCGAAGAGGGGTGGGGTGTAATGTTCAGGGAGTATAATAGATTAGAGTCGGTTTTACGATAATGGGAGTATTATATAGAAAAAGGGGTAGGATAGGGAAAGTTATAAGGTCGAGGGGTGTTGAGGAGGGAGGGTGTGAAGAGGGTAAGGGAAGTGTTGAGGGAACGCAGGTTGTAGAAAAGAAAAGTGGTATAGAGGTGATGAAGTAGAATGTTTTTTTAGTTAGGAAATAGTATTCAATACAACTTTGAAAGTCTGTTTTATTTAAACCAATCATAATGATTTAATATTTTATTTTTGCCATGACTTATATGTATATAAAGTCTTTTTTGAACGAAGTAATTACAAAACCTGTTTTTTGAAACGACTGACTATAAAGTCTGATTTTTGAAATTACTTTCTACAAAGTCTGAGTCTGAAACGACTTATTATAAAGTCTGATTTTAGAAATGACTTGTTACTAAAGCCCTTTGTAAGGGAAAAAAAGGTAAGGGGGAGGTATGATAGTTTTTGTTGTTGTTGCTGAGGAAGGGGCGGGGGTGTAAGACGAATATGGGTATATGAAAAGAGAAAGTTTTTTGTTTGTTTTATTGAATGATAAATTAGCAATAACATTTCTCAAGAATTTTATTTCAACACTATTCTCACTATTCACTTTGATATATTTTAGGATATAGTGTTTACAGACTTTGAAGGATCTTACTTTTTTGAGCTCACCGTCCCGAAACGGTTCCAGGGTTATTTACACATTAGTGTAAATTCTCAGCGAAGTGCAAAGCGTAGCTGCAGGTATGCAGTTACGTCGAGAGCAGACGCGCGAAACGGCGTTCTGGAAGAAAATTAATGGTTTCAGTAATGAACTCAAGTTTGGGATTAAGCGAAAAAGTAGTAGAGTTTTTCTTGCGTAAAATTTTCAAAAAATGAGGTTCTGCGATTGATGGTGGTAGAATAATGACCACTTATTCATTTAATGCGACACAGAGAAATAATCAATTTCAGTTGCTGTGGTATTAAAAGAATATCGCGTCTTTATTTATAGAATTTTGAATTCTTAATCATTCCCAATTTTATTAAAGATTCGCAGAAAAAAGCTAGGATTACTTTTTACAATTTCGCGAGTTGTGTAAACTAAAGATCCGCTACTTATAATTTATATTTTTTCTAAATAGAGAAATTATATATTATAAAGAAAAGTTTTTCCGAATTTCTCGTCCTGGAAAATGCGGAAAAAGACCGTCATTTTTTGACCAAATTTACAGCACTTTTCCATTCCCAGAAAAATCCGTTTGAGGATGGAAAATCCAATATGGAGAGACTCAAATCGAAAACATGATAGTGACTTCACAAAGTTGATTATCTTCACGTTTCTAAGGTCGCTGAATCCAAATCTGACGTCAAAATTTCAAAATAAAACATGGCGGTTCCAATATGGCAGAACGAAAATTGGAAAAATATGGGAAACTTGACAAAATTGTCCATACTTACACTTTCGAGGTCACTGAATCTAAACCTGACGCCATAATTTCAAAATAAAAAATGTCGAAACAAAAATTAAACAAATTCGGTCAATTTTATGAAATTGGTAATGCGTAAGTTTTTGAGGTCGCTGAATCTGAATCTGATGAAACAGTTGAAAATGGTTAATCCCATAGGATGATACACAAATTCAAATTCGCCCTGAAAATTTTCTTAGTACATTTTCCTTTCATGAGAAAAACAATTACAGCTCGAACATAAATATATTTTTTTAAGTTTTAGCAATTATTGCATGTATAAAATTGTAGTCACAGAAACATTGCTTTAAATATAAATATTACGTGACATGTCATGTGACATCAGAATTAAATTCAGCAACCTCAAAATGGTAAGTATTACCAATTTCGTAAAGCTTACAGGATATTTTCAATTTTTGTTTCGCCATATTTGATCCGTCGTTTTTTATTTTGAGATTATGACGTCAGATTTAGATTCAGCGACCTCAAAAACCTGAAGATGATTAACTTTGTCAAGTCATTATTATGTTTCCGATCTAGGTCTCTCTATATTGGATTTTCCATGTTCAACCGGGTTTTTCTCGGAAAGGAAATGTGCCACGCTATTTTTAATGGCAGATTTGAATTTAGCATTGATAAATCTATAAAATATGTCTTCCACTAAAAGAAACTTCCTTTTCTAGTATCAATACAATTTTGTAAATGTCAAAAAATAACGGCCTTTTCTCGCATTTTCTAGCCCGGAAAATTTGGGAAAACTTTTCCCTACCATTTTCCCATATTGCGCATTTAATGAGCTCTTACCTCGTTAAAGGAACATCTATTTTGGTCAATTGTTTCGAGAGATATTAGGTTTTGAAAATAAATTTCTCAAAAAAGCTCACTGTGCCGTAGTGAGTTTACGAAAAGCAATACTTCTGATATTTTTGAAATCTCGGAAATCGATGAATTTTCATGTGTTGACCACGGAAGCGACCATAAAAATGCCCGAACAAGTCATTTTCAAGGTTAAAACAAAAAAAAACTACTTTTTAAAAATAAAAATTCAGAAACAGGCATTCCAGGTGCGAGGGGGTAGTGTGATTGTTAAAAAGGCTATACTGGAAAAAATATAGGCTTAAATAAGATCACATATCCCTACCCCTTTCCAGTAGCTCTTCTCTTCATTTTGCCTGTTTTACCCAATTCATGAGGTACAAAGGGGGCATGTTTTTTAAAGTGGCCATATTAGAAAAAGTGAAGTCGAAATTTAAAAACACCCCTACCCATTTCAGGGTATAGTGCGTTTTGTTAAAGAGTCTATATCTGAAAAAAGATAGGGTACTTTCATCCCGAATTGTAGAAAAAAGGAGGTTTTAGGGAGTAGCATTTTGGTTGAAAGGGTTATACTGGAAAAGGGGTAGGCGTGAGTAGAAACACAACCCTGCGCCTTTTTCAGGAGTTCAGTTCAGAGTTGTTAGTTTTTGTAAACATTGCAAGTATTCAAATGTATTGAATTAAATTTTTTTTGTAATTTTAAAGTTAGTTTAAAATTATTATATGGGAATTCGTTTCATTGGACGGATTAGAAGAAATAATTCAAGATTTTAATTTGACGCCAATTGAAATGGAGACGAATTCTGAAGAATTAAACAAAAATTGTGAAAGAGATTTCATGCAAAGTTTAGCATTGTTAAAAAAGTATTTTAAATTATAAGAATAATAAACAGAATATAATAATATGAATTTTATACCTGCATTTTAGGATAAAAGTAAAAAGGATCAAAAAAGTAAAATACAAGAGTCTCAGAAATGATGCAGACAGAGTCAGTAGAAACTTGAGGAAGAAATTCAAAAAGAAATAAAAGGAAATAAGTGAAATGTTCAAATTAGTTATGGAATTTTGAAAATCGTATACATAACAGCAAATTATAATATTAATTGTAAGATATAAACACTCAGAAAAATGTTTTTTTTATTCAAAGAAATATATGTTTGACCCTATATAAAGAATAGAATTTGTTTAATTGAAATAAAAATTTTTTAAGTTAAGCAATGGTATGTATGAATCAAATAAACTTTGTTTAAATCAATCAAATGTTTATTTGACCCTATATCAAAGAAAGAATTTGTTTCTTAAAAACAAATATTTTTCTGAGTGAACGAAAGATTATACATCGAAAGCACTTACTATATATTTAGTCTGTACTTAAATTCACTATGTACAGAAAGATCTGGAATGAAAAAAATAATAATAAAAAATGTCGAATACGCTAGGCATCAAAAAGTCACTCTAATGTAGGAAATAAGATTTTTGTACATTATTAGTATATTATATTCTACATTGTATAGTATATACATTATTAGTATAGTAGTGAAATGTAATAATAAGTATAATAATAATGTATCTAGCATACAATGTAGAATATAATATACTAATAATTAATATAGAAAAATCTTGTCTTCTACATTAAAGTGACTTTTTGATGCCTAGCGTATTAATTTTTTTTTAAATATGTATGTAATTTTCCTTGGGTTGATGCGGAAATTAATAACATAAAGCTATTTTATTCCCAAGCTCAAAATATATACACGAAAGATACCTAATTATTTATTTTCCTCTGCAGTAACTTAATTATTTATGAATCCGCTCTTAATAGTCTTCAAAGTTTTTATTAATATATGTTAACAAATCGCGAAAATATACCAACTTTTTAAGCTTCTGCATATTAGATAATATGTTCTAAAAATTAAGAATAATATATTTCTTTAAATAACATTGCACTGTTTTGAAAATTCTCTTGAATAATGCAGCATCTTGCTCATTCGATTCAGATTTATCTTCCATTAATCTAAAATTAATGAGTGATAAAAGACCTAGTTCAATCACCTGATATAATGAAGTCAGCCAAAAGCTCTCGCGTTCTATTTTAACCCAAAATACGTGAATTTTTAAAGAATTGTCAGATAGTAAATCGATATTGAATGAGAGGAGCTAGAGAACTATGAATGATTGGGAGCAATATCGAAGGAAATTTGATGAAAGGAAAGGGCATTGCAGTCGAGATCAAACGATATTGAGCAGACGTTAATATCCTACATTGTACAGATACTAAGCACGGAAAACATTATCTAGCTTCAAACGTTATTATTGGAAACTCGTTAATCAACCTCCCCATCGCCCAGCTGTATCTTCTTCACTTATTTTGAACTCTTTCCAACGAAAAGTTTCGCCACTTTTACTACTGAAAACTAACATAAGGCATTTGAGCGACGTTGAATTGAAAAACAAGGGAATTTTATCACCATACATTTAAGGTACTTACTCCCTTCCTGCTTTCTAGAATATTTTTAGTCAAGAAAAATGTACTAAGTTACCTTTCATTATGCAAAGGAAAAATGTCTAGATTACGAGTCGGACGACATGTTCAGACTTCACACTCTTTTCCCTATTCCCCTTCTTAAAGAATTCCTATTTTTGCCCCTGTTTTCAAGAAACCTCCCCTTTTTTCGTTTTTTCGCGGACCGAATTAATAGAACCCAATAAGAAAATCCATCTATTTTTCGTTGAAAGTTAGTTCGTATATTCTTTTGGTTGAGAAGTCTACTATTATATTTTTGGTTTAGAATTCATCTATTTTGGATACAAATTCGACTGTTTGGTAGAAAATTCAACTATTTTGTTAAAACTTCATCTTTTTGTTCGAAAATCCAACTTTTTTGGATAGAAAATTCATCCTTCTGTATTAAAAAATTCATATTTGATGATAGAAGTCATTTTTCTTGGTTGAAAATGAACTTTTTTGTTGAAAATTCAACTTTTCTCCTTGAAAATTTCACTGCAAGCTACAGAATTCATATTTTTGGCCAAAAAATTTAACTATTTGGTGTTTTGGTTAAAGTTTAATCTTTTTTGTTTGAAATTCGACCTTTTGGTTACAAATTCATCTTTGTAGCTTGAAAATTAAAATACTTGATGAAAATTTTAACTATTTTGTTAAAAAGTAACATTTTTCAGTCGAAAATTCAACTGTTTTGTTGAACATTCGTCTTTTTGGATAGAAAATTCGTCCTTTTGGATTGAAAATTCAACTTCTCGTTGAAAAGAAATCTTTCTTGATTAAAAAATAGCTTTTTTATTAAAATTTAACTTTTCGGGTTGAAAATTCATCTGTCTTCTAAAAAATTCGACTTTTTGACTTGAAAATTTTTTAAACAGTGTTATTGTACTCTTAGTCTTCTTTTTTGGTTGAAGTCTAATATCATATTTCTGGTTCAGAATTCGTCTTTCTTGGTTAAACATTCTCGAAGATTAAACTATTTTGTTAAAAAGTCATATTTTTGGTCGAAGATTCAACTGTTTTGTTGAACATTCATCTTTTTTCGTTAAAAATTCAAGTACTTTGTTGAAAATTCTACTATTTTCTTAAAAATTCGTTATTTTTGGTTGAATTAAAATGTTTCTTATTTAAAATTAAAATATTTTTCGGTTGAAATATCAACTATTATATTTTTCGTTAAGAATTCATATTTTTTATTGAAAATTCAACTGTTTGGTTAAAAATGCAACGGTTTGACTAAAAATTAATTTGTTTTAGTTTATAGTTTAACTATTTTATTGATAATTCATTATTTTTAGTTGAAATGAAGAATTCATCTTTTTTGGTAGAAAGTCATCTTCTTTAGCTTGTCCTTTTGACTTGTTAATTGAACTAATAGGTTTTTGGTTGAAATTTAATCTTTTTAGTTTGAAATTTCGACCATTTTAGTTGAAAATTCATCTTTGTAGGTTGAAAATTGAACTATCTGGCTCGCTATTTGGTTACAAATTCATCTATTTTGTTAAAAGTTCGTATCGTTTGCTTCAAAGTTTAACTGTTTATTTAAAAATTAATATTTGTTTGTTGAAACTTCAACTATTTGGTTGCAAATTCATCTTTTTGGGATTCACAGTACACTTTTTTTATTATTAATCTTTTAGCTTGAAAACTCAACTCTTTTGTTTAAAATTCATTTCTTTTAGTAAAAAATCTTTTTTGGTTGAAAATTCAACTATTTTTTACTTTAATTTAATTTTTAATTTAATTGAAAATGTTAATTATCATTCAGTAATAATATAATAATGATATAAATAATAATATCATCAAGTAATTAAAATTTTAATTTAATTTACTTTAATTTAATTATTTTTTGTTGAAAATTCTTCTTTTTGGTTGAATTAAACTGCTTTTGATTTAAAATTAAAACTTTTCTTAGGTTGAAATATCAAGTATTATATTTTTCGTTGACAATTCATCTTTTTTGTTAAAAAATCTTCTTTTTTGTTGGAAATCATCTTTTTTTTTTAAATTAAACTACCTTATAAAAAATTTGTCTTTTTGACTTGAAGACTCAGTTAATAGGTTTTTGTTGAAGTTTAATCTTTTTTTTTGAAATTTCGACCATTTGGTTGAATATTCATGTTTGCAGGTTGAAAATTCCACAATTTGGTTAAAAATGTACTCATTTTGTTGAAAATGTAATATATTTCGACTAGAAATCATCTTAGGAATTTAAAGCGTTTCATATTTAATTTAACATGATATCTACATTAATTTCACTCTATTATTCACCTGTTTTCGTGATAAAATCACCTTATTTCTCCTGTTTTTAAGCATTTTGGACTGTAAAGTCTGCATGTTTTAGATAGTTATAAAGTTTAAAAAATAATTTAAGTAAGGCAGTTTATCACTTTTCTCAAGACACCTCGCCTTCCGCTGCTCGCTTTCGCTACAAAGGCTCGATTCCAGTGATTTATTACATAAATCCATATTGTATTCACTCTCACGTCTAAACATGAATTGCAAAGTACCTCCGGTTTCCTTAATGAGGTGGGATAACCGCGGCTGGATACAACGGTAAAAAATTTTCCAGATTCTGTCTGGCAACAGATGATCAGCGATCATTTCTGCTTGTCAACAACATCCAAGATAGATTGTCATGATCATGATCCAGGATGATAAGAGAGGGCAAATCCTGAGAGAGTGACTATATTTCTTCTGGCCTAAGGGGAACCACAAACTAGCGAATCAAGAAGGGTCGGGTCGAGGTCCTTATCTCTTCCAGTTGCCGAAATGAAAAAAAAACATCAATCCTCCCTTTCGAGGGCAGTCGAGCAGTTTGCCGACGTTAAATGTGTACAAGAGCTCTCCAGATACGGAAAAGGTGACCTTTTTTTCTCCTCTTCTTGTAGTTGATTTCTAATCCGTAGATAATACGATTTAATGGTCCACATTCTTCTTATCTATTGTTGGAACCGTCCTCCAATTTACCGAAATCAATTGATGATTATTTTCAATAACTCTCCTTATCAGAGGGAAACAATATTTGAAGCATCTTTTCATTCAGGTAGTTGAAGGGTGGCAGTACAGAACTATATAACCAACAATATGTGTATTTTTCAAAAGCGCGAAAAAAAAATTGTGTAAAAATCGAAATCACTATTTAAAGATAAAACACATATCCAGCCCGAACCGAAGTATTGTTGAATTGAGGCCAATGAAGTTTGATCAAACAAAATTATCCAGGTTCGAGAAAATGGATGTGGAAGTTGACCAGGCTTGACTGCGGATTACGATATAAAACTCAATTTTCAGTTTTAAAATAAAAGAAAATAATGTTTCTGAATACGGATACACCAGAGACTCGCTATTTGAACGCGCGATCGAACGCGTTATATGAATTCCTAGAATTGCTGGTCCCCACAGTTTCTCAGGGGACAGGGCGAGAGACGGTTGCGACTCCGCCTCTGAAGGGACGCATGCACTATACTACTCAGTCAAGTAGATTGCGCAATATTATGGAAACGGTTCAGGCGGCCCTGACTGTTTACGTTTCGCTGTACGCGTTATATGAACAAGGCCATTTTCAGGCAACCCCCGAGATTGTTCATCTCTCGAGTCTCTGGTGTATATAAATTTTTATGTAAAAAAGTTAGCCAATTCCGAGGAAATCGACCGAGTTTTTTGAGATCAAAATTTTATTTGGTTTTAAAAATTGGTTGAATGAGAATAAAAGAGGTACGTCAGACATTTTTTTTTTGCTAATAATTCGAAGAAAATAAGAAAAAATACATTTTTTAAATAAATGATAATAATTTCAAGAAATATAAATGCTAAAATGTTGAAAAAAATTGTTACTAGGGTATATTATATATTTCTTCTAACCTACAACTTCAATATGTTTTTTTTTGTCAGAAGTCATTAAATGAGTCGCAATTAAGCTTCTGAATCAAAAGAGTAAGCTTACGCGCAAAAAAAGTGAAAAAAGAAAGGATTTCCTCTTCACCTCGGACAATAGGATCCCCCTCGGCAATTGGCTCCTCTACACTACGATGAAATTGTAAATAAATTTGTTAATAAATTTTTTGTTAAATTATTGTATCAGAAAATGATATTTTGAAAAAATCCTTTCACCACAATGTGTATTTGATTTTTTAAGAATTTGTTATGTAATAAACCCATTTTCGATCAAAATGTTGGTTATCTAGTTGTGTACTGTGCACCCTTCAGTTGTCGTGCCAAAGATCAGATCTATGAAAAAAAAATAGTTTTTCTATGATTTTAGGAATCAAAATAATATTACTGATGATGTAATTCCAAATAAAAAACATTATTTTTGATGACCAAATTTTAAAACTTACAAAAAACATTTATTTTAACAATGTTTTTTGCAGTTGAATTGTTTCCTACCCTATGGCTTCTTACCAATTAAAAAAATGGTGGAATTAAAAAAAATGATTTGAAATCGTAAAAACGACTTTTTCTAAGCAAAGATTTTTAAATAAATAATTATTTTTGAAGATTATTTACTTTTTTCAAAATTGGAAATAGTCAAGTTGTAGACAATGTTTTCCTTCCAAAAAATAAACCATGATTTATTAAAATTCAACCATTTTTATTAATAAAATAACTTTTGGCACAACTGCCTTAAGATTATATTTCCTGATATACAGGTTGTTCTTTTTTTCATAAAAAATAATGTTCTTTCTTTCATAAGAAATAACTGATAATATTATTTCAATTCTTAAAATCATAGGAAACTAATTTTTCTACAGACTTTTGGCCCAACCACCTTAAGATTATATTTCCTGATATACCTTTTTTTTTTAACTTGAGACATCGAAATATCTCAAAAAATACGCATCCTATGAAAAAAATATCCGTGATAAAAACTTTTTATTTCCGAGGGAGAAAAGCGACGTTGAAAAAATTTACCCCGACCCAACCCCCAGGAGGGCGGTGGGGAGTCGAAAAATCGAAGAAAAAAAAATCGCGAATCAAACAAAAATTTTCGAATATAACTTACGTATATCGTATATCATAAAGGAGAATCTAAATCTGTGATACAAAATTGGGGTTCCCATTTGAAATTACAAAGTTACCCCCACTTCCTCGAAAATAAAAAGTTTTTATTACGGATATTTTTTTCATAGGATGCGTATTTTTTTAGATATTTCGATGTCTCAAGTTAAAAAAAATACCCTGTACATATATTATCCGGGGTTTGAATTTGATTATTCAAATTATTTTGAACATCCAGCTATAATTGACTAATCGAATATTGTACAAGAGTTTTTCCCTGTCAGTAATAAATTGATGCTAATAGAGTATCTATCTAGGTTATTCAATTATTTTATCGATATGGATCAATTAAAATAATTTTTTTATATTTTCAGACTTCACACTCTTGACGCTATTCCCCTATTTCCCCTTTTTCAAAGAATTCTTCTTTTTCCCCTACTTTCAAGAAACTTCTCCTTTTCTCATTTTTCGCTTAATTAAATGCGAACTGAATTAATAGCACCCAATAACAAAATCCAACTATTTTTGGTTGAAAGTTGATTCTTTTTGGTTGAAAAGCCTGCTTACTATTCTATTCTTGTTTCAGAATTCATCTCATTTGGTTACAAATTTTACTATTTGGTTAAAAATTTTACTATTTTGTTAAAAAGTCTCTTCACTGAAAAAAAAGATTAGTTGGGACAACTAATAAAATTGTTGGGACAACTATTTTAGTTAGTAAATAATGGTACTGCTATTTAGTTAGTAGTGAGAACTATTTTTGTTAGTTGGGGAACGAGTAGTTGCCGTTACTATTTTATTAGGTAGACTAACTATTTCAGTTTGTCAAAACGACTGTCTGTAGGTAGTTGAACTTACTAATATAGTTTGTCATGTCTACTAAAAAATTTGTAGGTATAACTATTTTCTTTTTTTCACAGGGACTAATTAAAATATCTGTCACTATACTATCGAAATCTGAATTAAAAAGATCACAGTGGGCACGCGGGCATTTTTTTTTGTGACATCTTAGGGACGCTGATGTCATTTCAGCTGATAAGACGTTCTAAAAAAATATGTCCCTATGCCCACTGGGATCTTTCTAATTGCAGATGCACTTTGTAGGTTAGGATTTCCAGTAAAACTTAAAACTCGTTTGATTGTTGAATTTCTTATACATACATTCAAATGCTTCGATATAATCCCCGAAGCCTAAACTTTGCAACACTTCTGACACTTCCATCAATAAATGATGAACGAGACATCAAGTGAGCAACGAGTTATGACGGCCATGTCTAAACGTTCTCCCTCGTTTTACCGCAGGTATGTTGGTACCTTTGTCGCATTCTCAGTCGTACCAACCACGGTAGCAAATAAAACAGTTAAGCCACCTACTTTAATTTGTCAGAAAAATCAATTAGTAGTACAGATGACTAATTTATTAGTAACTCTGACTACTAAAACATTACTAATGTAAACTAGTCACGAGTACTACAAACGGCTTCCTAAACCGACTACTTGATTAGTTGGTGTTACTAACTGAACAGTTGTAAGAACCAATGAATGCTTTACTAATAAAAAGGTAGTAGCCCCAACTATTCATTTTTCTCAGTGTTCCTTGGTCGAAAATTCAACTGGTTTGTATACAAAATTTGTTCTTTTGGATTGAAAATTCATCTTCTTTGGTAGACAAGTCATCTTTTTCTTGGTCGAAGATGAACTTTGCTCGTAGAAAACTCAACTTTCTTCTAAAAAATTCGTGTTTTTGAATAGAAAATTCGTCCCTTTGGATTGACAATTCAACTTTTGGTAGAAAAGACATCTTTCTATTTTGGTAGACAAGACATCTTTCTATTTTGGTAGAAAATTTGTTTGTGTTGAAAATTCTTTTTTTTTTTTTCAATTCACCTTTTTTTAAATGCAACTTAAAATCTTTTTTGATTGAAATATCAATTATTATATTGTTCGTTGAGAATTTATCTTTTTTGATTGAAGATGAACTTTTTTGTTGAAAATTCAACTATCTTCTAAAGAATTTGTCTTTTTTGCTCGAAAATTTAACTATTTTGATGAAAATTTATTTCTTGATTGAAAGATCAGCCAATTGATTTTAAAAAAATTTTTAATTTAACTTTTTTGTTGAAAAATCATTTTTCTTGGTTCAAAATTAACTTTTTTTTTAAATTCAACTATTTAGCTGAAAATTAACTTTTTTGTTGAAAATTTATATGTTCGGGTTCCAAAGTCAATGGTTCTCTAAAACTTTTTTGCTATGAAACTCAAATATTCTAAGGAAATCTTGAGCATTTCGTATAGTATTCAGTGTGGTACCTATACATTAATTTTATTTCAAGGATTTTGTTTCCCTATTATTCCCCTATTTTCGTGAAAAATCACCTTATCTCCCCCTTTTTGAGATCATTTTAGGCTGTGAAGTCTGGTGTTTTCATTTTATGGATAATGAGATAATCAAATAATTATATTTCGAATATTTATTTTGACAGTATCTAATCATTAAAAATATTTTTCTTATTTCCAAGTTAGAGTGGTTTCTCCTATATTGAATTTTTGAGAGCTTTAAAAACGATGATGAAAAACCTTGAATTCTCAACCGGGGATTTGGCTGGACGTGGCCATTCTGTTGGGACCAGCTACGTGTAATGATTGCAATGATGCTCACGTAAATTTGGTACATTCGCTACTTTGAATTCCAATTGATACAATCAATAGTAACTGAATGAGAATACATGTTGCTGCTTTGAATAGGGACATGTACTACCCAAACCAATTTTCCCTTCAGCTTTTATTCAATTATATCAAAGGCATCTGTTACATCAAAATAGTCTTAAATTATATCATATTCTCAAAAGTGGTTACAAATTTACAAGACATTTATGCTTTTTCCAAAAATGTTCGGAATCTTTTATACTAAATCTACAAAGCCAAACCGACGAAAAAATTAATATAATGGAAATAAGCTTACCCAAACATACTAATTTACATATATGTATTTTTATATCAGTGCACATTTTACATTCTAGAATGTTTTCTCGAATATTCTGGAATGTTATAGAATACTCGAAAATGTTTTGGAATGTTGAATATTGAGTAATTTTAATCTGAATCTAAAATATTCTCATAATTTGAGACAACCTGGAATGTTTTGGAATCTTCTATAGAATAATATAGTGTTCTGAAATTTTTCAGGAATATTGAACATTCTTTTATTAGTCAAATTCTCCCCTGTTTTCAAAAAACTTCCCCTTGTTCCCCTTGTTCTCGTTTTTCGATTAAATTCGAACGGAAGTAATAGAACCCAATAAAAAAATCAATCTATTGTTTTGTTAAAAGCTCATTATAGTTAATTTAAAAGTGTACTATTATATTTTTGGATTGGAATTTATCTCTTTTGGTTAAAAATTCAACTACTATTTTGTTAAAAAGTAATCTTTTTTGGTTAATATTTCAACTGTTTTGTTAAACTCTTTGGATGCAAATGTAACTGTTTTTTAACTCTTTGATGGAAAATGCAACTGTTTTTGTATAGAAAATACGTCCTCTTTGTGTTAAAGATTCAAACTATTTTGGCAGAAAATTCAACCATTTGGTTGAAAGTGGTATTTTTTGTTGAAAACTAATATTTTATTGTTCGAAAATTCAACTATTTGACTGAAAATTCCAAATTTTGTTGTAGAAAATTAGTTATATTGGTTGAAAATTCAACTATTTTGGTTGAAAATTTAAATATTTTATTGAAATGTCAAATATTTTTGTTGAAAATTAAACTATTTTGATTGAATATTCAATTATATTGTTGAAAATTAACTTTTTTTATTGTTCATATTTTGGATTGAAAATTCAACTTTTTTTGTATAACATCCGTCTTTTTGGTTTAAAAATTCAGTAAATTGGTAGAAAATTCAACTATTCGGTCCAAATGAACTTTTTCGTTGAGAATTCATATTTTTTGTTTCAAAACTCAACTGCTGGATTGAGAGTTGAACTACTATCTTAAAAAATCATTTTTTATGATTCATTATTTCAGTTGAAGATTCATCTCTGATTGAAAATTAAACTATTTTCTTGAAAATTCGTGTTTTTGGTATTAATTTGAAATGTACTTTTTTCCTGAAAATTAATTTATTACGTTTTTGTTTGAAAATTGATCATTCTTAGTTGACAATTCAACTGTTTTTGGTTGAAAATTCATCTTTTCGGCTTTAGAAGTCAATTGTTTTTTAAAACATTCGACTGTTTAGCTTAAAAACTTAACTCTTTTTTGAAAATTCGTCTTCTTGGGTGGAAAATTCATCTTTTTTGGAATAAAATCTTTTTTGGTGGAAAATTCAACAATCTTGTTGAAATCTTGACTTGAAACCTGAGGAATTTAAAGCGTTTCAAATTTAATTTCATATGGCAACTACATTAATTTAATATAACAAATTTATTCGCTCTATTATTTCCCTATTTTCGTGAAAAATCACCCTTTTTCACCTGCTTTGAGAGCATTTTGGGCTGTGAAATCTGAGATTATTTTAAACTTTTGTAGAATAATCTTAAGGTTTTTGAGTGTTTTGTAATGTCCTTGATTATTTGAAAAATTGTAGAATGTGCTTGTTTTTGGAATATGTATTCTTGAATACTTAAGAATTTTCTAGCCAGTTCCGGATTCTCCTATGTTATTAGAAAATTGAAGAATGTTTTGGAATTTTCTGAACTATTGTCAAATATTTGAAATGGTCTAGAATACTCTGGAACTCTGTATTTAAATATTACATCTACATCTAGAATATTGCGAAATAGAATATAGTTGTTACTGAAGTAACTGCAATGCGGTTTCTCGCTCGTTATTCTCGTTTTGCATCCCTTTGAGCATTTGACAGTTGCACCACCGTAAAAAGTCCTGCGCCCTTTAGACTTTAACAACTTACTTCCGAGTGGCATTTATACTGCAAATTTTCAAAGCAACTCGTAGACCAACTCCGTTAATTAGATTCTCGCTTTCCCGCTTACTTTTAAAGCACTCCTGACATACAGAAATTAGGAAAGTAGGTAATTTCATTTTAAAATTACAAATGCTCTTTTTAGTTTTTCATTGCTGTCTAGGGTACATAAACTTTTCGTTAAAATGTATAATTGTATAAAGGGGCCGTGCATAAATCACGTAAAGTCTTTTTTCTTAAATTTTGTACAATTTACGTTACGTATTTTGTTTCTGACTACATTTTTTTCGTGAACTTATTTCCAAACATAACGTTAAACGATTATGTATTAACAAAGTAGTTCAACTGTCCTACAATTAGTTGAATTCTCAACCAAAAAATATGAATTCTCAACAAAAAATATATTAATTGATATTTTTACCAAAAAAGAAAATTCATTCAAAATGTTGAATTTTCAATCAAATAATTGAGTTTTCAACCAAAAAGATGAATTTTCAACCAGGAAGTTTCATTTTCTACTAAAAAAGACAAATTCTGTTAACAAAATACATAAGTTTTTAACTAAATAGTTGAATTTTCAATCAAATAATTAAATTTTCAACCAAAAAGTATATAAATTTCTAACATTTAAAAAAATTAATTTTCAATGAAAAAAAAAATCTATAAAACTGTTCAATTTTCCAGATAAAAAGAAGAATTTTTTATATGAAACAGTTACATTTCAGTGGGAAAAATTAATTTTTATCTCAAAAAAGGAATTTTAAACAAAATAGTTCAAGTTTCAACCAAAGAGTGGAATTTTCAACCAAAAAGTACATAAATTTCTAACATTAAAAAAAATTAATTTTCAATGAAAAAAAAATTTCTATAAAACTGTTCAATTTTCCAGATAGAAAGAAGAATTTTCTATATAAAACAGTTACATTTCTGTGGAAAAAATTAATTTGTATCCCAAAAAAGGAATTTTAAACAAAATAGTTCAAGTTTCAACCAAGGAGTTGAATTTTCAACCTAAAAAGATGAATTTTCAACAAAATAAACAAATTTTCAAGCAAATAATTAAATTTTCAACCAAGAGGAATAATATTCTACAAAACGAGAAGAATCTTAACAAAATACATGAAATACTTTAAACTAAAAAAGATACATTTTCAACCAAAAATCTGATAGTTAACTTTTCAGTAAAAAAAATAATTTTCAGCCAAAAAGAAAACACATTTTGAACAAAATAGTTAAATTTTCAACAAAAGAAATGAATTTTTAACTAAAATAATGAATCTTCACAAACAAATTCATTTTTTAGCAAAGTAGTTAAATTTTCTACTATATTGTTAAATTTTAATTTACATTTTTTACATTTGATGTCGTAGGGACCACAGTAAGCATTAGATAACACTGAAAAGCCGATGTATAAAATAAAATCTGTTAAACTTTTGTTTTTTAGTGATTCGCAGATTTGATAATATCTTGCGTAAGAAATTGTTTCGTCCAGATACCTCCCTTATTGAAGACAGCATAGAAAAATTGTTGATCTCCCCCCCCCCCCCCTTCTCCAACCAAAAGACTACACAATTTATCCACAACTCCAAAAGGAGATCCGCATTTGATATTTTGCTCATTTCCATCGTTAAATGGCGATTAAAGATTCCTGGTTCAGTGATTCGAGGATTTCTATAATCATGATGGTTTGAAGGCCTGAAACCACGAAGACCGGAAATCAGAAGGAGCTTCCATCCTTACAGGAAGATCGGTTTTATCCTCTTTCTACCCTATCCATTACATCCGTCCATCCATAATTCATACTGTAGAAAATTTAGCTTATGCTTCAGTATCTCCTTCTGAAAGTTGAAGAAGCTCTGTATATAAGCCTGGCAGTCCTGGCACCTTATCAGGTCAGGAACTTTTTAAGAATGGTGCATTATTTCAGAAAAAGAAAAAATAATTGTCGGGAAGATAATATAGGTTTGTTGTTAATAATATTATTCAAATAAGCAGGGTGTTTAGTTGGTGCGATTATATAGAAACTTTTTAATTTATCCCAAGAACATCAAAAAGTATTTACTATATTAGATTTTACTTAAATTCCAAGAGATTATTGAAATTTGCACTATTTTTGCAATATCTTCTTCAAAAATTAGTCAAAGTAGACGCGCGGCGCCTGAAAAAAGGGTTCCGTAGCCTATTAAGGCTTTAATTAAGTTGTTCAAATCTCCCCCTCCCTTACAACCCCTACATTCCCCTACTTCCCGTCCCCTACTGACAATCATTTCTAACCATTTCCCCTACTTACCATCACATCGTCCATTCCGCCCCCCTAGTTTCCCTTCACTTTCCCTACCTTCATTCCCCTACTTGTCCATCCCTAATTTCCCTTAACTTCCCCTACTCCCTCTCATTTTAAAAATTTTCCCTACTTTCCATCCTCTCACTCCCCCTATTTCCCCTACTTTCCCTCTACTTATTTTCCCTCGCTTCCCCTATTTCCACCCATTTCTTCTATTTCCCCTTATTTCTTCTACTTTACTTCTCCCCACTTCCCCTACCCCTACTCTAATTTCACCTAATTTCATCTACTTCCCCTGACCTCATTTCCCCTAGCTTCCCCTATCCCCCTCATTTCCTCTACTATACCCATCGCCTCGTTTCGCCTACTTCACCTACTTCCCCTTCCCATTTCTCCTAATTTCCCTTACTTTCCCTGCGCCATTTCCCCTCATTTTCCTCCCCTTATTTCTTCTCATTTCACCTAGTTCCCCTCCGCTCTTTTTCCCTCACTCGCCCTTCTTGAAAAAAGTTCGATGGACGGACACCAGACCGGGGCTATGGAACCTTAAAAATTCACAAAATTAACTCGAAGAACTCGTAGATTTTTGCGCTTGTAAATAAATATTTGCTAAATTACAAAAAGACATCTTCAAATTG
Source organism: Andricus curvator (assembly GCA_932195095.1). Taxonomy (NCBI): domain Eukaryota; kingdom Metazoa; phylum Arthropoda; class Insecta; order Hymenoptera; family Cynipidae; genus Andricus; species Andricus curvator. Next base: position 225,325 of record CAKNYM010054353.1, on the reverse strand, counting down.
ATTAGGAGAAAAAATTTTGGTCAGAAAAAAATCGGGAATTTCAAATTGGCTGATCATTGGACCCGTGATTATACTACCATTTTATTAAATTAAAACAAGAAACATAACTAAGTAACGAAATTTAAATATAGTTGTATTTTGATCAATCCTATACTCACCACACATTTTATGAAGTGTCTATTCGTTTACAAATTTATGATATTTTCGAAAACTAATGCATTTTCTTTTTTAAGAATCATTACTGAATGTATATTCATTAATTAAAACTCACCTCATAAGGTTCATTTTTTAGCAAACTTTTCAGAATATAAGACCTTTTTTACGCGAAATTTTTCAGGAGATAAAATGAGGACCCTATTCGCATAATTATGTATTTTAAATCCGCATTTTTTTCATTTTTCTGCCTACGATATTATTCATATATTTGAGCATAAACAATTGAAAAAGGGCTCAAATTCGGAAAATTGTTAATAAAAAGAACCTTGTTTAAAAGTTCTATTTTTTAAATTAAACACTCCGATTTTACTAACACTTCGAAAGTGTCGAAGAATGGTTATGTTTTAGTCATTTTTAAAATACAATCTTTGCACATTATTTCATATTAAGGTAGTGGTATATATTATTAAAAAAAAACATTATTTTTCATGAAGGAAGTTTAAAAATTATGAAAAATAATTATTTTAACAATAGTTTTTTTAATTGAATTTTTTTCTATGGCTTCTTAACAATTTATAAAAAAATCTTCTAACCATTTCAGCAATAGAAAAATTTACTTTCAACATTGGAAACAGTAGATCTGTAGATAATGTTTTATCCGAACAAATTACACTTCCAAAATTGGTGATAAGCGATAGTAAGAAACATTTAAATTGCAAAAAGCTTTCTTTAAATAAATGTTTCTAATAAGTTTAGAAATATTTTCATTAAAAATAATGGTTTTTATTTGAAATGACATCATCATTCATATTATTTTAATTCTTAAAATCATATAAAAACTATTTTTTCAGCGGTCTGATTTGATTCATTTCAATTTTACTTTATAGAATTTGAGTTTTCCTCTATTCTATAATGCACATATAAATGTGACACTAGTCTGTACCCTTGAATTTTCATAATCAAATTTCTTAATAAAAATAAAGTAATTATATACATTTATGTGATTAATAAGTTAAAAAAGTATTGAATTTTATTATAGTTAAGTATCAACATTTTTTTAATTGTTCACAACCGACTTCGGTGAAATAAAGTGGAATGACCCGGAGGTTAGAAATTCTCGCTCGTGTATCAATAGCCAAAGATATTTCGTAATAGAACAATTATTATCATAATGAAATAATCATCAATGGTATTATTATCATAATAGTAAATTCATAATTCATATAAATAATATTTAAAACTAATGAATCAATATGTTTAGTTTGGAATGTGGCGGAAGAATCACCATTTATTTTTTAATTGCAGCAGAATGTTTAATGAAAAACGAATTTTTAATTGCGAAGCAGTGATTACAGAATTGCAAAAGCTCTTCACAATTTTGATTTAATCGACAATTGAATCTCGCGATAGAGCAATCAGAGAACGAAAACCAAATACTAGCATCCAATATATATTCCGCGTTGGAACACTCACCGCAAAATAATTAATGTTTGCAAAGAGAATCCAAACGTAATTAATTGTACTTGAATTTCCAGGTGCTATTTCTCTTTAGTATAGAAATTCATTCTCATACGAAAAAGAGCTTATTGCACTAAATCATATCATAACTGGGTGGCCGTAGGTCAGGGAAAAGTTGGAAATCAGGGAAAAGTCAGGTATTTTGAAAAAAATCTTGCAAAAGTCCAGGAATTTCTGTAAATAGCACTTTAAATATCTGTCAAAGATAATAAATTTTGTATTTCTTTTTATTTTAATTTGAAATTGTTTTATTCTGTTCATAAAAGATTTTATGTGGAAAATGTCATAAGATCATCTCTTTGGTCTATTTTTGGTTAAAAATTCGTCTCTCGGTTACAAAATTTATGTTTTTTGGTAGGTATTTTGGCTTGAAAGTTTAAAAATTTGGATAAACTTTTTTTTCTTCGATTGAAAAATCTTTTTATTTGTTAAAAATTCGTCTTTTTGGTTGTAAATTCATTATTTTTGTTGAAAATAAACCTCTTTGGTTGGAAATTTTACTAATTTGTTGAAAATTAGTTTTTTTTTTTTTAAATTCTTTTTTACTGAAAATTTAATTTTTCTATTTTTGGTTGACAATCTACCTTTTCTATTATTGATTGAAAATTTAACTTTTTGTTAAAATTTAGCTTTTTGTTGAGAATTCATCTTTTAGGTGGAAAATTCAAATATTTGGTTAAAAATTTAACTATTTTCTTGAAACTTTATTTATTTTGTTGAAAATTCTACTCTTTGGCTTGAAAATTGAAATATTTTGTTGAAATTGCAACTGTTTTTAGTAGAAGCTTAATCTTTTTTTATTAAAAATTCGAACATTTGGTTGAAAATTCTTCGTTCTTTTTTGAAAATTAACTTTTTTGTTGAAGATTCAACTGTCTTCTAAAAAATTCAATTTTTTGTTTGATATTGCAACTGTTCTTAATTGAAGTTTAATCTCTTTTGTTTGAAAATTCGACAATTCGGTGGAAAATTCTTATTTTTAAGTTGAAAATTCAACACTTTGGTTAAAAATGCAACTATTTTGTTGAAAATTTAACTTTTTTGATAAACAGTCATCTTTTATAGTAGAAAAGTCATGTTTTTCAGTTGACATAAATAAATAATTGTTTAATTTTAATCTGAAACTGTTTTATTCCGTTCATAAAAGGTTCTGTGTTAAAAATGTAACAAGAATAAAATGCTGGTCTTTGAATATTAATCGTCTCGTATTAATGTCTCGTTAATTAAAGATCAATAACTTGCTTGTACTTTTTGTTCAGTCGAGATTCTTGAATATATGAATATATCTAGGTATTTAGCTTGTTCAACCTTTTAGTATGCATTTTTTCCACGATGGAGGTTGAATACATTTTTCTTGTAAACTCGATCCATAAAATATGAAAAATCGTTCTATTCTCTTGACTTAATTTAAGCGCAAGTATTCTTAATATTCCAAATATTATGTTTAATATTATCCTTGCGGAGTATATGGGCTAAACCGCGTCTAATATAGTTGCGAATTCCTTTTACGGATATTTACCGATATTGGAGAAATTTATGGGATTTAAAAAAAATGTATTGTATTAAATTTAAGTTACTATGAAGCTGAAATTTCTTGCCAGTTTATAGTATCAGCACATAGTGATTGGACTTACTTGTGTGTCTAAAATAATTATTTTATTTCATTTATCCCTCAAAGAATATTGTGGAATATTCTAACTGCAAATTTCTACAATTTCCTTGAAAGTTCTCCAGTATTCTGAAAATTTTCTGAAATGTTCTTGCATATTCGGTCTTTTTTAACTGAATTAAAATTTTTTTAATTGTGGAATGTTCTATTTTCTTCTTTCGAATATCCTAGAAAGTTTTAGAATCTTATGGAATTCTTTTTGTATTCTTATATTTTTCAAAAGTTGTGGAATGTTTGAGAATTTTTTACAATATTTTGGAATTTGTTTGGAGGTTTTAGATTAGAATATTCTACTGTGCTCTTGAAGAATATGGGTACTTGTAGAATAAGGTAGGTAAAAATTTTTTTTTTTAATTCGAAATCACCATTACGCGAAAATTAGCATTTAAAAAATATCTTGTTTGTAGAGTTTTAAAATTTGTTTGAGCTTCAATTTTTTTTACATTCTTGGGGATAAAAAAAAGTCTTTCGACCAATAAAATTTAAAATCAGGCAAAATTTCAAGAAAAGTCTAGGTCCAGGTATTTTTGAGAAATAGCTGGTAATATGTACTAAATATATCGTGAGTTTCGTTCTTGATAAACCATGCTTCACATTGAAAGAAAAAGCTGTTTTGGAAAAATCGAATTTTTTATTTTTCTCTGAAAAAACGAAATATATAAAGAAAATGTTTACATAAAAGTTGAAACATCTACAACAGATCTACAAAAACTACCTCTAACTCTTTTGTGATAGCTTGGATAGTTTACGAGAAAATATCAACAATTATATGTTTTTTTAGAACTGCCCGATCTTAAAAATGTTTTAGTCCGCACAAAACTGATAGAATAATGCCTTTTTTATATCAGCAAACAATTTTTTCAATATTGAAAAAATTTAAAGGTTGGTTTTTCCCTGAAAATCTTCTTTCCATGTTTTCAAAATGATAAAAAAAAAAGAACGAAGATTTTCTGGAACGCCCCACCTTTTTTATTTTTTTTAAATATATTTTGTTTACAGTTTTTGCTTATATAAGAAAGGCATTATATCAGTTTTATAGGGGCTTCAACCATTTTCGCGTCCAGAGAAACATTTTTTTTCAAAAATAATTGTTTTCATTGTGCAGCATGTTTTACCAAGAACGAAATTCATGAAATATTAGTACATATCACCAGATATTTCTAACAAAAATATTTTTTTCTGAATGGTGTTTTTGAGACAATGCACTTTCAATAGTTTTGGAAAAAACAGCCTCCATTTGGTCATTTTAAAAATTTTTCAATTTTTTGGGGTTTTCTTGCAAGAGCAAGAATTAAAATAAACTTTCTGTCAATTATTGAGGATTCGCAGGTAATCTTCGAATGATTGTAACATTCCAAAAAAAAAATTTGATTCAACTGTGAAATGCCTGTTCTTTTATTTTCACCATAGAATGATATATCCAAATAACAAATCATTCTGACATCTCTGCTTGATTTGCAACGGAATAGTCTCCCAATTTTTTGCGGATTTTAATTTAAAAAAATTCTAAGGGGTAATTCCTATTTAATTCACCGCTGATTCGGGGAAAAATGGTTAACACCTGTATAAATAGGAGAAGTTTATTTCGGGTACATGTAAACATTCCAGTGACAACAATTTATTGATAAAAAAAATCGCCAAGAACCAGGAATCAAAATTAGAAATGCAGCGAATTTTTAATTTTCCTTAAGGGGTGAATTGAATAAGAATTATCTCTTAGAAAATGATTGATTAAAAACCGTAAAAAACTGGACAGACTTTTTTGACTTTAGAAATATAAAAAAATTAAACTTTTCAGGTTGAAAATTATTGAATCTCACCGTGTTTTAATTTGCTAGATTTAAAAACTTCCCAAAAAATATGTAGGTGAAATTCTTTGAAAAAAGATTACTAGATTCCTTAATAAAAGCCAATTTCCTTAAGAAGCGAGATCTAAATCTCTGAAAAGCTCGGGAATTGCTATTCCCTAAGAGTGCCAGGATTAGCATAGTAAAATTCGTCTGCTTTCTAGGCAATGCAACTAGAATGAAATTCGGGTACTGTAGGAAGTCTATAAACGCTCTGGTTTGACTAGGGCGAAAATAAAAGCAATCAACCTTAATGGGAATAGGAATGGCTATAGAAGTTGGAGTTTGAATTTGCATGCAGCTCTAGTACGACCGAGTTTTCGGACCAAGATTCTGGCCGGATATACCCCTTGACTGGAAGGTGGAAACGGTGGCAAGGGATAAGGGCAAAGACTCTCGAGGGTGTCGTTCCCTGGAATTAATCGTACCACCGTCCAAAAGAAACTTGGTACACCATTGTGCCCCGTTGGAACGACCGTGTCTTGTCGTTCTTCGGGATCAGAAATAATTAGTTCCTACAGGACATTCCCACTGGGAAAATAGACTGGTTGTCCTGGGTAAAAGAGGATATATAAAGGACGTTGGGAACTGTTAAGATCGGCTTCACTAGAGTCAAAGGTCATTAGAAGGAAAGGGATGAGTTTCATTTCATTCATTCGTGCAAGAATGCGACCCATTCTGAACACTTCTGTGAAATTCAGATTTCTTTTTATTTTCTAAGGGAGCTAGGGGCAAGGGTTGATCCAGAGAGGGGCAATCTAAGTGGTCGCCCTCACCCCCGAGAGTTAAGAAACCAAATTTAAAATTTGAAAATTTGTATATCAGGTACATAAATTACTTGAGGCCTCTTAATTTTCCTTAACAAATTTGAGCCCCCTATAATCATCAGACCTTATTTTTAGTACCTGGATCATGGCTACACTGGTTGTAGGTAGCACCACATGTCAGGATTGTGCGAAACTGGATGGATTGAAAGAAATGACGGAGTTCAAGAATGTCTAAAATTTTGTTCATATGCAATTTTTGATCCTAAAGGGGCCGTGCATAACATACGTAAAGGTTTTTTCTGAAATTTTGAACCACGTCCAAAAATAACGTTAGATGATTTGGGGCGTGGGAGGTTTTTGCTTAAATCTTAATGTTTCTTATAAATTAACAAAGATTTTAATTTAAAATCAAAAACAGTTCAAGTGAACCAAAAGGGACGAATTTTCAACAAAATACATGGAGCCTAAACAAAAAAATATCAGTGAAAAAAAAAATTTGCATCGAAAATGTAGAATTTTCAACCAAATAATTGAATTTTCAACTAAAAAGATGAATTTTTAACCAAGAAGATTAATTTTCTACTATAAAATACGAATTCTCAACAAATACATAAACTTTGAACCAAATAGTTGAATTTTTAATCAAGAAGATTGATTTTCTACCAAAAAGGACGAATTTTCAACAAAATACGAATAGGTTTAACCAAATTGTTGAATTTTCAACCAAGAATAATTTTCTACCAAAAAGATGAATTTTTAACCAAATCATTTAATTTGTGGGCCAGAAAGATCACTTTCCAACTAAAAATGGAACAG
>CAKNYM010054353.1:153853-213552 GCA_932195095.1 Andricus curvator | reverse complement strand
GGGGGGCGAAGCCCCCCGTAAGGAAAAATACAACAATCATTTTGAATAACTATAACTAAAATTAAACATAACATTAAATGTTGCACGTGAGCTTCATACTAGTCTTATTATAGGCATGTGCGGTTATGTTCATTTTAGTTTTAGTTAGTCAAATAAAATCTTTGCCATCGCGACACAATTGTTATCTATCGGTTAACGAAAGACTCGCGGACCCACGTGTTGCTGCGTGTTGCCAGCCGGCATGCTCTGTTCATTTGTATTGCACAGTCTACAAACATTTGTGATATGTACCACGCATGCGTCAGAAGAGAGAGCCAGGAGTGTCGCCGCTTTGGACCAAAAGCGCATGCGCGCACTCCGTAAAAGTATACTTTTACGGCCGTGGCCGGAAAAATACCCCCTCCGACAAACGAGAACTTCGCGTCCCACAAACGCGCACAGAAAGGTACGAAAACCGTCCGGTTTTGCATAAAATGTTTTACCGATTTCAGCCAATGAAAACTTTTCTTTCAAAATTGAAAATAGTAGAGAATATTTTCCCTGCAAAAATAAGCTGTCAGTTATTAAAATTCAATCATTTTTCAAATATTGGTAACATTGTTAAAATACGTTTTTTGATAAGTTTTGAAGTTTTTTCTTAAAAATAATGTTTTTTATTTCAAATGGCATCTTTAGGAATATTTTGTTGATTCTCAGAATTATAGAATAGTATCTTGTGCTAAAAGTGCGGAAAATAGGCCGTTCCACACGAATATGAAATTTGCTGTACGAGTCAGAGGCAAATCGATGGAGAGTTGTAGGCGAGTCGGTGGCGAGCCCTTAAAAGAGCCAAAGATGAACCGATGGCAAGTACTGTAAACTTCACAAGAGTTACGACTGCCTACTTTCAGCACCTGTTGTACACGATATTTTTTGTAATAAATGCAGGGAATCTTCGATCACTACTCACAATCAGTCTGTCAAGCGTAAACTCATAATCAAGTGAGGTTATGATTCCGGCCCTCCTGAAAAGTAATTTTAAATTAAATGCGCAAGCGGAACAGCTAGAAGCAGTAATATTGCTCTAAGCGCGCAAGCGCAGCAGCTAGGACGTGTAATCTTGCTCAAAGAGCGCAAGCGCAGCAGCTAGGAAAAGTGTTTTTGCAACACCCACCTCGAAAGTACTCCGTTCCATGTAGCTAAATTATATGCAAAGTGACTCATTCCGGATAACAATGCAGGAATAATATTGGCGCATGCGCAGTTCGATTCTTATATACTTTCCACATCAGCGGAATGTACGCGCATGCGCACTTTGCAGATAAGCAACTTTCCGCATCGCGACAATTCGGGGGCAACGCAACGTAGCAACAGCAACGCTCAGTGTCCAAGCGAACAGCTGATGACAGGTGCGAGGTTAAAGTTGATGTGTTTAGAGTGCAAGTGAAATTTTCCTTCTCATTGTCAAACGAAGATGGAATTAAATAAAGATTTGAATCAAACTGGTGAAGAGTGTACTCCACCAGATAGTATATTAGTTATTTTCGTATATTTCGATTTAATTTAATTAAAATTTCGTATTTTTAGAATTTGTTTTCGTTCCGCTAAGGGTTTCACCGCTTCCCCCCCGCAACTGTAAATATTCTTCCTTTGTCTTTCTCTTAGTACAACTTTCTCGGAAGGTTGTTGCAAAAAATAGCGTGTGATACACCTGCGCACAGTCAATTGCTGACTCGTGTGATTTCAGCATTCGCCTTAAGCTCTTCGCACTCGTCCTCGTTTTCGCACTCGCTTCGCTCGTGCGCTAACCTCCGACTCGTGCTTCGAGCCTCCGGCTCATGCTGACAAATTTACACTCGTTGGCAATCGCCTATTTTGCGCACTTGTATCACAAATAGCTATTTTATAACTGCTTTTTACCATGGTTTTGGAATAGGTAACTTCCCGCACACTGTATATCTCTCGTAAAGCAAACATTCCGTACATGTATTACAACAACAAAATTTTAGACATCTGATTTTTGACACCGCAACTACCTTATCCGTATTTGTGATCTGCGGAAAGCATTCTTATTTCCGTCTAAATCCTTCGGTATCTCTTGAAATCCCGTAAAATCTGATTGAACTTCTTAAAATCTTGCGTATGAAGGCGGGGTGAGTCACAAAAATCTTACGAATCCTTACAGTAGGGAGTGGGGGGCTAAAAATTAAAAAAATCATCCTTGCGAAATTAATGGGCGTTCCCATACCCAGATTCGTTTTTTATCCAGTTTTTTATTCTATTGATCCACGGAAGTGAAAAACAAGTGATGTCGTATATGTAAAAGAAATTTCCCTGAGGAAAATAGAGAATTAGATTGGGAAATGGGAGGTGAAGGTGTAGAGTGGAGCTTTCCCTGCTTTCCGTTGATTTTCCCTTATCTCTTCTCCGGTGGCCGTCGCGTCGTTCGAGCGAGTCGTAACAACTTGGCTTTTTATGGGATAGTTCGATATAACCTGTGTCAGCTCTTTAAAAACTCGTCCTACAGCGAGCAATTGTCGAGTGAGGATTATCTCGAAGCAGTCTGACGCGACGCGACGGTTTCTGCGAGAACACGAGAATCCCCTCTGCGGATTAACCACTAGCTGCAGTTCGCTCTCGCAATCATCCATCTACGTTATAGTTATATAGCCTGGTAATCAAAGAAAGAGAAATTACTCGAGCTTTATTCCGAGAAAAAAAGTTAAAAATAAAATATGAAAGAAAACATTATTAGGGGAAAGGAGGGTACGTTGGCGTACCGAAAATAAAAATGTGACTTTAAAATAAAAATATACAACCGTAAATAATGAAAAAGTTTGCTTTAGGTTCCGTTACCGACACAGTTACCGACAACGAGAAGATTTTATAGCTGAAGTGGTTCGTGTCCGTACTAAGTTTCTAGAAGGTTCTCGAAGATTACTGATGATGTCATAAAAACATATTGAAATTTAAGAATTTTAAATGAGATCAAAATCAGATTCAAAATCCTATTTAACGTCCATTACTCAAGTTAATGTATAGAATTCCTGAAAATAAAACAAGAATCAAACGATCAAATTTGGACAACCACCACAAAATGCTCCTATTGCAATAGGAGCATATTGCATAGGAGTAATTGTGGGGGTTGTCCAAATTTGATCGTTTGATTCTTGTTTTATTTTCAGGAATTCTATACATTAAAATGATATTGCCCAATTTTGAGTAAAGAATTTTGCATAAACAACTTCAAGGTTATTTAATATCTCAATTAGTATAGTTATGAGGAAAGCAAGGATGATTTATTGCTTCCTTATATATAATACATTCAATTACAAATTCTTTCTTTATGTAATGTCTAGAACCTTCTAGAAACTTAGCGCGGACACGAACCTCTTCAGCTATAGAATCTTCTAGATGTCGGTAACTGTGTCGGTAATGGAATCTATCATTAGAACACTCCTTACGTACATACAAATATTGTTTAATATTAGAATATAATATACTAATTCATCGAATTACATAATTTTCATTAAATTACATAGCTCACTTGTGATGAGTTATTTTAATTTCAAGTCAATTTATAGGTAACACATGGCGGTAATAAACAACTCCATCCAGCACATAACCTGACATGCGATTTGCACTTTTTTTCAAATATTATAAAAGTATTGGATTAGGCAGGTTAATGTAAAATGCGAGCTATTTATCGATTGAATTTAGTTGCTGTGAAAATAGCCAAAAGTTACCGAAAAAAACCTATAAATAAACTTACAATAAAAATGTTTTAAAAAATCAGCTGATTGTGAAATTTTCTATCAGTCACATATTATGCAAGAATTCAGAGGATAGAACTATTTCGTTAACCTCACTATCATAGTTTTTTTATAAATAAGGGTGCGCCCACTTAGCCTTTGCGCCCTCTTACCCTACTCTCCCCTACTGCTTGCAAAATATATTCTATTACCGATTTTTTCTATCCATACAAATTGAAAAAAATATTTAAGGTTTTAAGCATTAGCAGACTTCACACTAAGTCCCCTATTTCGCTCTTTTTCCCTTTTGTAAAAATAATTCCTCTTTTGCCCGAGTTTTCAAGAAGCTTCCCCTTTTTTTCGTTTTTACATTCTCATTCTAATGAGAAGGTATTGGTTTTATGTAAAATTTGACATAGTCGGTTTTCATCAAATCTCCACGTTTTGAGACCCCCTGAGCTAGAAAAAACGATTTTTATCAAGGTGTCTGTCTGTCTGTAGTCTGTAGTCTGTCTGTCTGTCTGTAGCCACGATAACTTTCGAAAAAATGATCAGATTTGATTGAGCTTTGGCACACTTTTTTAAGGCCGAAAAATAGAGAACGAGTTCGTTAACCAGCTATTTTGGATGAAAATTCAAAAAGTGAGCACATTTTGAAAATTTTTGAGACCACTTTTTTTGAAGATTTGAAAATTCTATGTACGGTTATTAGTAGTACGCAAAATGACGAACAAAATATTCCAATGACTTTTCGTGATAAAAAAAAATTACTGGAGTTATAGCATTTTCAAAATTCCAAAAAACAAACGAAAATGAACATTTTAAGCCGAAAAACGCACGATATGAAAAAAAGTCAAGAATAGAAAAACGTTGATGCCTGAACACCCTATAATATTTTCATAACAACTTTTTGAATTTTTTGAAAAATAAAAAATTCCAATTTTGATCGCACAAAAAATTAATGAAAAATCAAAAATTCCATTTTGCTGTCAAACTATGCAAGATACGAGAAAAGATCATCTCACCAAAATTGTGCACCTAAAAAAGATCTACAAATTTCTTATTGTTCACTTTTTGATATGACGCGTAGTTTTTGTTTTATTCGTAAAAAACAGCATTGAAAATAGAAAAATCAAATTTTCAGACGAATATTACCAGTTACGAAAAAATGACCAAAACAAAATTTGTTCATCCAAGGAAGAGGTACAAATTTGTTGTGACTCATGTTTCGATAGGATGCGTGGTTTTTGTTTTATTCGTGAAAATAAAATTGACAGTAAAAAAAATAAATTTTTTGAAAAAACAATGCAAGGTACGAAAACATATAAATGAACACAAATTGTGCATTCAAAAAAGACTTACAAACCCGTAATCAATTTTTGTGGTAAGAATATATTCAAAATGAAAAAAAAATAACTTTTTAGATAAACGGCACAAGCTAAAATAAAATGTTAACTAATAAAATTTGTCGCCTAAATTATATCATTACTTTTCATTTGAAATCAAATACAAATTTAGTAATTTGTATATGAAGAACATATAACACGAAGCACAAAGTGCGCGCTCAGTGTATTTACCAAATCGCGCGCCGTAAGTGCGCTCAAACTTTTTTGTTTCTATCATACGGTGCACAGAACCGAGCGTGGAACGCAAGGTTCAAATGATTTTCAAATCAAATATCGAGCGCGAAGCGCGAGTGTCTGGATGAGAATGTGTTCCTTAAGGTCGATAGAACCTTGAGTAAATAAAGTTCCTTTTCAGTCTAAAATAAAAACAAATTTAACAATCACTTAATATGTAGAGGTTTTGATAATTTTATAATATTTGCAAACAAACTTTTTCTTTTCATCGAAGTCGAACACGAAGTTCAAAAATCTAGAGGAGCCAAGTGTAAAGCGCGAAGTAAATACGCCCGAGCGCGTAGCGCGAGGTGAATACATAATCGAGCGCGAAGCGCGAGATCTAACAGTTGCGCGCCCTAGGCGCGCTCAAACTTGCGAGCGAAGCGAGCCGCGCGCAAAGCGCGCGATGAGAATGTGCCCGCGCAGCGGGCAGATTTTTTTTCTTAAATATGAATCAAATTAATAGAACCTAATAATAAAACCCAACTATTCTTTGTAAAAAGTTCATTTTTTTGGTTGGAAAGTCTATTAATATATTTTTTGTTCAGAATTTATTTAGCTTGGTTAAAAATTCCACCATTTGGTTGGAAATTTCATTATTTTGTTAAAAGATCATACTTTTTGGTTAAAAATTCGACCATTTCGTCTTTTTTTGGTTGAATTTAACTGTTTTTGCTTCCTCGTAGAGGAAGCTTTGCAATGTCAACATTTTCCAAACATTTTAAATTCATTTAATTAAACCTTCCTCAATTTAAAAATGTGTAATACAATGTTCTAAGCAATTTATGCTCATTTATAATATTTGAAACATCTGTTTCAAACAGAAAAACTTTTTTCGTCGACATAATTCAAAGTTGACGCATTAATAGAAAAAATAAATTTTCAAATAGAATAATTCTGACAATTTTTGTAAAGAAATCATAAAGCTGGGAGAGGGATGGGGTGGGACTCCACTTCTGCCTTCCCTTTTCCAGCTCGAAAAATTATCATTTCGAATACCAAATTTGATTTTTCTTTGTATTTAAATTTTTTTTGTATTATTTTGTAATTTTGTATTTTTTGCAAATTTCTATTTTTAAATTGATCAAAATGAAGACTTTTGTTTGTCTATTATTCAAAAAAATCACGAATGCTTCCTCTATGAGGAAGCAAATATATTTGCAAACGGGAAGCAAAGTGCTCGTGAAATGAGCACCATATAATTATAAATACAAACAAACTGGAAGTATCAACTATTACAATTTTCGTTTAGAATTTATCTTTTTTAGTTGAAAATTCAACCACTTGGTTGAAAGTTGGACTACTTTGCTAAAAATTCATTTTTGTTGCTGAAGATTCATATATCACTTCAGCTAAAAATATATCTGTTTTGTTAAAAGTTGAACGAAAATTAGATTTTTTTTTGGTTGATACCTAGTTATTTAACTGAAAATGTTACCATTCCATTTTTGGTTGAAAATTGATATTTTTATTTAAAAATGGATCTTTTCTAATTGCAAATTTAATTGTTTTTTAGAAACTTTATCTTTTTGTCTTGAAAATTCAACAGTTCAGTAAATAATTAAACTACATGGTGCAAAATTATCTTTTTTGTTAAAAATGTATATATATTCGGGTTGAAAATTCAACTGTTTTGTAGAAAATTTGACCTTTTGGCTTGAAAGTTCAACTATTCGGTTGAAAATTCATCTTTGTAGGTTGAAAATTCAACTATTTGGTCAAACATTCAGTTATTTTGTTAAAATGTAACTATTTGGTTGAAAATTCAACTATTCGGTTGAAAATTAATCTTGCTGGTGGAGAATTCATCTTTTTCGTTGAAAGTGTAATTGTTTGGTAAAAAATTCATATTTATGGTTGAAAAATCAACTATTCTATTGAAAGTTGAACTCCTTTGTTAGAAATATATTTCTTTATACATTCGCCTCTTTGATTGAAAATTCGTCTTTTGGTAGAAAAGTCATCTTTCTTGGTTAAGAGTTCATCTTTCTTGGTGGAAAATTAAATTTTTTCTTGAAAATTCAATTTTTCGGAATGAAATTTCAACTTTGTTCTAAAAAAATCTTCTTTTTTGCTTCAAAATTCAACTATTTGGTCCAAAATACAACTGTTGGTGGTTGAAGTTTAAACTTTTTTTTTGAAAATTCGATCATTTGGTTGAAAATTTGATAATTTCGTTGAAAATTCATCTTTTTGGTTGAAAATTTAACTACTTGGTTAAAAACTTATATTTTTTAGTTGAAAATCAACTAATTTTTTACAAATTAATTTTTTTTAAAGATTCACCTCTTTGGTTGAAAATTTAACTATTTTGTGGAAAATTCATCTTTCTTGGTTGAAAATTAACTTTTTCGTCGAAAATTCATATTTTCGGGTTGAGAATTCAAATTCTTTGTAGAGTCTTTTTGGCTTGAAAATTTAACTGTTCGGTTGAAAATTAATCTTACTGGAGGAAATTTAGTCTTTTTTTTTTAAATGGAACTATTTGGTTGAAAAATTAACTTTTTGTTTGAGAACTGAACTGCTTTATCGAAAGTTGAACTACTTTGTTGCAAAGTTGAACTACTCTATTAAAAATTAATTTTTTTTTTAGATTGACCTTTATGGTTGAAAAATTAAGTATTTTGTTAAAAATTTAACTTTTGGGGTTGAATTTGAACTTTATTCTAAAAAAAACTCTTCTTTTTGGCTTTAATATTTAACTTTTTGGTTGAAATTTAATCTTTTTGGATTTAAAGTCTACTGTTTTCTAAAACATTCGACTTTTCGTTGTGGTATCTTCATTGATTTTATTTAAAAGAATTCATTCCCCTATCATTTCCCTATTTTCGTGAAAAATTACCTCATTTCCTCTATTTTGAGAGCAGGGTTATGAAATCTGTATTAGGAATGAATTATAAATTTATTAGAATATACAATTATGTTGGAAAGGTACGAATTGAATTTAAATGATGAAAAATGGTTTTAAATTGAATTATTTATATATTTCAGTATAGATTTATGCAAAAATTATATAAAAATAATTGTTTGTTTCAGCTGCCAGCAATGTAAACGAGCCTCCAATCTTGGCAGCAGGGGGATATCCCATGGGATTGCCTCTTTCAGAGACAACCCCTGTCGGGACCAAAGTCTTCACTTTAAAAGCCCACGATCCAGAGGGTTCGCCTGTCAAATATGGAATCCAGTTAACCGACAAGTTTGTCGTTGATCCACAAACCGGCGTTATTTCCCTCGCAAAACCACTTAATCGTGAGGTAAAATTCATTTTTAATTTTAAATATTCAAATTGATAGCCTGTCTTAAAGTAATGTATTCCATAAACAAGTTTTAAAAAGTGAACCTTTAAGTCAAAGGAAGGTGGCCGTAGGTCAGAAAAACAACAACAACAGAGTCAGGGAATTTATTGTTCAGGAAAACTCCGGGAAAAGTCAGGGATTTTTTTTTAATCTTGCAAAAGTCAGGCAATTTCTATAAGAGGCACTTTCAATAACTGTCAATATTTGAAATTTTTTATTTTAATTCGAAATTACTTTATTCCATATATAAAATATTCTACTTTAAAAGTGTTAAAATGTTAAGATTCTGGTCTTTTAATATTAATGGTCAGGGAAAAATTAAGGAATTTTGAAAATGGGATTTTCCGGCCACACTAATATAATATTGTTGTTTGTAATTTATTTTCCTTGTATTTCTATTTCTTTTTTGTAGTTGATTCCTTCTGGCGATTATATATTCAGTTAACAATTTGGTTATTCAATTGAAAATTCAGCAATTTTGTTAATAAGTCATTCTTTTTCGTTGGAAGTTTCACTATTTTTTTTAAGTTCCTCTGCTTTGTTTAGAATTGTCATTTGTTTTAGTAAAAATTTCATCTTTTTGGATAAAAATGCAACTGTTTGATTTAAAAAATCATCATAAATGAATGCTCTTGGTTGAAAATTTAACTATTTGTTTGAAAATTAATGTATTTTGTTAAAAAATCATATTTTCAGTTGAAGATTTATCGTTGTAGTTCAAAATTCATTTCATAGGTTGAAAATTTAACTATTTTGTTGAAAGGTATTTTTTTTTAATTAATTTTTTAACTGAAGATGTAACTATTCCATTTTTGGCTGAAAATTGATCTTTTTTAGTTAAGGATTTAACTATTTTGTTGAAAATTCGTCTTATTTGGTTGAATTCAACTATTTTTAATTCAAAATTAAAATATTTTTAGTTGAAATATGTACTAGTACATACATTTTTTAGGTTAAAAATTTAAATATGTTATTTAAAAAATTTTTTTATATAATTTTTTTAACTGAAGATGTAATTATTTCATTTTTGGTTGAAAATTTATCTTTTTTAGTTAAGGATTTAACTCTTTTTTTTTAAATTCGTGTTATTTGGTTAAATTCAACTGTTTTTCATTTCAAATTAAAACATTTTTGGTTGAAATATGTACTAGTACATTACTTGTTGAAAATTCATCTTTTTTTTTCGTTGAAAATTGAATTTGTTGGAATTGGTTGGAAATTTAACTATTTTGTTGAAGATTGACCTTTTTAAATTGCAAATTCAACAACTAAGGTAAAAGTTGAAGAACTTCGATTTTTAAGCTTTAAAATAATTTTTTCTAGTGAAAATGTAACTTTTACATTTTTTTTAAAAAACTGATCTTCTTTTGTTGAAATTTCCTCTTTTTTGGTTAAGAATGCAACTGTTTGGTTCAAAATTAACTTTTTTGTTGAAAATTCAACTGTTTTACGTAAAATTGTCCTTTTTTCTCCAAAGTGATTTGGGTGAATTTTCTTTTCTTTCTTGACTAACAAGTTTGTATTTGTTGAAAATTCGTCTTTTTGTTTGTAAAATTAATTATTTTAGTGGAAAATACATCTCTTTGGTTGAAAATTGGACTATTTTTTTTAATTCATCTTTTTGGTAGAAATTTCATATTTTTTGGTTGAGTTATCAACTTTAAATTTTTTGTTGAAAATTCATCTTTTTTGGTTGAAAATTCAAATTTTGATTAAAAATTCAGTTACTTCGTTTAAATTTAATTATTTTGTTGGAAATTCAACTCTTTGGTTGAAAAAGCACTTGTTTATGGTTCAATCTTTTTTTAATCAAAATTCGACCATTGGGGTTGAAAATTCATCTTTGTAGGTTGAAAATTCAACTATTTGGTTCAAATTTGGAAATACAACTGTTTTTGGTTGAAGTTCGATCTTTTTTGTTTGAAAATTCGACTATTTGGACGGAAAAATCATCTTTTTGGATTGAAAATTCATCTTTTTTGTTGAAAATCCAACCATCTTCTAAAAACTCAATTATTTTGTTGAAAATGGAACTGACTTTCGTTGAAGTTTAATCTTTTTTGTTTGAAAATTCGACCATTTGGTTGAAAAAAAAAATATTATCCTGCAGGTTGAAAATTCAACTATTTTGTTTGAAATTTAATTATTTTTTTGATAATTGAACTATTTTGTTAAAAAGTCATCTTTTTTCGTTGAAATAAGTAAATTTAACATTTTTTAATTTTAATCCGAAATTTTTGTATTCAGTTTATAAAAGATTATTAAAGAAGAATTTCATGTTTATTCTTCTGAAATAAATAGGAATTAATTTAAATTTTATTAACATTTAAAAATTCCTTCAATTTTAACAAGCATTTGCTTCCATAAATACATCATTCTGCTTCTTCTCTATCTACCAGGTCGCATTAAATGATGCATCTATTTCATAAAATGCAAAAGAGTTTAATTGAATTAATTAGTTTGATGAGACCCAATTCAATTTTCCTTCAATTTAGAAGTTTAAGAGAAAGTTTAATTTACATAATAGTATTCAAATTTTTTATTGCATTGTTAGTTTAATTGTGACCAGTTTCCAGATGCTTCTGAAAAAATTAATTAATTACTGACAAAAGAAATGTTGATTCTCTGATGTGGAAATATCTATGGAATGCGATAACACCCCCACAGTGTTGCTGATACGATTTTGCTGAAACTTTTGACCATATTGATGAAAAAGATGCATTTATTAATTAACTTTCCATATAGACTTCCTATTTGCAGCACTTCCACTCTAAATCAATAATCCTTTGCATATTTATGTTTCCGGGCTCATGGGCGTCAGTTAATCTCTTCTAGTTCGGCTTTTTTGCAAAACTGAGAGATTATCTTCTATATTTAAAATAATCCAAGTCATATATCAAAAAAGGGATTTGAAATATTTAAATCTGAAAATCAGCTTTGCGATGCTTTTCAGATATTTAACCCTATCTAATAAAATTGGTTGCATACTGCGTGAATATGACTTTTCTTTTGAACTTTCTGGAATTTTCTAAATCGCAATTTTCAAATGAGGATTTTTAATTCTAAAAATTGATTTCTAAAGGAGAAAATTCGAATTGTAAATTATTCTTTAATAATAAAGGTAATGATTCTGTTCGTAACTTTTTCACTAAATATTTAAAAATTTACAAAAGGATTCTCTCATAACCCCTTGATTTTGCTACCACACTATAATTTGTATACTTTTTCACACTTTCAAAAAGATGAGATTTTAAGGCAATTTTTTAACTTTTGCATGATTTTAAAAAAAGTGTCAGTAATTGGGAAATTTTCTAATATAATTAAAAAAATTAAAATGTCACAAAATATTGTTAACAAAATGTAGATTTTTGAAGATTTTGAAATAAATTTTTTAAGCTTTTTAAGAATTTTGAAAGGTTCTAAGAAAAAAAATTGTTTATTACGATTCCAAAGAAACTTTAAATTGACTTTTTAATGGTAAAAAATAAATTTTAAGAAAATATTTGTAAATATTTCAAATGATTTCCTAAAATTTCAGAAGAGAATGTAGAAGATTGTAAAGCAAAATTTTCCAATGTTGCAACTTTACAAAATTTTAGAAAAAAAAACGAATAAGTGTAAGAGATATTTAGAAGTTTTGAAAAAATACAAAAATATTAAGTTTTACCTTAAAAATATTTCAACAAATTAAAAACAAAATGTAGATTTTTGAAGATTTTGAACAAGAAATTTAGAAGCTTTTTAGAAGTTGGCACGGTTTCAAGAGAATTTTTTTTTTTTTAAGATTTCTGGGAAAATTTGAATTGATTTTTTATTTTACAATATTTATTTGAGGAGAATATTTAAAAAGATTTCGAAACATTCAAAAATATTTCCAAAATTGTCAAAAAAGAATCTAGCAGATTTTAAAGAATTTTTTTTTATTTTAAGGAATTTTCTCAAAATTTTAAGAAAAAAATGAATAATTTTAAATTATTTTAAAATTTTAAAATTTTTAAAATTTTTAAAAAATATATCGTCCTCAGGATCACAAATTAAAAGTTCCCTTTGTACCTCGTGTTGCAATTCAATTCACGTTGCCAGTTGCCATTGCATTGTATGAATGTTCGCCTTTCCAACAATTCCTACTGCTACCATCTGGGCTAGACAGGAAGTCGAAGAATGTGGAGCGAATTATCCGACAAATGGAAAGAAGAGAGTCCAACCGGTTCATGTATGATCGTCTCACTTCCGGAAAACTCCAAGCCAGCATACATATATGGATGAAAAGTCGAGAGATGCGAAATTTGAATATCTTCCAACTTTCTGCATATCTTTCGATTCTAAAGTTTCGTGCCAAAGTTCTTGAGGAATACGACCAACACGATAAACTTTAGACTTTAGATCAACTCGCGTATCATTTTCAGTTTAGTGGAATACATTTTTAGGAAATTCCATTCAAAATGTAATAGACTCTTTTCCCTATTCCCCTCTTTTCCTCTTTTTTTAAAAATGCCTCTCTTTCTCCTGTTTTCAAGAAACTTCCGCATTTGCCCCTTTTTTTCTTGTTTTCTTTCGCTAAAATACGAACTGAATTAATAGAACCCAATAAGGAAAAAGGTATAACCATATGCTTTAATTTTCAAATTCAAACATGAAATGTTAAACATTCAACTATTTTGTTGAAAATTTATCTTTTTCTGGTTGAATTCAATTGTTTTTTATTTAAAATTACAATCTTTTTTTGGTCGAAATATCAACTACTACATTTATAATTAAGAACTCTTCTTTTTGGTTGAAGATTCATAATTTTAATTGAAAAATCATCTCATTGCTTGAAAATTAGACTCTGTTGGTAGAAAAGTAATCTTTTTTTACTGAAACTGAATTATTTTCATTGAAAAGTCTTCTATCATATTTTTGTTTCAAAATTTATCCCTTTCGTTCGAAAATTCAAACGTTTTTATTTTTACTTTTGTCTTTTTGGATAGAAATTTGGTTCTTTTGAATTGAACATTCATCTTTTGGTAGGAAAGGCACAGTTTTTGGTTGAAAATTCATCTTTTTTGGTTGAAAAATAATTCTCATTATTTAATATGCCTGTTATATTTTTGGTCCAGAATTCATCTCTTTTGGTTAAAAATTCTATTATTTGGTTGAGCATTTAATTATTTTGTTGTAAAATTCTACTATTTTGTTGAAAACTAATCTTTTTAGTCGAAAATTCAACTGCTGTGTTGGTTATTCTTTTTTGATAGAAAACTTGTTCTTTTGGATTAAAAATTCATCTTTTTTTAGTTAAAAATCCATCTTTTCGGGTTTAAAAGTCTACAATTACCTTTATTACCAGTTATCCTTTCTGGTTAAAAATTCAATTGTTTTGTTGAAAATTTGACTTTTTAGGTTTTGAGTTCAATTGTTTTGTTGAAAATTCGTCTTTTTGGGTTAAAAATTTCACTATTTGGTGGACGATTGAACTATTTTTTTGAACATTCGTTTCTTCATTATGCAATTCAATTTTTTTAAATTTTAAATTGAAATCTTCTTTTGGCTGAAATATTAAGTATTGCATTTTTCCTTAAGAATTCATGTTTTTTGGTTAAAGATTCATAATTTGAGTTGAAAATTCATCTCTTTCCTTGAAAATTCGTTTTTTTTGTTTGTTGAAAATTGATTTTTTTTTTGCTGAAAATTTAACTATTGCATTTTTATAAATCCAAAATTCAAGACAAAGTCTCAAATTTTATCCTTTCTTTGAACGTTTTTTTAATGAAGATTTATCTCATTTAGAGAGATTAGGACCAATTATTTTAGTCATACGTTAAATATAATATATGGAATATAATGTATAATATAATACATATATATTGAACGTATGACCAAAATAATTTGTCTTAATCTCTCTAAATGAGATAAATCTTCATTCATATTCCATTTTTGGTCGAAAATTCATATTTTCGGGCAAATATTCAATTGTTTAGTAGAAAAGTATTTTTGTAAGTGCTAAATATTAAACTATTTTGGTCGAAAATTCTATTATTTTGTTGAAAATTCATATTTTCGGGTTAAAAATTAAATTGTTTTTTAAAAAATTCGTTTTCTTGGGGGGGGGGGGTTCAACCTTTAACTATTTTGTTGTATATTTATCTTTTTTGGTTGGATTCAATTATTTTGTATTAAAAATTAAATTTTTTTATTTGAAATATCAGCTGTTACATTTTTTGTTAAGAATTCATCTTTTTTGTTTGAAGATACATAATTCTGGTTGAAAATTATACCTTTGGTTGAAAATAAAACTCTTTTGTGGAAAATTTGTTATTTTTGTTGCCGAAAATTGATTTTTTTAAACTTAAAACTTAACTAGTATTACATTTTTTAGTTGATAATTCAACTATTTGATTGAAAATTGAATTTTGTTTTGAAAATTCATATTTTTGGGTGGAATATTGAGTTGCTTAGTAGAAAATTGGTTTCTTGGGCTAAATATTCAATTATTTTCGTTGAAAATTCTTTTTTTTTCTTGAAAATTCATATTTTAGGTAGAAAATTGTTTTTTTTTTTAAATTAAACTATTTTGTTTGAAAATTCAATTATTTTGTTCAAAATTCTTGTTTTTTCGGTTGAAAATTCATATTTTTGGGTTGAAAATTCAACTGTTTTGTAAAAAATTCAACTGTTTGGTCAAAAATTTATATTTTCGAGTTAAAAATTCAATTGTTTTGTAGAAAATTAGTAGAAATTTGTAAAATTTGAAAATTCGTAACACTTTGTAGAAATTTTGTTTGTCTGAAAATTCTTCTGTTTTGTTTGACGATTGAACTATTTTGTTAAAAATTCGTCTTTTTTGGTTGAATGCAATTGTTTTTTATTTAAAATAAAATGTTTTTTGGTTGTAATATCAACTATTACATTTTTCGTTGAGAATTCATCTTTTTGGTTGAAGGGCTATCATCATTTTAGTTGAATATTCATCTTTCGTAATTGAAAATTTAACTATTTGGTTGAAAATTAATGTATTGTGTTAAAGATTCGTCTTTTTGGTAAAAAATTAATCTTCTTGGTGGAAAATTCACCATTTTGATTGAAAATTCTACAACTTCGTTAAAAATCTAGCTATTTTGCTGTAAATGGAATATGTTTTACTTAAAATCTGACTAATCTAAAGCGTTCCAAATTAAATTCAATATGGTAACTACATACATTTTATTTAAACAAATTTATTCTCCTATTTTCGTGAAAAATCACCCTATTTCCCCTATTTTGAAAGCATTTTGGGCTGTGATGTCTGTAAATCCCATTTTCCCTATAGCTTAGTTAAATGTTGGACCCAAAAAAAAGTGTTTTTTTATTAAAATAGTTTTTCTTTGTTTTATTTGTGTAGAACTCGAGAATACAAGTATTGTCTCTAGCTAGAGGACTTTTTTGTGAGTCAACAATATCAGATATCCGCTTGAATGTTTTTTGAGAGCTTTTCACGTAGAGAGGATCGTATGAGCAAGAATTTTCGTCTCTGATTTCAGGAAAATGACACGATTCGGTTCCGGGTAACGCTGGAGGATCAAGTTCCGGCAGGACAACAACCAAACATTGTGGGGGTGGACGCATACGTAATCGTCCTAGATGAGAATGACAATCCTCCGCAATTCGAGGGTACTCCTTACGAGGCAGTTGCAGCCGAAGACACTCCAGTTAACACGACAATTTTGCCTGCTATCAGAGTCACCGATCCTGATTTGATCGGAGAAAATATCGAGCTGACTTGTATTCCTCAACCACAAGTAAGTTCACCTTTAAAAAAAATATATCTCAAAATTTTGTTCGAAAATTCTACAAATAAGGGTATTTTTAACATTATTACGTAACATGAAAAAATGTATAGTTTCAAACTTTCAAAGATCCAAATTTATGAAAGAAATTAAAATTTGCGTATGTAAATTCAAAACTAAACAAGTTTTCTTTGAGGTATATATGTTGTATGTAATTAGGGAAATTAGGGATTAGGCTAAAAACTTAGGGAATTAGGTAAACCTAGGAGTTTGGGAAAATCATCCGTTCAGATTTACCTTTTCTCGAAATTCCTGGTTTGGGCAGTGGCCATTACACTCGAATTTGGATTTCAGAAAAAAAATTTGTGCGTTCCGAGAATTGATGCCGCCCGGCGGTTTCGTGGTAAGAGGAGCCGCGGGGCCGATAGGGGAGGCGCTGCTCAGTCAAGCGTGACAAAAAACAGGAGGGTCGATATCGGAGCCCTGATTTTTAAGTTCATAGTGTCTGGCTCTGTGTCCAAGGCCATAACCAAACCCGTGCTCAAATTCAAGTTCCCGTGTATTTGATTACGGTTTACCTGCGTTCTCTACCCTCGCTACCAAGCTTCCCCTCACGCAACTGAAGAATCGCCAGACTGCTGTCGCTGACCCTTGCCAGTAGGAGGATCCTTTATACCTAATGAGGAAAAAAATACGAAAAATTGGGTTTTTAAAATTTTGCAATTAGCAATTTAGAAATATTATATTCGAAATCTACGTTTTTTGGCGATTCCAACGATATATTACTTATCCTAATTTCCTTAATAAGTTGAAAATTGGAAGTGTTCTTTTATTAAAATAGTTATATTTTTAATTTCTAAAAGATTCTATTATGTAAATTATAATCTTATTTTATAGAAGTGCTATTTTGATATTTTGTTATTATTTGATGAAATTTTGAAAAAAAACTTTTTTTCAAATTTCTAATACCAGGATTGCTACAGAATTTTGATCTCCAAATTTCAAGTGCTTTCCAGGTTTCTTCAAAGATAATTTAAAAAATTCTAATTCTTACGTTGAAATTCCCATTCTAGACAAATTTAGAGACTTTTAGAGGAAGAGAGCATTTTTTTTAAATCTGGAATACTTTTTAGGTCATAGGTTTTTTTGTATGTAAATTTAACTTATTGCAAAGTCGAAAAATTTCCAAAATCGTTTCTATTGTTTAATATCAACTTCATTTTAAAACTCGAATCTTTTATTTTTGAAGTCTTATTAATTGAGAGGGGTTTTTAATTTTTACTATTTTTAAAACAGAAAACATTTGAATTGGAAATTTTTGTTAATGATAAAAGATGAATGCTTCCCGTATTTTATTAGCGGACAATGACGAGAAAATAGTGGCATTTGTGTCATTTTTTTGCAATCTATTATGGAAAATTCCGTAATTGTAACTGGAAATTAGGTCATTTGTAACCGAGTTTCCCAACATTTATCCTAATTTTCATACATTTATCATCATTTTACGAAACAAAGCTTCTTAACAGTGCACGTATTCTAATTTTCAATTTATTAAGGCAAATAACATATCGTTGGAATTGCCAAAAAACGTAGATTTCGGATATAATATGTCTAAATTACTAGTTGCAAAATTAAAAAATTTGTAAGTTTCGCATTTTATTCCTGATTAGGTATAAAGGACCCTCCTTCTGGCAAGGGTCGACGACAGCATTCTGGCGATCCCTCAGTTGCGTGAGGGGAAGTGTGGTAGTGGGGATAGAGCAACTAGGTAGACCGCGATGAAATGGGCATCGCCCGCTGGTTTATTCAGGAATTTAGAACACTTTCAGATCTTCCTTTTCATTTAATTTTCCTAAACAAATTACATAAATTCTATGTATTTCACGATTTTTTATGGACCCAGTTGGTGGCGTGGTATAAATAAAACATTACACAGTATAGAATTTATTATTCACAATAATATAACAAATTAGGCAGAGAAAAAATTGTCCAATACATGGACTTCATGTAATTTTTTCCGCAGAATCGAATGGCGCTATTAATTTTTCCGAAAAAAGTGTCACTTATATGGTTATGCCGTGAAACACTTCAACTAATAAGAAGTTCTCAAAGGCAAACGATTTCGAGACATTTTTAAATAAAAATTTTAAGCTTTCTAAATTTGACCTTTTATGAACGCACATCTTACATAATTAATTTTAAACCAGGAGCCATTTAAATTCTTATTTAATGATTTTAATACTTTGTTAAAAGATATGTCAAAAGTAACATTTAATGATAAAACTCATTTATTTTTAGCGTTTCAGATTATCAAGTGGAATGTCAATTAATTCAAATTAGATAAAAAGCAAGAATGATCTTCAAAACTTTGTAGTTTGAAGTGCCTGACAACCTAGAAAAAATTTCTGTATATTTAGACACATTTCAGTAATTGTTTGTAAACTTGAATTCTCGAAACTTTATTCATCGATTTATGATCCTTTAAACATTTGAAAAGTTATTAAAATTAATAAAAAATTTATAAAAATCTGATGTATGATTTAAATGAAAGCACTAATTTAGATGTTCTCAATTTCATTTAAAAAAGTGACTCAGTAACCAAGTCAATTAAAGTTATAAGATTTGAAAATTTTTAAAGTAACGCACTCTGTATTTTGAATTTTCAAATGCAGCTTTTGCTATAATGAATTAAAAAATTGTAAACTCATGTTCAGAAAGATGAGAAAATTTACAAATAAGAAGCATTTGAATTTTAAAAATCTTGCTAATTTCAAAATTAGAAGTCTCACTGTTTTTAATTTCAGATTCCTCCAAGCTTTGAGTTTTTAAATCAAGCTTCAAATATTTTACAGTCGTTCAGTAGAAGATTTTCAGGGTTTTAAAACTATTCAGACATTTTCAAAGAATTTTATAAATTAAAAAAAAAATAATTTACTAAAATCGAAGAAACTAGTTTTTCTCTTAAAAATGTGCATTCTGAGAAGGTAACGTTTAAATATAATAACAAAGTTTCTCTCAAAAGTGGGTTTAATGTCAAAGAATAGGAAAGGCAATTATTTTTTAAATCTGCTTATTTTCTTGAAGTTTTTGTTACACTCTAATACATTTGCTCAATTTTTCTGAACCAAACTAGTAATAAAGTCGAAGTCTTCCTCTGGTAATAATATATTACTTGAAGAACAACAATAATTCGAGTACTATATAATGCATATATTCTTGGCTCTGAGGCTTTACTGAAAGAGTGGAAGGATGTGTACAGCTATTATACGTGGACATCATATCCGCTTGATGAATTTACCAGGACGTTATACGAGCAATAAAACTGGAAACCCTTTTGAATAACTGTCCGCCCCGACTTTAAAGCATTAAGCTTTACTGTCTCTCGCTTGACAATAAAAGGAGGAAGTGCGAGTAAATGTGATGCATAATGTATTAAATTTAAGAATGCTATCAACCCCGCTTTTTAAATTTAAAACAAAAACAGGGAAAATATCCCTGAAGCACTTGTTGGTGTGGATCAAAAATAGCAATTCTTTAAGATCGAGATGATACCATATATGTAAAAAAGTTGCCTACTAGTGTATGAAACACTCCACTATTTAAAATTGTTTATTAACATTAAAGTCAAGCGCAACGGTCATAAGCGTAAAAAATCAGTTTTTCTCATTTTTCGTTATAATTTCCAACGATATTGAAAAAAATTATATACAAAAGTTGTAGACCTGGAAAAATTACACTTTTTCTGTTGTTTTACTTTTTTCTATTACCAACTGTTTTGAAGAAAAATTAAGAATACAATTTTTTTTTAAATATTCAAAGTAGGCGCGCGACGCCTACAAAAAAGGGTTACGTAGTCCATTAAGACGTTAATTAAGTCGTTCAAAGTTCCCCCTCCCATAGTTTCCCTCCTTTCCTTTCCTCCCATATCTTTTCTCCCCTACTTCGCCTACATCCCCCTACTCCACCTACGTCCCCGTACTCCGCCTACATTCCCCTACTTCCCCTCTTCTCACTTTACCCTTCATCCTCCTTCCCCTCCCCCCTCTACTAGCTTCCCTGGCTAAAACTCCACTTCCCCAGCCCTCACTTTCTCTCCCCTACTTTTCCTCCCTTCATTTCTCCTCACTTCCCCTCATTTTTCTTCCCTCATTTCCCCTCGATTCCCCTACATTACCTCCCCTCATTTCCCTACTCCCCCTCCCCTCACTTACCCTACTTACCCTCCCATAGTTTCCCCTCACTTCCCCTCCTTGGAAAAAATTGGGCGGATGGACGGACGGACACGCGACCGAAACTTATAAAGGGTTTCTGCCCGAAGCTATGAAACCCTAAAAAAATTGAACGAATTTTCTTTTTCATTTTTTTCCAGAATGGTTGGTTATAGAAAAAAATTTGATCAAAAACGTATTTAAAAATAGTATAGTGTTTGATTAGGGTGATACAAAAATTCGACTTTCGTTTTTTGGTGATCGCCCCCCCCCCCATTATTTTTTTTCCTGAGAAAAAAATTAACTATTTTTTTTAATCGTTCATCATCAACCCGTGCCCCTGGGCTTTTTAAATTAATATGGGGGTTTAAATGGTAAAAGCTCGGTTTTGGACAAAATTAAGTATTTGTTATTAACTTTTTGCAAATTAAAGTTTTAGTCACTTCTTAAGGATAATATTCTTTGCTTAATATATTTTGCAATTGTTTAAACAATTTGTAAGTTTTGTAAGTAATATTTTCTTGTTCAAGGAATTTTTTTAACGAAAATTGACATTTTTAAACAAAAATGCTTAGATTTTTAAGATTTATAATTTTTTTAAACAATTTTAGGTGACGTTAGCGTTTTAGACCCAAAATTGGTATTTTAAACCAAAAATCCTTATATATTATTTTGAACAAGATTTGCAGTTTTTCAACTGTTTTCGGTTATATTAACGTTTTTCACAGGAAATCGGTGATTTTAAACAAAAATCATTAGATTTTAAAAGAGATTTACAGTTCTAAACTATTTTCTGATATGTTATTTTCTTGTTGTTCGTCGGAAATTATTGGTATTTTTAATGAAAATTAATTAGATTTCAAAGAATATTGACAATTTTTTAATAACTTTAGGTTATGTTGATGTGTTCTGCCTGAATTTGGTATTTTTAAACAAAAATTATCAGATTTAAATTCAATAATTTTTGTTTAAAATAATGAAATTTACAAGCTTGAACAATTTTGAATTGCGTTAGTGTTATTAACGTTTATTTAAAATTGAATAAATTTCAAAGAAGACTCATAATTTTCAAACAATGTTAGCTTACGTTGTTATTTGACTTTAAAAATTGGTATTTTTAAACAAAAATCATTATAATTTGAACAAGATTCAGGGATGGCTTAAATTGAAGCTCTTAACATATAGTATTAAGATAAAAAATATGATATGTTATAGTTTTCTTTTTTTGATATCGGTGGTTTAAAAAAAATTGGATTTTTTTTTAATTGGACCCCTATGCTGGAAGCTTATCTTAGTCTGATTTCCTTTGGGGATGGCTCAAATTGAAGCATGTAGAATATTGAGATAAAAAATAAAGTTTGCTGGAAAATTTGGCTGATTTTTGGTTCATATTTTGCATGTTTTGGAGAAAAAGAAAAATTTCCTGAAATTTGTGTAAAAATTTGTTAGCTTCAAGGAATGATTTTTTTATTGCTAATAAAATTGTTATATAATAAATAAAACTGTTGCAAATTGTATATTTTGGTTTTATGGTTGTATGTTTACATTTTTGGATATCTAATGGTTGTATATTTTCAAAAATAATAACAGATAATAAAAATTAACTAATTTTCATATGGGATCAACATCAGCCTAATTTTTAATACTGTATCATCTACTATATCCACTACTATATCATCGTTTCGGTTCAGTTTTTATGTAGTGCGTTTAAATAAACAATATTCAGTGTTTTCACACGAAGAGAGTAAGAATAAATGAGTTACGTATAAAAAGTTTATTTAAGTTCAATTTATGAGATTTATGTCGTTTCCTTGAATTTTGTGTAACTATGAAAAGATACGCTGCGATTTGCTACTGCCCGGGCAATGCCAGGTAAATTTCTGCTAGTAGATAATATAAAATACAAACATTTGGTACTAATATTAATTTTATATTATAATTTAAAAATTGCGTGAGTTTTTTTAGTACACTCAACACTCGATATACGACCGGTTTCGGGCACGGCCTGCCTTGACCTTGATCCTAAATCGGGGGAATCCAAACTTAAACAGACAGGGCCTCGTGAACCATTTCTCTTGGATTTGCACGTATGACGCAACCTGATGCAACTAACGCGCTGAGAGTGCGGCCCTCGAGCTATTTGTCGCGCTTGACTGAGCACATCCTCTCTTTTGGCCCCGCGGCACCTCTCATCAATAAACTGCGGAGGCCATCAGTTCTAGGAATATCGTAAACCGAGAGTTATTATATCAGGAGTTGAGTGTAGTAGAGAAGTTATTCCTGATGACGACCAGTAATCTGAAAAACTCTACTTCATTGAATAGAAGTTTTAATTTTATAATCCATTGACTTTTCTTTATTTATCTGAAAGAGCCTCTTTCTGCAATATCCATAGTACGAGGGTTGAAATAGAATTATACTGGGATTTTGATTCGGAAATGCAGGAAAAGGGGTGAATAAATTGAATAAAAGTTGATTGGACTTTAATATGTTTCAGTTTCCCGATGCTTGTGTGAAGTTTGGAATAGACGATGTGGAGAAAAGCGAAAACACGTATGTGGGTTCTCTGGTTCTGCGACAGCCTCTTGACTACAAGGAGAGACCTTTCTACCAGCTGCTTCTGATGGCGAGCGTGAGTGGAACTCGGAAATGGATATAAATTAGTCGCTTGTTTCAGCTTCTTCCTATCTTCTTCCTTCCTACTTCTTCATTGTAGACGATGTGATGCGATGCGCGTATGCAAACGAATGGCAGAACTAATTAATTCTTATTATAATATACTGTCTTATAAGAAACTAATTGCTATCACAACTTCGCTTTTTCGACTCTATTTAGCTAGCCAGAAAAACAACTTCATTCTCTTCTCACTACATTTTCTTTAGCTCTCTAATTATGAGTCTAGCCAACATCACTGTCAACTTAATTAATTTCCTGAAACACCGGCAAACCGGGAATAGAGAGTAAATTCAGGTTTTAACTCTGAACTTTTCAGTAGCAAAATCTATCCTATTTAAAATTCTCAAGCCTCGGACTCACGACACTATTGACACTTTTTGACTCTTTTTTCACGATGCAACTTTTTTACTACTATTTTGAAAAAATGGGAGTATATACTATTTTTAAGATTTTGTAGCCTCGGGCAGAAACCCTTATAGTTTCGGTCGGGTATCCGTCCGTCGTAATTTTTTCCAAAGAGGGGAAGTGAGAAGAATCGAGGGGAGAGAAAGTAGGGGTAATGAGGGGAAATAAGTGGTGGGAAAGTAGGGGAAATGAGGGGGGGGGGCAAATAAGAGAAGTGAGGGGAAGTGACGGGAGGAAAAGTAGTTGAAATGAGAAGAAGTAAGGGGAGGGAAAGTAGGGGTAATTAGGGGGAATTAATAGAGGAGAATAGGGGAATTGAGGGGTGGGGAATTATGGGACATGAGGGGTGGGGAAGTATGAAGAAATGATAGGAGGGAAATGAGGAGAGGAAAAGTATGGGTAATAAGGGGAAATCAGTAGAGGGAAAGTAGGGGTAATGAGGGGAAATAAGTGGTGGGAAAGTGGGAGAAATGAGGGAAAGATGAGGAAATGTGGGTAGGGGGTGTAGGGGAAGTTGGGGGAAACAGGGGAAGTGAGGGGAAACGCAGGGATGAGAAGTAGGGAAAATTGAGGGTAATGAGGAGAGAGTAGGGGAAGAGTGGGAGGGGAACGGAAGTGATGGTTGGGAAAGGGTAGTAGGGGAAGAATTGTGTTAGCTGGGGAAGCGAAGAGAGGGAAAAGTAGAGGAGGAAGACGTTGGTGAAGGCTTTAGCAAAGGGATAAGTGAGGGGAGGGGAAGTAGTGGAATATAGGGGAGTAGGGAAGGAAAGGTATGGGAGGGTGAGGTTTAAACGACATAGGTAACGTCTTAATAGGCTACAGAACACTTTTTTGTAGTCTAGCCGCGCCTGATTTGACTAATTTTCCCAATTGCTCGCTAATGCAACTATTTGTTAAATTGCCTTTAAACATATTTTCGAAAGATTTCAAAAGATTTCAAGATTTTGAAGATTTCAAAAGATTCCAAGATTTTGAAGATTTCAAAAGATTCAAAGTTTTTGAAGATTTCAAAAGATTTCAAGATTTCAAGAATTTCAAGATTTTGTAGATTTCAACAAAATTCAAGATTTGGAAGATTTTGAAGATTTCAAGGATTTTAAGATTTTGAAGATTTCAAAAGACTTCAAGATTTTGAAGCTTTCAATTGAATGCGAAATTTAAAAAAAAAAGATATTTCAAAAGATATTACAAATTTCACGGGATTTCAAGGGATTTGAAAGATTTTAGGATATTTTACAAGATTCCAAGTAATTTCATTTTAGGAAATTTAAAGACCTTCTAGAGAACTTTACAGATCATTTCAAAGATTTAAACATTTTTTAAGTAAGAAGGGTCTTTAATATATGTCTATGGATTTCAACGGATTTCAAAGAGTTCAAAGATTTTAAGAGATTTTAGGGAAGTTCTAGAAAAGTTTATGGTGTAAATAAAATGGAATCAAATTTTAACTGAATTCTAGGGATTTCTAGAGATTTTATGGGGTCTCAGAGGATTTCAAATATTTAAACATTTTTAAAGTAATTTTAAGATATTTAAGATTTTAAGATGTTGTACGGGGTTTCACAAGATTCAAGGGATTTGAACAATTTCAAAGGATTTTAAAGAATATAGTGTATTTTAAAAGATTAGATAAAATTTAATCAAATTTAAACATTTTTAAAGTAATTTTAAAAGATATTAAAATGTTCAAATGATTTTAATAAATAAAGCGTATTTTAAAAGATTCCGAGGAATTTCAAACAAATTCCAAATGATTTTGTAAGATTTCGAAGATTTCAAGGATTTTCACAATATTTGAGGGATTCATAGGATGTGAAAAGAAATTAAAAGATTCCATAAGATTATAAGAAATTTCTATCAATGGATTGAAAAACAAGAGTTTTTTTATAAGTTTCTGTGGATTTCAAGGGATTTCAAAGCTTTGGGAGCATTTTAAAAAATTTCACAAGATTCTGAGGAGTGTAGGGTATTTAAAAAAATTCTGAGGAATTTAACGAGATTTTATATTTTTATGGATTTTTAAAGAATTTCGTAGGATTTCAGAAAGTTTCAAAGGATTTCAAAAAATATCCTTGATATCAATGATATTTTAAAGATTTTAAGGGATTCCAAGGAATTTCTAGAGAAATGAAGGGAATAAATTAAATTAAATTAAATTTCAAAGGACTTCTAGAGATTTCTATAGTTACCAGGGATTCCAGAGATTTCAAGGGATTTCGCCAGATTTATAAGGGATTCATATGATTTCGAAAGAAATTATAATATTTTATGGGTATTTTAAAACATTCGAAAGGATTTCAGGCGATTATATGGGAGATGTATTCATATTTTATACGAAATTACAAAAATTGTTAACCCTTCAATGTAATATTTAATAAATTGCATGGCACTGTTTTTCTACTTTTCTTCAAAATGTATGCTACTAAACTGACACTATTTTTAATTTCTCAAATGAGTCCGATGCCTCAATTCTTTAAAATTTCTAATGTTTGAATTTTGAGTTTAAAGTGAATTTATAACGTTCTAAAACTTCAAATTATTCAGTCAAAAGCCTTAAATTAAAAAAAAATTAATGTTGTCAATATTGTCAACAAATATACATTCGTCAAACATTAGCAACTTTTAATTGAGGATTTTGAAAATGTAAGTATTTTAAATTTAACAAATTCTAAGCCTGTTCTAAATTAAACGATTTTCACACTGAAACGTTAAAAATTATACTATTTCAAATGGAAATTCTTATAGTTAAACAGTGATAAGTTTAAAACTGTCAAAATTGAATAATTTTCGGATAAAACTTTATAAATTGGGCAGTTAAACAAAAATCAAATTTAAACATTCATAACTGGACAATATGAAATTTTATCGATTAATTAACAATCGAGGTCATAGATGAAAAAGGCGCACATAAGTCTCAATTTATAGTTTTTCAATCTAAATTTTAGAAAATCAACAATCAAATTTTTAACTAAATATTTTTATTTTTACAATTAAATTTATCCTTGCAGGGGCTCATTCTTACATTGATCCTTTAGATTAAATAAATTATGTTCTTGATTAATATTCCAACAGCAATAAAAAAATCTATTTACGATTAAAATTGGAATTATTAAGTTTTGTAAAGTATAAGGCACAATATGACTATTAATTTTAAATGTTTTAACTTCACAAATCTCATTAAAAAATGTGTCAGTTTCAAACGAAGCTGGTAGCATTCAATTTTCAATGACTCGTAGTTTAAATCTCATCATATTGAATGTTTAAATTGTGTTATTTTAGATGCTCTAAGTTTAAGAAGTTTAATTAAGAAATTAAAAAATTAAAATATACAGTTTTAGATGCGTAATTTTATCCCAACATGGTTTTTTAAGGCCTCTAAAATATTGAACTCTATTTTTGATTTTTATATTTTTCAACCTAATATAAGTGATATCTGTGAATCTTTAATATTAAAAAAAACTAATATTATTTAGCCGTTTTTCATTTTAAATTTATAGGTTGGACCTTTTTGTGACAGGAAATTTTTCGTACTTTTTATTTATAATTTCTAAACGATGACGTCTAAAATTTTTAAACTTTACTAAATTGTGCTTTGATATAAGTACATATTTTACTAAGAAAATTTTAGAAAAAATTAATTATTCAAAGGAAAAGTGAAAAATGACTGGGAATTAAAGTAGTCAAATTTTTGGCAATCACCCTTAAAGTGTTTTTCATTTGGAGATTGTCTAATATTATGAAGATTTAGATTTGTATTTATTTAATTTTTAAGCCTATTGCCTTAAAAATGTACAATTTCGATGTTTTTTTTAAGTGTCTGCTTTTGAAGTCTTTAGAATTAAATCTATTCGAATTAGAAGGCCTCCTATTTTTTCTTATACACTGTTGACCTTTTGAACTTAAAATCACTGAATTTTAAATGTTCTGAAATTTTCTACATGACTATTAATTTTTCCGAAGCACCTGGAAAAAAACTTCGATGGCGCTAATTCACTTCGATCAAAAATTTGTAGGAAGGAGGAATTTAATGAAATATGTCGCTGAAACCTCCCTACAGTGGATAATGCAACCTACAGTGGATAATCATTAATTAAAAATACTAATGTATATAAAATAATTAATTTAATTTAATTAATAGTGTCACGCCTACCCTGAAAGGGAAATGGCTTAATGGTATACATACAATGGTTGAGGTACTATAGGTCTAAATAAATTAAGAAAAAAATTTATTGTTTTACATATATCTGTGCTTTTAATTAATTATTATCCAGTGTAGGTTTCATTATCCACTGTAGGAAGGTTTCCCCTACTCTGTAGTTGAAAGGGTGATTGAATTTTGTATTTTTTTTGTAAAACTAGGATGGAACGAACAATAGGACTACTGGGGTTGAAATCAAAGTAACTGACATACAAAATAGTCCACCTGAGTTTTTGGATTCACTGACGGGAGTGGTTCGTGAAGATGATCCAATTGGTACTTTGGTCATGACGGTAAAAGCTCGGGATGGTGATAGAGGCATGCCGAGGAAGATCGTTTACGAGCTCGTCACCAGTAAGTGGCATTTCAGAATCTCTTCTGTTTTCTAATGTGATTCCTTTATCTTCTCCGTCAGAATTCGAAATTGCAGCTTTTAAAACGAGTAGTTAATGATACCTTTCTGAAAAGAAACTGCGGTTCGCAAGTCGAAAGGCTAAAGTTTTAAATTGAGCCATTTGTTTCAAGTGTTCCGATCATTAACAGGGTTGCCACAAAATTCCAATTTCGAAATGCCCTGACTTTTCCCTGACCAATTTTTCATTTTGTCGAAACGTCATAAAAATTTCTTTCAGGTATCAAAACAACTTTACACATAGGAGATCAATAATGTTAATGCAAAAAAATGTTGTTTCTAAATTTCTCTTAAAAGACTTTAGTCCACAAATTACGTAAAACGATTTGGGGCGAGGATTTGGATTTGGTAAAATCTTACTGTTTCTTGGGGGGGGGGGGACATCATACGTAAGAAAAATTTTAGCTACAAAAGTAGTAAAGCTACATATATTGCAACTTAGATGTATTGCAGTTTCAACCAAATAGATGAATTTTTAACCAAATAATTGATTTTTGAACCAAACAGATGATTTTTCCTGCAAGAAGATTAATTTTCTACCGAAGAAATGAATTATCAACCAAGTAGATGAGTTTTTCAACTAAAAAAGATAAATTTTGAACCAAAAATGGAAAAATTAAATTTTCAGTTAAAACAATTATTTTACAACCAAAATTATTTTTAATAAAAAATGTAGTAGTTCATATTTCCACCAAAAAATATTTTTATTTTTAATCAGAAACATTTGGATTCAGCCAAAAAGTACGAATTTTCAACAAACTATTTAGTTGAATTTTTAACAAAAGCAGATTTATTTTTAATCCAAAAGAGCAATTTTGAACGAAAAAGTTTAATTGTACAACCAAGACAGGTTTTTCGGTCAATAAGGGAAAAAATTGTCATCCAAAATGTTGAATTTTAAACCTAGAAAAACACATTTTCTACTAAAATAATTGAATTTTCAACCCAGAAAGGACGAGTTTTCAACAAAATAAATGAATTTTCAATTAAAAAAGATTAATTTTGAAGCAAAAATGGAATAGTTACATTTTCAGTTAAAAATTTAATTTTTAACAGTAAAAAACCAATTTTCCATAAAATTATTAATCTTTCAACCAAAGAAATGAATTTTCAACAAAAATGTTAAATTTTCAACCAAAAAGATGAATTTTCTACCAAAAAAGACAAATTTTTAACAAAATACATGATTTTTTACTCAAAAAGTTCAAATTTAATTCAGAAATAGAATATTTAAATTTTCAGTAAAAAAATTAATTTTCAGTTTAAAAAATGAATTTTCAACAAACTATGTAGTTGAATCTACAAGAAAAATTAATTTGTAACCACAAAGATCAATTTCTAACCAACAATAGAATGGTTAAATTTTCATTTATAAAAAAATGAATTTTCAAGAAAAGAAACAAATTTTCTACAAAACAGTTGAGTTTTAAACCAAAATAATTGTATTTCATGCGAGACGACGATTTTTAAAAAAAACAAATCAATTTTAAACTAAAAAGTGAACTGCTAGCCAAAAATAGAATAGTTAAATTTTCTGTTAAAAAAAAATTAATTTTCTACAAAACAGTTGCGTTTTTGACCCGAAAAAATTAATTTGCAATCAAAAATGGAAAATTAAAAAAAAAACGTTTTTCAACAAAATGGTTCATCTTTCAACAAAAGAAATGAATTGTTAACCTCGACCAAAAACATGAATTTTAAGAAAATTAATATTCTACCTAAATTAGAATAGTTATATTTTCCGTTAAAGAATTAATTTTTAACAAAAACAAATGAATTTTCAACAAAATAGTTGATTTTTCAAACCGAAAATATGAATTTTCAAGAAAAAATTAAACTTTCAATCAAATAGTTGAATTTTAAATAAAAATAAGTGACTTTTTAACAAAATTGTTAGAATTTTCAACAAAATAATAAAAATTGTAAGTCCAAATTGAATTCTCAACCAAAAGAAATATAAAATAAATAACTGATAAAATTATACGTTTCTAAGACGTTTATTTAATTAACATAATTTATATGTATGTTCATTCCCAAAATTTATAAAATCTTGTAAGATTTTGTGTGTGGGGGGGGGGGGGAGCAAATTTTACGAAATCTTGCATTGGAGAACGGTGAAAATTTCAAAAAAACGCCTTACGTAATTTGTGGATGACCACAATACTTCAACTTCAGTTTATCGAAAATTCCCTGACTCTTTCAGGTTTTCCCTGACATTTCCTGTCTTTCCCTGACCAGCTTAAAGTTCCCTGACTTTCCAGAATTCTCCGACCTGTGTAGCAACCCTGATTCAGTACCTTTATCAAAATTCGACAGATTTTTTATTCATAAGGGGAAAAAAAGAAGAATTTATCCTCGAATTGATCTAGAAGACCTAATGTCATGTCTTGGCCAAATGTCAAGGCCCCTCACTTCTTTTGATTGAAACTCGCCCAAAACAATTTCTGAATAGTCTAAAAAATTGTTGTCAATAGAAGGCAAAACATCAGAAAAAAAAGAGTTTTTCGGTTTCCTTTTTCAAGATTCGACTTTCACCTGTTCTCAAAACGAGGTCGACGTTGGGAAAAATCTGAAAAAATTCTCAGATATTCTTTCAACATTTTGAAAAATGTATTGCATTACATAATGTTGACAGAATATCTGAGAATTTTTTCAGATTTTTTTTAACGTCGACTCCGTTTTGGGAACAGTTGGAAATTGAGGCTGGAAAAAGGAGGCAGAAAAACTCTGTTTTTTGGGAAGTTTTTCTTTCTAACTATTGACAATAATTTTTTAGGCTAAAAGTGATCATACCGTTGAATTCGGAAGACTTTAAGGTTTTAGATGCTTTTTATTAAAAGCAATCAAAAGAAGTGAGGGGCCTCAACATTTGACCCCGACATTAGTTCTAATGATAGTATTTAGAACCCTAACGTGTCAAATATGTTTGAAATTCTACTTTATTTGATTCTCAATAGATCCATTCGATTACTTTCTCCTGGATTCTACAACTGGTGAGCTGAGAACAGCAAAACCTCTGGATAGAGAGGCTTTACAGGATTCGACTGGAGTTCTGACGCTGACGGTGAAGGCTCGAGAGGTAATCGGCGGCATACCAGGAAACGACGAGTCGACAGTTT
Organism: Andricus curvator; assembly: GCA_932195095.1. Classification (NCBI taxonomy): domain Eukaryota; kingdom Metazoa; phylum Arthropoda; class Insecta; order Hymenoptera; family Cynipidae; genus Andricus; species Andricus curvator. The sequence goes on along the minus strand of CAKNYM010054353.1, from coordinate 182,140 downwards.
CAACGGCGGAAGCCACCGTCACTATCAAAGACGTCAATGACGAGCCACCTTCCTTCAATCAGCGGGAGTACAACATCGAAATTCCCGAAAATGTCCCCGATGGAACTCCGCTGCCACATTTGGACATGACTGTCAAGGATCCTGACGTGGTAACATCTTCATTAAATCAAATTCAAATCTTTTTCCTTTATAATCATAATTATTCAATACTGATTGGTTCATTATATACATTTTCAAAAGAATTAAACATCTAAGAACTCCAAGGTAAAATATGTAATGTAAATTATTGTAAAAATTATTTCAGACTTCACAGCTCAAATTGCTCTCAAAACAGGAGAAATAGGGTAATTTTCTAAGAAAATGGAGGTATACATTTTTTAAATAATAATGTTGGTACCAGATTCCAAAGATTTCAAGTCAAAATATATTGCATTTTCAACTAAAAAAGATTCATTTTCAACCCAAAAAGATTTTTTATCAAGAAAGATCATTTTTCAAACAAATAGTTGTGTTTCCAAACAAAAAACTAATCCTCGAACAAACAGTTGCATTTACAACTAAATAGATGAACTTTCAAACAAAAGAGACGCATTTTCATAAAAAAAGTTGAATTTTTAACTAAATAGTTGTATTTTCAATCTAAGAATATGAATCTTCAACCAAATTATCGAATTTTCAAATAAAAAAGATTAAACTTCAACGAAAAACAGTTGCATTTTCAACCAAAGAGGTGAATCTTTAAACAAATTAAAAATCCAAACAAAAAACTAATCTTCGAACAAAAAGTTGCATTAACAATTAAATAGTTGAACTTTCAAGCAAAAGAGAGGCATTTTCAACAAAGAAGTTGAATTTTCAACAAAATAGTTGAACTTTCAACAAAGTAGTTGATTTTTCGAACAAGAAAATGAATTTTTAACCAAATAGTTAAATTTTCAACCAAACAGATGAATTTTGAACAAAATGATTGAGTTTTTTAGCTAAAGAATCAATTGTTTTAGAAAATAGTTGACTTTTAAACCCGAAAAGGTGAATTTTCAACGAGCAAGTTAATTTTCAACCAAGAAAGATAAATTTTCAACCAAATAGTTGAATTTTCAACCAAACAGATGAATTTTGAACAAAATGATTGAGTTTTTTAGCTAAAGAATCGACTGTTTTAGAAAATAGTTGACTTTTAAACCCGAAAAGGTGAATTTTCAACGAGCAAGTTAATTTTCAACCAAGAAAGATGAATTTTCAACCAAATAGTTGAATTTTCAGCCAAAAAAATTAATTTCCAACCAAACAGGTGCATTTACAACCAAATAGTTGAATTCTAAAGCAAAAGAGACGCATTTTCATCAAAAAGGTTAAATTTTTCTCAGCAAATAGTTGAGGTTTTTTACCAAATCGTTGAATTCTCAACATACGAAGATTAATCTTCAACATAATGATCGAATTTTCAAACAAAAAGATTAAATTTCAACCAACAAAATTTCATTTTCATTAAGTTTTTTGAATTTTCAAGATAAAAGGACAAATATTCTAGAAGATAGTTGAATTTTCAACGAAGAAAAATGAATTTCTAACTAAAAAGGATTACTTTTCTACCAAAAGATGGAATATTCAATCGAAAAGGATGAATTTCTATCCAAAAAGTCAAATGTTTAACAAAACAGTTAAAATTTCAACAAATAAATTCAAATTTAATTATATTATTGAAAATTCAAGTACATACTTTATTCCTTAAAAGTTATCTTTTTTTATTGAAAGCTAGTTTTTCTCATTTAAAATGTCTACTATTATATTTGGGTTTAAGAATTAATATCTTTTGATTGAAAATTCTACTATTTGGTGAAAATTTCATTATTTTGTTGAAAATTCCAATACTTTGTTAAAAAGTGGTCCTTTTGGATAGAAAATTCATCTTTTGGCAGAAAAGTTTTGTTGTTGAAGATTCATCTTTTGTGGTTAAAAGTTAATTATTTTTAATTCAAGAGTATACTATCAAATTTATGTCTAGAATTCATCTCTCTTGGTTAAAAATTAATTATATTATTTAATTAAAAATGAATTAAAAATTTTACTATTTGGATGAAAATTTAATAATTTTTTTGACAATTCTACTATTTGGTTGAAAATGGCATTATTTTGTTGAAATTTCAACTATTTTGTTGAACATTTGACTTTTTGGATAGAAATTCATCCTTTTCGTTGGAAATTTATTTATCTTGGTTGAAAATTCAACTGTCTTCTAAAATATTCGTCTTTTAGCTTGAAAATTCAACTATTTGGTAAAAAAACCAAATTTTTTTGAAAATGCGTCTATGTCGCTTGAAAGTTTGACTATTTGGTTGTAAATGTAACTCTTTTGTTAAAAATTAATTTTTTTTTAGCTGAAAATTCAACAGTTTGGTTGAAAATTCATCTTTCTTGGTTGAAAATTCATCTTTCTTGGTTGAAAATTAATTTTTTATTGAAAATTGATCTTTTTGGGCTTAAAAGTCAACTAATTTCTCAACAAATCGACTTTTTAGCTAGAAAACTCAACTATTTTGTTGAAAATACATCTTTTTGGTTGAAAATTTAACTATTTGATTCAAAATTCATCTTTTTTGGTTGAAAACTCAACTACACACTTTGTTGAAAATTCAACCACTTTGTTAAAAATAATTTCTTTAAAGATTCACCTCTTTGGTTGAAAATTTAACTATTTTGTTGAAAATCCGTGTTTTGATAGGTTGAATTTTCAACTGGGTACTAAAAAATTCGACTTTTTGACTTGGAAATTCCACTGTTTGGTTGAAAATGCAACTGTTTTTGGTTGAATTTTAATCATTTTTGTTTGAAAATTCGATAATTTGGTTTAAGATTCATCTTCGTAGGCTGTAAATGCAACTTTTTGGTTTAAAATAATTTTTTTAATTGAAAATTCATCTTGGTTGAAAATTAACTTTATTGTTGAAAATTCATTTTTTTCGGGTTTAAAAGTCAACTATTTTCTGAAACATTCGACTTTTTAATTAGAAATTTCAACTATTTTGTCTAAAATTCGTCTTTTTGGATTTAAAATTAATCTTTTTTGGTTGCAAATGAGATATATTTCGACTTGAAATCTTTTCGATTTAGTACCTACATTATTGTTATTTAAGAAAATGTATTGCCCTATTTTGTTGAAAAATCGCCCTATTTCTCCCTATTTTGAGTCAGTTGCCACCCTCTTTGATATATCTATTTTACAGCATTTTTTAAAACTTTCTTCCCAATTCTTTTTTTCAGGGTTCAAATTCCGTGTTTTCTCTGCGATTAGAAGATATAACTGGTGCGTTCGCCATTGAGCCGACCCAGGCGACCGGAAGTACTTCGGTCAATATACGTGTGACCAACGGCTCCCTAGACTACGAGAATCCCAACCAGAGGAAGTTTATCATTCTAGTGAGCAACTTGTAATACAATTACTTCTCGGTTTTCGCCTCTGGCTTAACTTCTCTCATGGTCCATCTCTGAGAGAAAAACAGATCTTGAATAAACTTCTTGTTTGTCCTCTTGATTTGTGCAGTACACATTCACTAATTTTCTTATATTCTGTACAATTAGATTCGCAACATTTGCTTCATTCGCAGGTGATTGCAGAGGAACTACATACAAATCCGAAGCTGTCATCGACTGCCACCGTAACTGTCGGAATTATCGATGCTAATGACAATTCTCCTTCATTTGCAAGTCCAACTTACACGGCTCTTGTTTCCGAAACTGCAACCCCGGGGAGTTCAATTGCAACAATTACTGCCAAAGATCGTGACAGTGGCCGGTGAGACTTCATTTCTTATTCTTGTACAGTTGGGTGGATCGAAAAAAAATTTTATAAATTGAAAACGCCTTAGCACTGAAAAGTTTCCTTTTGGGCCCCTTATAACGTGTATAAAATTTGAAACGAATCGATTAGTATCTTGCGGTTGGGCGAAGTCGAAATAGAATTAAAAACATTTTAATCGCAGAGTTTTGGAAAAATCATGAATATCATTTTTGTCAGTGTTGGGTAATTAACTATTTTTGGGGCAACTAGTCACAGTTACGATACTTACAGTTATTAGATAAAGCAACTTCAAGTTACCTAAAAAGTTACTTTTTTTTACTTCATTAATTTTATAATTTAAAAATCAATATAACTAAGACGATAATTCATAAAAACTTAATTTAAAAAGAAATAGGCATTAGTTAAAGTAAATACAAAATACACAATATATTTTTGCCAGTGAACAACAATATATATTTAGAATAAAATTCAAATTGTGTAATAGACATGTCACTCGGAATATCCTGCAGTATCAGATTTTGAACATGTTTTATTTTTCCACGTTCTGAAATTCAAGTAACAATTTTAAGTATCAGGGCCAAAAACAATTTCGGACAAGACACCTTTTTTATGATTCATTTGAAACGCTTAAAATTCTTAAAATTTTAAGTAAAAATATTATATTTTCAACAAAATAGATTACTTTTTAACAAAGTAGTTGAATTTTCAAACAAAAAGTTGAATTCTGAGTAAAAGAGTTGAATTTTCAAGCCAAAAGGATGATATTCCAACAAAAAAATTACTTTTCAACCAAATAGTTGGACTTTCTACCAAAAAAGTTAATTTTCAACCAAATAGTCCAATTTTCTACCACTTTTAAACCAAAAAGACGAATTTTCAACAGAAGAGTTAAATGTTTAACAAAAAAGTTAATTTCGAACCAAATAGTTGAATTTTCTACCAAAAAAAAAAGAAAAAATTTGAAACAAAATAGTTACATTTTCAACAAAAGAGATTAATTTTCGAGTAAAATTATAAATCTTCAACCAAACAACTTTCAACTAAGTAAGTTACATTTTCAACCAGAAAAGACGAATTTAAAAAAAAAAATAGCTGAACCATCTGCAGAATTTTTTTTAACAAAAGAGTTGAATTTTCATGCCAAAAATACGACTTTTCAACAAAAATTTTTGGTTTTTTTGAACCAAATGGTTGAATTTCCATACCGAAAATATTAATTTTCAACAAAAAAGTTAAATTTTTAAACAAATAGTTGAATTTTCTACCATTTTCAAACCGAAAATACGAATTTTCAACTAGAGTAAAGTTTTCAATAAAAAAGTTAATTTTGAAACAAATAGTTGAATTTTCTACCAGAATATTTTATTTTTCTATAAAAAAACAAAACGAATTTGAAACTAAATAGTTAAATTTTCAACAAAAGAGATGAATTTTCAACTAAAATTATGAACCTTTAACCAAACAACTGCATTTTTAATAATGTAGTTCAACTTTCAAACAAGTAAGTTAAATTTTCAAACAGAAAAGACGAATTTTCAAAAAATTAGCTGAACTCTCTGCAGAATTTTTTTTTAACCAAAAGATATGAATTTTCAAACCAAATGCAACACTGTTCAACAAATGAGTTGAATTTTCAATCGAAAAATATGACTTTTCAACCAAAATGTTCGTTATTTTTCCACCAAAAGGTTGAATTTTCATACCGAAAATATTAATTTAAAAAAAAAAGTTAATTTTCAACCAAGAAAGACAAATTTTCAACAAAACATATGAATTTTTAACCAAACAATATAAATTTTAAATTTATAATATCAATTTTTAAGCAAAATTGGAATAATTAAATTTCCAGTCAAAACCAATTTATTTTTAACCATAATTTAAGCGAACTTTCAACAAAGTAGTTGCATTTTCAATAAAATAATTAAATTTTTAACCAAATATTCGAATTTTTAATCAAACCAGATGAATTCCGAACCCAAAATATAATGGTAGACTTTCCAACCATTAAAAAAATTAACTTTTAACCAAGAATAGTTGGATTTTGTGATTGGATTCTATTATTTCAGAGGAAACACGAGAAAAAGGGGAAATTTCTTGAAAACAGGGGAAAACATAAGAATTCTCTCTTAAATGTGAATTTTGAAATATGAAAGTGATTTTTAAAATTATTAAGTTGTTATTTAACTGTACAGTTGCAGGACTATCTTTCGCAAAATTCGCAAATTTTTTAAAAATTTATCATCTGGCAACGTACTAAACAATATTCTCAAATGAGAAAAAAATGTCTAAAGAATTAAATTAAAAGTATGCTCATACTAGTATCAAATAGTTTTAACTCATTATTCATTGTTCGATTGACGGTTTATATAAAATTCTTTTTATATTTCGTATTTAACGAGGGGGGGTCCCGACTTGTCACAAATTGTCAAAAGAGGGAGGGATGAGTCAAAAATCACTGCATAGGGTCAATTTGGCACTGTTCTTGCACATTTATTCCATTCGAATTGTAGCTTAGAATTGGTATCTTACAGGTTTGGAGTCGCTGGTATTATTTACCAATTGATTGGCCAAGGCGCTGAACATTTTGCCGTTGATAAAAAAACAGGGAGCATCACAGTTGCTGCCTGTCCAACTCCAGGAACTTCACCTTGTCTCGATTACGAGGAACAATCTGAGTACTTCCTAAATTACAAAGTAAAGTTCAAGTTTCAAAGTTTCCTGATTTTTATCCTCATCCTGAAGTCTTTGGATCATTTTAATTTGTTTTTTATTCTTGTAGGCGACTGATGACGATGGTAAAGGTCAAACAACGAGTGTTTCTTTGAGGATTGCTCTGTCTGATGCAAACGACAGTCCTCCGCTTTTTCAACAGGCGAAATATCGAGCAGTTGTAGACGAGGGAGCGGAGAAATTCGAACCTGAGTTGAAAGTTCAGGCAAGGGACAAGGACAAGACCTCTAAAATTTCCTATTCTCTCGTTGACGGCAACGAAAAGGGTCTCTTCAACATCGACCCGGACACTGGCGTAATTTCTATCACTAACAAAGGTCCTGTTGCTGTCACGAATTCTAGTCAGGACTGGATTGCCCTTACAGTTCAGGCTAGCGACGGAGCTTTCACCGACAATACAACCGTAAACATTACCGTCCGTGACGTTAACAACAACATTCCTGTCTTTCCTCATGATCTTTACACCGCCAACATTCCCGAATTATCCGCACCAGGTATTATTAAGTTTATCTTTAAGTTATATTTGTTAAAATTTTCTTGATAGTTATCATCCAGAAAGTTGTAACAACTTTGACCGAATTTAACAGTATTTTATATAAAAGAAATTTTTTGTTTTATCAAAGGGGCGATCGTCGAAGAAATATTGGCGACTGATGCCGACAGTGGCGTGAATGCTGAACTGACTTACAGAATTCAGAAAGGAGCATTCGATGACTTTGCAATTAACGAAACAACTGGGATTGTTACCGTATCTAGAAAACTGGACTACGATGAAAGAAATACTTACCATGTGGAAGTGATTGCATTCGATGGTGGTAAGTGTCTTTTCTTTTAAATTAACCGCTTTCGAAAGCGAGATAATTAACAGGGTGTCAACAGTGGTTAGCAGTCAGGGATTTAAAAAAAAAAGCAAAAGTCAGGGAATTTCTGTAAGAAGAACTTTAAGTAACTGTCAAGAATAATGAGGGCTGCCACACAGTTACTTTTTTCATTGAAAATATCACTTTAGTCACTTATCTTTCAATAAATTAACCCATAGTTTAACCACTATTGAATTCAGGGCTATACCTGTTTCTGAATTTTCTTAAGTTATTTTGAAATATTTTAGGGCATTTTTAATGATTCTGACAAATTTTTAATAAATTTCAATAATTTGAATTTTCAAGAGCTTTAAAAAGTTTCAAGAGATTTCAAACCATTTGAAGTATTTTCGGGTATTTTAAAAGATTCCAAGGAATTTTGAATAGATTTAAATAAGTTGAAAGTATTCCAAAAGATTTAGAAGATTTTAGGGTATTTTTAAGAATTCCCAGGAATTTTCAATAGCTTTAAAAAGTTCCAAGGAATTTCAGAGGATTTTTAATATTTTGGGGTATTTTGAAAGATTCCAAGGAATTTTTAATAGATTTCAATAGTTTCAAGAGATTCCAAATAATTTAAAGATTTTAGGGTATTTAAAAGTATTCCAAGAATTTTTAATAGATTTCAATAATTTGAAAGATTAATTTAAGGATAATTTTAGGATATTTTTTAAGAATTCCAAGGAATTTTAAAGAGCTCTAAAAAGTTTCAAGTGATTTTAAAGCATTTGAAAGATTTTTAGGATATTTTAATAGATTTCAAGGAATTTTCAATATATTTCTATAATTTGAAAGGATTCAAAATGATTTGAAAGCTTTTATGATATTTTAATAGATTCCAAGGATTTTTAAAAAGATTTCCATCATTTAAAGGGATTCCAAAGATTTTAGGATGCTTTTTAAAAATTTCAAGGAATTTTCAAGAGCTTTAAAAGATTTTAATTGGTTTCAAAAGATTTCAAATATTTTCGGGTATTTTAAAAGATTCAAATGAATTTGGAATATATTTCAATAACTTGAAAGTATTCCAAAAAATGTATAAGATTTTAGGGCATTCTTGAAAATTCCAAGAAATTTTAAAGAGCTTTAAAAAGTTTTCAAGAGATTTCAAAATTTTTTAAATATTGTAGGGTATGTAAATTCCAAGGAAAATTTTCAAGAACTTTAGAAAGTTCTAAGGGATTTCAAAGGATTTTAAATATCTTAGGGTATTTTAAAAGATTCTAAGGAATTTGTCATTTATTTCAATAATTAGAATTTATTCCCAAGGATTTAAAAGATTTAAGTGTTCTTTTACAAATTCAAAGTAATTTTCAAGAGCTTTAAATATTTATAAGAGATTTCAATAAATTTGAAATATTTGATGGTATTTTTAAAATTTTCAAGGCATTTTGAGGAGTTTTAAAAGTTTCAAGGTATTTCAAAAGATTGCAAAGGATTTGAAATACTGTGGGATACTTTGAAAGATTCTAAAGAATTTTTAATTAATTCCGATCATTTTAAGAGATTTTAAATGTTTTTAAATACTTTAGGGCATTTTAAAAGATTCCAAGGCATTTTCAAGAGATTACAAAAATGTCCAGGGATTTCTAAGGATTTTAAGGAATTTGAAAAAATGTTCTTTCGATTGTAAAGAATTTCCTAGAATTTCGGAAGATAAGGAAAGCTTTGATAGAAACCTATGAGGTTTTATGATATTTTAAAAGCTTCCAGGGAATTTTATAAGATTTCCGAGGATTTCAATGATTTTAAGGGAGTTTCAAAGCTCTCAAGGTATTTTAATAAATTATCACGGGATTTTATAATATTTCAATGGATTTCAAAGAATTTATTCATAAGAAGTGAGGGATTTCGTGGGTTTTCAAAGATTTGAAGAAATTTTCAAATATTTTTTTGGAAATTTTTAATGTATTTCGAATTCACCTTGAATTCTTATTAATTTGTCGTAAATTCTTTTAAATTATTTGGAATTCTCTTAAATTTGTCGAATTCACTTGAATCACTTGCATTCTTCTAAATTCGCTCAATTCTATTCAATACAATTCTACTCAATTCAATTGATTTTTTTACAGTATTTTTGTAATAATTCATTATGAAGTCTTTTAAACTCACCTTGGATTCTTAGGAATTTCATCAAAGTCGTTTGAATTCCCGTATTTTTTCTAAACTTATTTCAAATGTACTGAGACTACTGAGTTTAATGAATTTTTAATATTTGGATTGATTTCAATAAACTCGAATTTTTTCACTGTTTACTTAATCGAATTCTTCTTAGGCCCAGTACATTCCTCTAAATTCACTCCAGTTTTACTGAAATCAATCAGGTCTTTTGAAAATTTTCCAATTAATTTGAACTATTTAGAATTTAGATTTATTTGTTTTGATGTCTTATAAATCGAATTCTTTTAAATTGAAAAGAACATTAATCACATTATTAACGCAGCTTAGTCACTTTTTGGGTTTAAAAAGTCGAGTAAATTAGGCCTAGTAGCCCTGAGAATAATAAATTAAACGTTTATAAATTAGAATTCTCTCCCTCTTTTTTCCTCTAGTTATATACTTGTCTCTAATGAGCCGATTAAAACGTTGTTTGGAAACATATTTTGAGGCCTTTCTATGCAATTCTTTTTCATATATTGAGCTTTTCGAATATGTTTTTTCAAAATAACTGATTTTTGGTTGCATAATGTTTCTGAGTCTTTCTGTTCAAGAATAGAATTTTTGCACAGATTGACTTGACGATATTGTGTTTCTAATTTTCTTCTTAAAAAGTTTATAAATTAAATTTAATATTGTTTTATTCCATTTATAAGAGATTGTATATTTAAAATGTTACAAAATTACAATTTTGTTCTTTAAATATTAATGTTCAGGGAAAATGAAAAATTGATCAGGTAAAAAGCAAGAAAAAGTCAGGGAATTTTGAAAATGAATACTTGCGGACACCCTGGATTTAATAGTGAATTCAAAATATAATAATTTACCAAATTTCTAATCACGAAATGTTTTGTTTTCCAGGAACACCAAGTTTGACAGGAACAACAACTTTGATGATCCATGTGGAAAATAGCAACGACAAGCCACCTTATTTCACTCCAGAAATCCAAAGAGCCGAAGTAACAGAAGATACAGCAATCGGAACTGTCTTTACGACCTTGAAAGCCGTTGATCCCGACAGTCCAAAGCCGGAAGCTTTAAACTTCGCGATTTCAGAGCCGATAACAGCAATTGATCGAAACGGTCAGCAAGTGAATGCGAGTACAGTCTCGTTTAAAGAATTCTTCGCTGTGGATAAAAAGACAGGTCAAATTTCGGTTGTAAAACCTTTGGATAGAGATGTGGCAGCAACTGTGAGTGTCAGTGTCGTTGTTACGGATATAACAGCTCCGAGTTTACAACAAGGAAAAGGCACTTTGGTAATTACTATCATCGATGTGAATCATCTCGCACCGGAATTCGCAAAACCCTGGACGAAAGAAGATCCGAATTATTTGATTGAAATGCAAGAGGAACAACCGACTGGTGCTGTTGTGGGAGGTTTCACGGCCACTGATGCTGACAGCAATATTGCGGGATATGCGATCGAACCTCCGAGTCCTTATTTCAATATCGATAATGTCACTGGTAAGGTTTCTAGCAGAAGTAGTGGAGCCTTTTTTTCTAGAGGGGTGGGGCCAGGGGCATATACTTATAATATTGAATGGTACAATTTGTACATAGTATAATAATATTATACTATGTAAAAATTGAATATAATAAATAATAAATAAAAAAATAAATAGTAAATAATCAATAATAAACGTAGGTATAAAATTCATATTGCCAAAGATTTCACACAGATTGCACAAAGATTTCAAAGATTACCCAAAGATTTCACAGGTTTAGCAAAGATTTCGGATAGATTAAAAAGATTTCACAAAGATTTGACAAAGATTCAAATAATTTTTCAAAGATTTCGCAAAGATTTCAGATAGATTTAAAAGACTTCACATATAATTCAATCATTTCTCAAAGATTTCAAAAATATTTCAAATATTTTGCAAAGAGTTTTAAAGAATTCACAAACATTTTAAATATTTCGCAAAGACTTTAGATAGATTTCAAAGATTAAACCAAGATTTCAGTGATTTCACAAAGATTTCAAATATTTCGCATATACTTCAGATGGATTTCAAAGATTAAATAAAGATTTCAATGATTTCCTAAAGATTTCAAAGATCTCGGATAGATTTAAAAGTCTCCACAAAGACTTCAATGATTTCCCAAAGATTTCAATAATTTCACAAATATTGCCAAATTTCCGAAAAATTTCACAAAGATTTAAATAATTTCACAAATATTACCAAATATTTTTAACATCTTGCAAAGATTTCCAAAGATTTGACAAAATTGCAATGATTTCCCGAAGATTTCATAACGATTTCACAAAGATTTCAGATAGATTAAAAAGATTTCACAAAGTCTTCTATTATTTTACAAAGATTTTTTTTATTTCACAAAGATTTCAGATAGAATACAAAGATTGAACAAAAATTTCAAAGATTTCGAAAAGTTTTCAGATAAATTTCAAAGATTGTACAAAGATTTTAATGATTTCCCAAAGATTAAAAAAATTTCGGATAGATTTAAAAGAGTTCACAAAGAGTTCAATGATTTCCCAAAGATTTCCAAAATATTACCAACTATGTCAAAAATATTTCAAGTATTTCCAAAGACTTCAGAAAGATTTCAATTATTTCCCAAAGATTTTAGATAGATTACAAAGAGACAAAGATTTTAATGATTTCCCAAAGATTTCACGAAGATTTCAGATAGATTAAAAAGATTTCCTAAAGATTTAAAAAAGATCTAAATAATTTCACAAATATTACCAAATATTTCAAATATTTCGCAAAGATTACCAAAGATTTGACAAAGGTTGCAAATATATCTCAAAGATTTTATAAAGACTTTACAAAGATTTCAAATATTTCGCAAAGATTTTGGATAGAGTTAAAAGATTTAACAAAGACTTCTATTATTTCACAAAGATTCCAGATAGATTTCAAAGATTGAACAAAGCAAGAAAGAATTGAAAGATTTCCAATTCCAACGATCCGATAAATTTAATCATTCGATTTCAGAGGGAGTCAAATCAATACTTTGCCCCTCCCTGGTCGATTTATAATCAAGGCACCCTTTTAGTTAAAATTAAATTAAATCCCTTTACATGTTGAAAATCCTAGTAAAATCTTGTGAAATTCTTTGATACCCCGTTGAAATATTACAAACTCACTTCAAATCTTTACAATCCATTGAAATTCCATAAAATTCCTTTCAAACCCCGTAAAATTCTATTAAATCTGATATTTACTGAATTCGTGGAAGAATTATTAAAATACCTTTTGAGAGCTTAAAAACTCTTAAAATAATTGAAATTTTCGGTAATTTCATAAAATTCGTTAAATCATTTGAAAATCCCTTCGAATCTTTTAAAATACCCTAAAATATTTAAAATGTTTTGGAATTTTCTGAAATCATTTGGTATTTTTTAAAGCTCTAACCCTAACTAATTTTAAATCTTTTGAAATGCCGTAAAATTGGTTAAAGCTCTTGAGAGTTCCTTCGAATCTTTTAAAATACACTATTATTTTGGAAATTTTCTTAAAATATTATAAAATCACTTCAAATCTTTACAATCCGTTGAAATCTCATAAAATTCCTAAAAAATCCCGTGAAATTCTATTAAATCTGATATTTCCTGAAATCTGGGAAAAATGATAGAAATACCTTTAGAGGTTAAAACCCCTTGGAATCTTTAAAAATACCCTAAAACCGTAAACATTCTTTGAAATCCCTTAAAATCATTTAAATCTATTGATAATTCCTTGGAATGTTTTAAAATACATTAAAATTCTTCAAATCCTTTGAAACCCTTTATACAAATTAAACTTAAAGAACGCATAAAATTATTTAAATCCTTGGAAATCTTATAAAATTCTTTAAAATTCTTCAGAAATCCCTTGGAATCTTTAAAAATACCCTAAAATATTTCAAAACCTTTAAAATCTTTTGAAATCCCTTGACACTTTTTTAAAATCTTAAAAATTCCTTGGAATCTTTTATAATACCCTAAAAGCTTAAAAATTCTTTTAAATCGCTTGAAATCCCTCCAAATGATTTAAATCTATTGGAAATTCCTTGGAATCTTTTAAAATACACAAAAATATTGCAACTCCTGTGAAATCTTTTGAAATTCTTTAATTTTTTTCAAAGCTCTTGGAAATGTCTTCGAATCTTTCAAAATACACTCTTATCTTGAAAATTCTTTGAAATCACTTGAAATTATTTCACTTTATTTAAATCTATTAAAAATTCCTAAGAATCTTTTAAAACGCCATAATATATTTCAAATCCGTTGAAATCCCTTTCAAATATAATAAAATCACTTCATATATTTTCAATCCGTTAAAATATCATAAAATTTCTTAAAACCGCCGTGAAGTTCTATTAAATCTGATATTTCCTGAAATCTTGGAAAAATTAATAAAATACCTTGAATTAAAATACCGTCGGAAATATGATAACATTCGTTAAGATTCTTTAGAATTCCCTTAGAATCTTTTAAAATACTCTAAAATATTGTAAATTCTTTGGAATACTATCACGTTATTGAAATATATTCCAAATTCCTTTGAATCTTTTAAAATACCCTAAAATATTTCAAAACCTTTAAAATCTTTTGAAATCCCTTGACACTTTTTTAAAAGTCTTAAAAATTCTTTGGAATCTTTTATAATACCCTAAAAGTCTAAAAATTCTTTGAAATCCCTTCAAATTATTTAAATCTATTAAAAATGTTTTGCAATCTTTTAAAATACGCTAAAATATATTGAATCCTATGAAATCTTTCAAAGTACCTTACATTTTTTAAAGCTCTTCAAAATTTCTACGAATCTTGGAAACTACACTAAAATCTTGAATATCCAATGAAATCGCTTGCAATCCCGTCACATTATTGCTATCTATTGAAAATCCCTCGGAATCTTTTAAAAGCCCTAATATATTTCAAATCCGTTGAAATCCCTTTGAAATCTGTTAAAATCCTTTATAATACTTTTAAACCGCTTATAGCTTTAAAGGAGAAATGATTAATTTTTAAAATTTTGATTTGGTTCTAGGAATTGTGAGAACGAGTCAGAGGATCGATTATGAAGAAACGAAACAGCTGGAGTTTACAGTAGTTGCTTACGATTCGGGTGTTCCGCAACTTTCTTCATCTGCGAAGGTAACAGTCACGGTGATAAATGTTAACGATCAAGATCCGATCTTCGAAGAAAAATCTTACAACGCTTCAGTGGAGGAAAATTCACCGCCAGGAACTCATGTGACAGTTGTTAAGGCTGTGGATGCTGATGAAGGACCTTTTGGCCAAGTCAGTTACAGTTTAATTGGCGAACACGCCTCGGATTTCAATATTGGTATTTATTTTATTCTTCCATTTCTTAAAGAACAACTTATTTCTCTCCTAATGAATTAATTGGTGAATGTTTTATTATTTTCTTAGGTCATGAAACTGGAGAGGTCACCGTGGGAGCGGCAACAGTTCTCGATCGAGAAGTGACTCCTGAAATTACCATAACTGTAATGGCAAGTGATGACGCTCCTGTGGATTCTAGAAGGTCAACTACAGTTCCAGTCGTTGTGAAGCTGATAGATGTTAATGACAACAGGCCTATCTTTTCTCAGCACAGTTACAGAGCTTCTGTTGCTGAAAATCTTTCGATTAATCCACCTGCCCCAATATTGCAGGTATATAAAAAATGACAATGATAATAACAGGAATTACAGCGGTTCTGTGGTTCAATTTTATATAAAAAAGGGGGTTAAAAGGGGATTTGATTTATTATTATTATTATTAAACACTTTTTGTATGGATATTTCTCCGTATAAAGGTCACTCTTTCTTCCCCGTGTAATATATTAGCGAATGTTTATTGAATTTTTTTAAAATTTGGTAAATTTCTTTTTGATAACATCTACCAAAAGTAAAAAAAAAAAATCAGATTATTTTCCCTGAAAAATATATTTAACAAGCGCTAAATACATTAAAAAATGACTTTTCTTTGTTCTCCACTTACAAGTTGCTAAGTTTGAGAAGGATTTTCGAAACCAAGGTTAATAAAATATAAACTCTCATCTTTACTTTTTAAAATTATGCCGCAAAAGCTATTAATTTTACATCTAGATTTTCAGTTGATCGCATTTAAACATGAGACAATTTTTAGTCTCCCCCCTATTTTTTTTTCTTGAACGTATGATCAGAATTTGATGAGTTTTTGGCGATTTTTTGTGTTCTTTTAACCAATATCAATATAATTCTTTGACACTTTTCGGGGGAATATTTAAATCGTAACCTAGCCCATCTTTCAAGGGTGTGAAAGTGAATAATCCTTCTAAAGAACTTTTTAATTTAATCTTTTAAACAAGTAGATTCAGTGTTTTTTGTTATTGATTGTCATTCCACGTCATTTTTACTGTAGACAGTTATAGAATTTTTAATTGTAAATTTATGAAATTGGATAAATGTCAATGTGAAATCTTCAAAATTTAATCATTTCAACTTTTAAATCTTCAAAATTGAACTATTCCAAAAAAGCATTCAAAATTTCATAATTTTCTATTATACACATTAAATATTATCAACAATTTTTGGTTGAAAGTTCATTCTTTTTGGTTGAAATGTCTACTATTATATTTCTGGTTGAGAATTAATCTTTTTTAGTTAACAGTTTTATTGTTTGTTTGAAAATTAAATTATTTTGCGAAAAAATCAATAATTTTAATGAAAAAATATCCTTTTTGGTAAAAATATCAACTATTGCATTTTTCGTTGATAATTACTCTTTTTTGTTTGAAAGTTCAACTATCTGGTAAAATATTAAACTGCTTTGTTAAAAATGCATTTTTTGATTGAAGATTAATCTCTTTGTTTGAGATTTTTTATATTTTTTTGAAAATTCATTTTTGTTTTGTTTGGAAAATTAATTTTTTTTACTGAAAATTTAATTATTTCATTTTTAGTTAATAATTGATCGTTTTTGGTTGAAAATTCTATTTTGTTCTATTTTGAGTTGAAAACTGATCTTTCTTTAGTTGAAAATTCAACTATTTGGTTGGAAAGTCATGTATTTCGTTGAAATATTTTGTCTTTTTGGTTTAAAAATTAATCTCTTTTGGTTTAAAAATTAATCTCTCTTGGTTTTAAAATTCATCTTTTACGGTAGAAAATTAATCTTTTTTTGGTCAAAAGTGCAACTGTTTGGTAGAAAATTAATCTGTTTTGTTGAGGATTCAACTATTTTATTGAATATTCGTCTTATTTGGATCAATTCAACTATTTTTTTATTAACAATTAAAATCTTTTTTGGTTTAAATATCAACTATTTCATTTGTCCATAAGAATTCATCGTTTTCGGTAGAAAATTCAACTATTTTGTTGAAAATTCGTCTTTTTGGGTTGAAAATTCAACTATTTTGGTATAGAAAATTTAACTGTTTGTTTAAAAATTAACTTTTTTCTTGAAAATTTAACTGTTTTGTAGAATATCATTTTTTGGCTTAAAAATTCAACAATTTAGTTGCCAAATCAACTATTTTGTTAAAAAGTCGTCTTTTCGGAATTCATCTTTTTTGGTTATAAATTCAACTACTTGGTTACAAGTTGAAATATTTTGTTAAAATTTTTTTTTTTGTAAAAGTTTATTTTTTTGTTAAAGATTCATTATTTCAGTTAGAAATTCATCTCTTTCGTTGAAAATTGGTTTTTCTAGTAGAAGATTCATATTTTTTGTTGAAAATGTATCTGTTTTGTTGACAATGAAATATTTGTACTTGAAAGATTAGGAATTTGAAGCCTTTCATTTTGAATTTAATATTAATACCTGCATTAATTTTGTTCAAAAGAATTTATTTCCCTATTTTCATAAAAAAAATCTCGTTATTTCCCTTTTTTTTAGAACATTTTGGCCTTTGAAGCCTGTTAGCTCCATAGTAAAGATGTTTTTGGTTTTTAAATATAGAATTGATTTATCTTTCGGATTTGGTTTCTCGATTAAATCGTTTTCGATATCTTCGCTGTCATCGATGCCCTTCAAATCTACAGAATTAGCAAATATATCGTTAAGAAATATTTGAAATTGGTATAATCAAAAAGAATCTATTTTAAAGCGTCTCTTTTTCTAATGTCTTGAATTTTCTTTCATGATTCTCAAAAAAAATAAACTAAAACCTTGTAAAACAGAAGGAAAAAGGGGAAATTGTGTCAAAATTGTCGATATCAGGTGTTTCAGGGAATTTTTCAAATTTAAGGAGGAAAAAAGAGGAAAGGGAGAACAAAGGGGATTATGTAAAAAAGTGGACGGACTGGGATCCCTGGAATAATAAATAATTTTTAAGTTTGTATCCTTTATTTCTGTATATCTGTATTTCATATTATGTAAATGTTGTTTTTTAGGTACGAGCAGTTGATAATGACGAGGGACTAAATGGAGAAGTTACATATACAATAATAGGAGGTAATACGGACCAATCTTTTGCCTTGAATCCGGAAACTGGAATTTTATACCCAGCAGTTTCTCTCCTCGGGAGAACCGGTACTTACAGAATAGAAGTCGAATCCAAAGATGGAGGCGGAAAAGGACCCCATTCTGATAAATGTTACGTCGATATCAGAGTGATATCGGTCAATCAACATAAACCAGAATTTATCTTACCCGAATTGCCAAACGCTACTGTCGAAGTTCCTGAGGTAATTCTTATATACTTTTCAATTGTTCTCAATTTTTAATCTTTTTTCGAGAAGAAATAAGAAAGTAATTTACTGTTTGATTTCAGAACGCAGGAGTGCCGAACTATCTTGTAATGACCGTCAAGGCAACTGATAAGGATCCTGGAGAAAATGGAAAAATAAGTTATCATCTGAAAGTTGGGAATAAGAACGTCCAGGAAACGGAAGAATTTGTAATCAGTCAAGAAACTGGCGAGTTGCGTGCAAAGATAATTCTCGATCGGGAAGTTAAGAACAAATTCGAGGTATTTAGATTTTCAGATAATTCAGGGTGGCCGCAGGTCAGGAAAAACCTGAAACTGAGAGAAAATTCAGGCATTAAAATAAAAATGGCAAAAGTCAGGGAATTTCTGTCAGAAGCACTTTAAGTAAGTGTCAAGAATAATCAGGGCAGCCGTGCAGTAATTTTTAGTCACTTTTTTCTCAAAGCACTTTTTAGTCAAATTTTTAAGATAAAGTAACTAAAGACACTTTTTGCAATGAAACGATCACTTTAGTCCCTTTTCCTTCAATAAATTTACCCATGGTTTAATCACTATTGAATTCAGGTCTATACATATTTTTGAATTTTCTTGGATTATTTTGAAATATTTCAAGTTATTCCAAAAGATTTTAAGACATCTTTAATATATTTAAATAATTTGAAGAGATTTGGAAAGATTATTAAGATTTTAGGTATTTTTTAAAATTGCAAGGAATTTTTAAGAGCTGTAAAAAGCTTCAAGGCATTTCATAGGAGTTTAAATATGTTAGGCTTTAGGGAATTTTAAAGGCTTCCAAGGAATTTTAATAGGTTTCAATAATTTGAAGGAATTTCAAAGGATTTTAAAGGTTTTAGGGTATTTTTTAAAATTGCTCAGAATTTTCAAGAGCTTTAAAAAGGTTCAAAAGACTTCAAAGGATTTCAAATATTTTAAGCTTTAGGCTATTTTAAACAATTTCAAGGTCTTTTTAATAGATTTCAATAATTTGAAGGTATTTCCAAGGATTTCAAAGATTTTAGTATTTCAAAAGGTTGCAAAGGGTTTGAAATATTTTAGGGTATTTTAAAAGATCACAAGGCATTTTTAAACAATTAAAAAATTGTCAAGGAATTTCGCAGGATTTTAATAATTTTAAGAAATTTAAAATAAATTTTATGGGATTTTAAAGAATTTCTTAGAATTTCGGAAGATATGGAATGATTGTACAGGAACTATAAGGCACTATAAGGTTTCAGGATATTTTCAAAGATTCCAAGGTATTTTATAAAATTACGGAGGATTTAAATGATTTTAAAAGCTTTGAAGATGTTTCAGTACATTTTCCAGGATTTCAGGAAATATCAGATTTCATGTAATTTCGTGGGGTTTTATAATATTTTAATGGATTTCAAAAATATGTATTCATAAGAATTTAGGGATTTCGTATGATTTCAAAGATTTTCAAGTATTTCAATGTATTTCCAAATATTTTTAAGAATTTGAAAGATTTTAGGATATTTTAAAAGATTCCAAAAAATTGTCAATAGATATCAATCATTTGAAGGGATTTCAAAGGATTTGAAATATTTTAGGGTATTTTAAAAGATTTCAAGACATTTTCAAGCGCTTTAAAAAATTTAAAAGTAATTTTAAAAGATTTCAAACAATTTGAAATATTTTATGGAATTTGAAAAGATTACAAGAATTTTTTAATTGATTTCAAATATTTTAGGATATATTAAAATATTCCAAGGCATTTTTAGTTGATTTCGGTAATTTAAACGGATTTCAACCAATTTGAAATATTTTAGGGTATTTTATAAGATTTCAAGAGATTTCAAAGATTTCAAAGGATTTGGGATATTTTAGGGAATTTTAAAAGATTCCAAGGAATTTTTAATTTATTTCAATAATTTGAAGGAATTTCATAAGAGTTTAAATTTTTTAGGGTATTTTAAGAGATTCCAAGGCAGTTTTAAGAAATTAAGAATTTTCAAGGGTTTTAAAATATTTAAAATATTTTAGGGAATTTCAAAAGATTCCAAGGAATTTTTAATTTATTTCAATAATTTGAAGGGATTTCAAAGGATTTGAAATATTTAAGGGTATTTTATAATAATCCAAGAAATTTTCAAGCGATTTCAGTAATTTAATGGCATTGCAAAGGATTAGAAATACTTTAGGGTATTAAAAGAATTCCAAAGCGGTTTCAAAAGATTAAAAAAATTGCAAGGGATTTCCAAGGAGTAAAGAAAGAATTTTCTAGAATTCCAGATGATGTGGATCAATTTTACAAAAACTATAAGGTTTTATAATATTTTAAAAGATAACAAGGGATTTTAAAAGCTCTCAAGGTATTTATAATTAAATTTTCCAGGATTTGAGGAAATATCATCAGGTTTCATGTAATTTTACATGATTTTATAATATATCAATGGATTTTAAAGAATTTATCCGTAAGAATTAAGGAATTTTGTTGGGTTTCAATTCAAAAATTGAAGAGATTTTCAAATATTTTTTGCAATTAATTTGAAGTCATTTGGAATTCACCCTGAACACTTATGAATCGAATTCTTTTAAATTCAAAAGAACATTAGTCGCGTTATTAATACACATTAGTCACTTTAGTCACTTTTATTTATTTATTTTTAATAAATTAAAAATGTATACATTTAAATTTCTGATTTTT
Source organism: Andricus curvator (assembly GCA_932195095.1). NCBI lineage: Eukaryota > Metazoa > Arthropoda > Insecta > Hymenoptera > Cynipidae > Andricus > Andricus curvator. The sequence goes on along the minus strand of CAKNYM010054353.1, from coordinate 161,272 downwards.
ATACCATTTATAAAAAATTCTATAATAAAAATGTTGCAAGATCAAAATGTAGGTCTTTAAATATTAATAGCCATGGGAAATAAAAAATTAGTCAGGGAAAAACCAGGGAATTTTGAAAATTAAGTTTAGCGGCCACCCTTTAATGCATTGTGCTTCGAATTTTTAGACATTATTTAATTTATATATATTTCAGCTTGTATTAGTAGCAACTGATCATGGAAATCCAACGGCCTACGAAACTTTGCGCTTACTCACAATATTATTAGTCGATACGAACGACAATATCCCTGAATTCGAAGATGATTACACCTTCAATGTGCCTGAGAATAGGCCGAAGGATTATTTCGTGGGAAAAGTTGTGGCAGAGGATAAAGATGAAGGAAGACATGCCAAAGTTTATTATTACATCGTAGCTGGTAAGAAAAAAATTCAATACTTTCTACTTCTTAAATTTCTTCTGTAATTCCCCGGTGTCTACTCACCTGAAAAAACGTGGAAAACTTGTTTTTGTCAGAGAATCTTTATATACCTTAAAAAACCTGGAAATGTTAGGGAATTTTATTTGAAGTCAAGGCAATTTGTCGAGCTTGCTAAAACACTCTTTAAATTGCAATATAAAATTAAATAACAATGTTTTTTTTATTTATAGAAGTAAATTTCAAGGTACTGGTCTGTTTATACTGATTTAAATCAAACTTAATTAAATTAAACACCGAAAAACACGAATTTTTAACGAAATAATTTTCCTTTCAACCAAAAAAGTTGAATTTCCAGAAAAATAGTTGAATTCTTAACTAAAACAGACTACTTTTCTATTAAACAATGGCATTTTTAACAAAAACCGGTAATTTTCTACAAGAAAGATGAATTTTCAACAAAATACATTAATTTTTAACCAATAAATATAATAGTTAAATTTTCAGTTAAAAAAATTATCTTTTAATCAAAAAAAGATCAATTCTCAACGAAAAATGTAATGGTTGATATTTCAAACAAAAAATAGTTCTATCTTAAATTAAAACTAGCTGAATTCAAGACGATTGTTCAACAAATTAGTTCAATCCTCAACCAAAACCGATCGATTTTCAACCCAGCAGTAGCATTTTTAACCAAAAAGATTAAATTTTAAGTCAAAAAGACCAATTTTCTACAGACAAGTTGAATTGTCAACTGAAAAATATGATTTTTCAACCACAAGATCATTTTTTACTGAATAATTGAATTTTTAATCAAAACAGATTAATTTTTTGCAAAAAAGTTGGATTTTCAACAAAAAAAAAAGATGAAATTTCTCGGTAAAGAAATGAATTTTTAAACCAAATGACGAATTTTCAACAAAAGTGTTGAATTTTCCACTATGAAACATATTTTAGTCGAGAATAAAAAAATGTAACGAAACTATTAAATTTTCAAACCAAAAAGACGAATATTCTACAAAACAGTTGAATTTTTAACCAAATAGCTGAATGCTCAATCAAAACAGAATAATTTTGTATGAAACCGTTGCATTTTTAACTAAAAAAGATGAAATTTCTACCGAAAGAGATGAATTTTTAAAGCAAAAAGACGAATTTTCAATAAAAGAGTTGAATCTTCAGCCCAAAAATATGAGTTTTCAACAAAAAGTTAATTTTTTGAACCAAATAGATGATTTTTCTACAAAATAGTTCAATCTTAAACCAAATAAGATTAATTTTCTATCAAACACTTGCATTTTTAACCAAAAAAAATGAAATTTCTACCAACAGGGATGACTTTTTAATCGAAAAAGACGAATTTTCATCCTGAAAATATTAATTTTCAATAAAAAAGTTAATTTTCAACAAAAAAGTTAATTTGAAACTAAGTAGGTATGTAGTTGAATTTCATACTAAATTGTTGAACTTCCAAGCTGAAAAGACGAATTTTCTACAAAACAGTTGAACTTTCATTCCGAAAATATGAATTTTCAACAAAAAAGTTAATTTTTTCAACCGAATAGATGAATCTTTAAACCAAACAGATGAATCTTTAATCCAAGAAGACTAATTTTCAACAAAAGAGTTGAATTTTCATTTTGAAAATATGAATTTTCACTTAAAAAATTAATTTTCAATTAAAAAATTAATTTTCTACAAAAAAGTTGATATGTAACCAAATAGTTCAATTTTCTACCAAATTGTTGAACTTTCAAGCTAAAAAGATGCATTTTCTCCAAAGCAGTTGAATTTGCAATCCAAAAATATGAATTTTCAACAAAAAAGTTAATTTGCAACAAAATAGATGAATATTCTACAAAATAGTTGAATCCTCAACCAAAATAGATTAATTTTTAAACCAAAAGGACGAATTTTCAACAAAATAGTTGAATTTTCAACCTGATAATATGAATTTTCAATTAAAAAGTTAATTTTCAACAAAAAAGTTAATTTGCAACACAGTGGTTGAACTTTTATGCTGACGAGAAGAATATTCAACACAACAGTTGAATTTTTAACCCGAAAATATGAGTTTCCAATAAAAAAGTTAATTTGCAACCAAATAGTTCAATTTTTAAGCTAAAAAGATGACTTTTCTAGAAAACAGTTGAATTTCTAAACCGAATTATATGAATTTTTAACAAAAATTGTCCACGAAAAGTCGTAGCTGGAAAAATCTAGAAATATCTGGAAAAAACCTGGAATTATCATTTAATTTTTGTTTAAGATATCGTAAAATTGTAAACTTGTTCTTTTTCAGGAAATATGGATGGTGCATTTTACATCGACAAATCTGACGGCAGCATCTACACGAACAAATCCTTTGATCGAGAAAAGCGAGACAGCTATGTGCTTTCAATCCTCGCAGCGAATGATCCAGATCTCTATATTGATCCACGAGGCTCGAATTATCCAAACAAAAATCCAGAGCATAGCCACACAAACGTCACGATAACTATTCTTGACGAAAACGATAATCCTCCCGTCTTTGAGCGCAGTGATTACTACGCCGGAATTAATTCTATGGCGAACATCAATGAATTCGTTGCGAAAGTTACAGCTTCGGATTTGGATCTCGGGGACAATGGAACACTCCAGTATTATGTACGCAGCGCGAATCTCTACAAATACGGATCGGAGAGACCGAGTGGCTCGATTGTTCCGAGTCCTTTCAACGTCACTCAGGATGGAAAATTGGTCACGAGTGGATATATGGCGGAATATAATCAGGATAGATTTATCGTCGAGGTTGTGGCACAGGAAACTGCTTCTCCTGTACGATTCACGACTGCGAAAGTCCACGTAAGTTTAAACTTGGTCTTGCATTCATTAGAAATGAGAGAATTTATTTTTTGACTGGGAATTTTATCAATTTTTTGAAGAAAAATTAGTCAAAGTAGGCGTAGTGCGCCTACAAAAAAGAGTTCTGTAGCCTAAAGATGTTAATTAAGTCGTTCAAACCTCCCCCTCGCATACTTTGCTTCCCCAGCTCCCCCTACATATCCTCCCCTCTTTTCGCCCTTCACACCCTCTTTAACTTCCTCCTGTACTTCCCCCTCTCCTCGCTTCCCCAGCTAACACTTCCCGTCTCCTCCTATACTCACCCTCATTTATAATCATTTCCCCTACCTCCCCTCACTCCTCCTTCGCTCATTTCCCCACACTACTCCTATGTCCCATCATTTGCTCTCACTTCCCATCCCTTTCCCTCATTTCTCATCACTTTCCCCTCGTTCCCCTACCCCACCATTTCCCCTCACTTCCCCTCCTTAGAAAAAAAGTACGACGGATGGACGGACGGACTTACGACCGAAACTATAAGGGTTTCTGCCCTGTGCTTCAAGTTTCCAGAAATAATAAGATACGAGACTTGAAACTAATGAAAATTTGTTGTATTTACAATAATGCATGCTTTGCAGGGTGAAAACTTCATTTTCAAAATTTTCTGATTTTTCCTCGACGAATTTTTCATTTTCTCTGACCATTAAGATTCAAATACCAGCATTTTAATCTTGTAATATTTTTAACATAGGATCTTTTACAACCGGAATAAAAGAATATTTCAGATACAAATTTAAAATTGTCAAAACTGTTTATTTATTTTAAACAAAAAAATTCCTTTTCACCATAAAAGATTACTTTTTAACAAAATACTTGCATTTTCAAAAAAATAATTAAATTTCCAACAAAATAATTGAATTTTCAACCTAAAAAAACAGAATTCTCAACAGAAAAGTGATATTTCAACCAAAAAATATGAAATTTCATCTAAAAAATGAATTTCGAAACAAAAAAGACGAATTTTCAACAAATATTTTGCAGTCATAAAAGAAATTAAAGTTCACCTAAATTGTTGAACTTTCAAGCCAAAAGACGAAATTCCTGTACAAAAATTGAAGTTTCAACAAGAAAATATTAATTTTAAGCAAAAAAAAAAAATTTTATTCAAAATAGTTAATTTTGGAACAAAATAGTTAAATTTTCAACCAAACAGATGGATTTTCAAACAAAAAAATGATCTCTTAACAAAGTTTTTTAACCAAAATTTTCAAACAAAATATTTGAATCCTTAAGCAAAGAAAACTAGTTTTCAATCTAACAGTTGCATTTTTATCTAAGGTAAATGCAATTTCTACTAAAAAAAGATGAATTTTTAAATCAAAGACAAATTTTGAGAAAAAAAATCTGAATTTTAATCCAAAAAAAATTTTAGTTGACTTTTCAACACCAAAATGTGAATTTTAATCAAAAAGTAAATTTTCTACAAAAATAGTTGAATTTTGAAACAAGTAATAAAATTTGTAAATAAAAAGATAAACTTCAGGAGGAAACAACTGCAAAAAAAGAAGTATAAATATAACGCATATAATACAAGGCAAATAGATTACTAGGTTAACAAATAGATTAACAAGAATATTGTATCAGGGTTACCGCAAAACTTTATTTTTAAAATTCTCTAATTTATCCCTGACCAATTTTTCATTTTCCCTGACCATTAATATTCAAGGGCCAGAATCTTAAACTTGTAATATTTTTAACCTAGAATCTTTCATAAACGGAACAAAATAATTTCAAATAAAAACTGAAAAATCTCAAATTTATTCTGCTTGACAGTTATTTAAAGCTATAGAAATTCCCTGACTTTTGCAACATTTTTTTTCTAAATCCCTGACTAATAAAATTCCCTGACTTTTTTTAAATTGTTATTGGCGAGTTTGAACATTTATTTGATGGAAAACTGGATAAGGACCGTTTTGTTTCCCCCTACCACACAGAAAAAAATGTGTCCTAAAGTTTTCACATCTTCCGTGTAGATTTTTTAGGGAACATTTGGTTCTATATATATATATATATATATATATATATATATATATACCATTAAACCATTTCCCTTTCAGGGTAGGCGTGACACTACCCGATTCGGGTAGTGTTTCTAGGTTTTTCTTGTAGTTATAAATAACTACAAGTGTGGGCTCACCACACCCACGATATAATGTTATAATATAATAATATAATGTTATAAAAATGTTATGTTTAAAAACCAGAAACTTTTTTTTGTTCTTCCTGTAAAATTTAATTTTTGGTCCTTATCGAGTTGTCATTCTCATGTCTTGATTTGAAATTTAGGAATAGGAGATGATTTGAAATATTTTTCAAGGTTTGGGTCTTCGAGCCTTCGCAGCTGATAAGAGTGATTTTATCTCGACCTCCGGAAGAAGTTCATCGTGAAAGAGATGAAATCGTAGCTGAATTATCGAATGCTACACAAAGTAGAGTTGTTGTGGATGATATTAGATATCATGTCGATGGATCTGGTCATATAAGAAGGGATTGGTGAGTAAGAAGGAAATTAGGTTAAAAACGCATTTAAAAAAACGTGATGGCAATTAGATTCAACAGCAATGGAATTTTAAAATTAAACTCTGTTTAGGTGCGACATGTATCTTCACGTTGTGAATCCAAAGACGCAAACGATTTTCCCGATTGCACATGTTCTGAAGGTCATTGATGCCAAATACGATTTCCTCAAACATTACTATGCTGGTGTTGCGATCGAGAATGTTGTGGTGAGTTGATTTTTGATAAATTGAACTAAGTTTGGTAAAAGTGGGTTTAAATTTACTTTTGTGGTAGCTGAGGCACAAATGGAAAACTGACCATGAATTTATTTTCTGACTGGCTTTTCTGTTTTGTCTTAAATTTACCCGAAAAACTTATCCACTCACTTTAAAATAATGTCAGTTGATATATCGATCTTGACCTTGTACAATTTAAAATTTAAAGCCTGAACTGTTGAACAATTTTCAGTTGTTTTTTTAAAATCAATTCTGAGTTATTTAATTTGGAATAAACTTGGTTCTAAAATGTTCAATTGGAATTATTTTTGTGTTGGAATACCTCGAAATAAAATTGTTCCAATTGTTATGGCTTCTACTGTGGATTTTTACAATTTGAAATTTTCTTTCATTTGGAGATTGTCTAATTTTGAGTATGAAATTGTTCAATTTTGAATGTCAAATTTTCAATTCTAAACGCTTTGAATTTAGAATTTTTTCCTACTAGATTTCTTAATTTGGAGGATTTAGAGTTTTTTTTACTTCCAATTGCTGCATTTTTAAAGTTTGAATTTTTAAATTTAAATAAAATGGGTAAATTTTTGAAAACCTGAAAGACCGGGATTTTTAAAAAATATTGAGTGGTTACCCTGAATTTTTATAAAACTGAATCACCACTCAGAACTAGTGAAAAATAAAAAATTTAATTTATTTTTCCGAAATTTTAAAGACAATTTTTATTACAGCCGGCGTATGCAGGAGTTCAGGAGGAACCTTTCGATCCCGCTCTAGCTGCTTTGATAGCTCTCCTTGTCGTTCTTCTAGTCGGTGCTGTGACAGTTACAGTTGTTTGCTGCTGTCTACGTCACTGGTACTTATAAATTAAAACGCCAACGAATTTATTTAGACTTTAAATAATTTTAAATCGCCGATTTCGATACAATAGTTTCTCAAGAATGAAGTTGGCATTCAATAATCCCTAATTTAATTCCTAAATTCTAAACAAGTACAGATTACTCAATTTTCTAGAATTCAAGAAATTAATTTATCATATGAATTCTAGGGTTATCACCGTTCCAAATGACATCAGAAAGAAGGACGGTTTAATCAAAAAGCAGATCATAGACGAGTTAAATACAACAGAAAATCCTCTCTGGATCGAACAGTGAGTTTATAAATTAATTATACAGTTGACCACTGGACTTTTGAGTGTACACCAGATTTCAAGATTTCAAAAGATTGCACAAAAATTGCAATCATTTAAGGCAGATTGCACAAAAATTTCAATGATTTCACAAACATTGTACAAAAATTTCAAAACATTTCAAAGATTGCACAAAGATTTTAATGATTTTACAAAGATTTCAATGATTTTACGAAGATTTCACAAATATTTCAAATGATTT
>CAKNYM010054353.1:140879-153843 GCA_932195095.1 Andricus curvator | reverse complement strand
TCACAAAGATCTCAATGATTTCACTAAGATTTCAATTATTTCACAAAAATTTCAAAAGATTGCACAAAGATTTCAAGGATTTAAAAAGTTTCATAAAGATTTCCAAGATTTTAAAAAGATTTCACAAATTTGACAAAGATTTCAAAAATTGTCATAAAGATTCCAATGATTTTACAAAGATTACACAAAAATTGTAATGATTGCACAAAGATCGCACAAAAATTTCAAAAGATTTCTATGATTTCACAAAGATTTCAAAGATTGCACAAATATTTCAAAAGATTTCGCAATGATTTCAATAATTTCATAAAGCTATAAGATTTGAATAGATTTCACAAAGATTTCATAGGTTTCACAAAAATTTAAAAATATTTCATAAAGATTGCACAAATATTTCACAAAGATTTCAATAATTTCACAAAGATTTAAAAGATTTCATAAAGATTTTAAAGATTTCCAAATATTTCACGAAGATTGTACATAGATTTCAATGTTTTCAAAAATTGCACAATGATTTCAATGATTTTACAAAGATTTCACAAAAATTTCAAAAGATTTCATAAAAAATGTAATGATTTCACAAATATTTCAAAGATTGCACCAAGATTTCAATGCTATCACAAACATTGTACAAAAATTTCATAAGATTACTATGTTTCTAAAGATTGAACAAAGATTTCAATTATTTCACAAAGATTACACACAAATTTCAAAAGATTTCGCAATGATTTCAATAATTTCATAAAGTTATAAGATTTGAAATGATTTCACAAAGATTTCATAGGTTTCACAAAAAATTTCAAAATATTTCACAAAGATTTCAATAATGTCACAAAGATTTAAAAGATTTCATACAGATTTTGAAGATTTCCAAATATTTCACGAAGATTGTACATAGATTTCAATAATTTCACAAAGATAGCACAAAAATTTCAAAAGATTTCATACAAAAATTTAATGATTTCATAAAGATTTCAAAGATTGCACCAAGATTGCAAAGCTATCACAAACATTGTACACAAATTTCAAAAGATTACAGTGTTTTTAAAGATTGAACAAAGATTTCAATTATTTCACAAAGATTACACAAAAATTTCAATCATTTAAGACAGATTGCACAAAAAATTCAACGATTTCACAAAGATATCAAAAATTTCAAAAGATTACAGTGTTTTTTAAGATTGCACACATATTTCAGTGGTTTCAAAAAGATTTAAATGATCTCACAAAGATTGCACAAAAATTTCACAAAGATTTCAATGACTTTACAAAGATTTCAAATGATTTCAAATATTGCACAAAGATTTCAATGATTTTACTAAGATTGCACACAAACTTCGTAAGATTTCACAAAGATCTCAATGATTTCACCAAGATTTCAATTATTTCACAAATATTGCCCAAAAATTTCAAGGATTTAAAAATTACACAAAGATTTCAAAGATTTTGAATAGATTTCACAAATGTGGCAAATATTTCAAAAAATTTCATAAAGATTCCAATGATTTCACAAAGATTTCAAAGATTGTACAAAAGATTTCGCAAAGATTCAAATAATTTCATAAAGTTATAAAAGATTTCAAATAATTTCACAGCTTGCACAATGATTTCAAAATATTTCATACAAATCTTAAAGACTGCACAAATATTTCAACAGATTTCGCAAAGATTTCAATAATTTGACAAAGATTTCAAAATATTTCACGAAGATTGTACAAAGATCTAAATCAATTAAAAAATTGCACAAAGATTTCAATGATCTAAAAAGTTTCACAAATATTTCTGAGATTTAAAAAGATTTCACAAATTGGACAAAGATTACAAAAGATTTCACAAAGATTGCACAAAAATTTCAAAGAATTGCATACAAATTTCAAAAGATTTCACAAAAATTTCAAAAGATTTTACAAAGATTTCAAAATATTTCACAAAGATTTCATAAACTTTACAAAGATGTCAAAGGATTTCACAACGATTTCACGAAGGCTTGTACACCAGATTTCAAGAGTGATCAACTCCTCGCATCCCAAAGATGATAAATCCTAGATCCTTAAATCTTTCTTTAATTTTGTAGGAAATTAAAGTTGTACGAAGAACAGGAGTTGACAATGCAGGTATTTAGTGAACCAGAAGGTGGTCTCGGAGCCGAGAGACGTGGAAGCAACGTAAGTATTGGCATGGGCGATACATCTCAAGACAACACGTATGCAACAATTCAACATCCGCTACCAACAAACAGGCATCGTCCCACGACTCCTGACTACACAACTCTTCCTGGAAATCGCAACGTGAGCCACATTTTTTAATCTCGGATTCTAATCAACAAGGGAATCTTATCTTCAACGAAGCGTCTCTCGTTTCAGATGTATGAAGCTGCGATGGGTTTCCAAGGTTCCACTTTCCAGCCATCGGCAAATGTAATGCCACAACTCACTCTTGATCGCGATGGCCAGCCCCAATTTGTTTCTGGGCTCGTCTGAGAACTTAGTTCCACTTCCTCGTCGTGAGCTCTCCATTCGCTTTCCATTCTTCCTCCTTTTTTTCGTATGCGTTTTGCGAAAAAAATAAAACGACTGCACTTACACGGTCGTGCCACTTTGACAATAACCGGGTAGTATGGTTAATCTGCCGTGTAAGTACTTGCGTTCAATTTTTCATTATTTACATTCTCAATTAATTATTCTGAGAAGACTGAGCTTCCAGAAACTGTAGAGCGCTTCTAGAAAACAATTTCAATGAATTCGATTGCATTTTTTCATGTTTCATTAGAGAATTAATTAAGAATCTGCTTTTACCTTCGCTTAACATTTTCGTCAATGGTTATGCCCGAAAAGTATTAGAAACTTTTCAAGTTTGCTTTTGAAGTATATTAACTATCAAGCATATTACAGTAATCATCACAGAAACTCGATCATCCTTTTTATACGAAATCATCACTTTTAAGCGAAGGTGAAACGCCAGTTGTAAGAATGACTCAAACTGAGAAAGATAGAGTTGATATTAATGAAACCATACGTATACATTCCTTGTAGCCAATATTATGTACATGTATATATGTGTACGATGCCAAACTGAAGTTTGTGAAAAGAGGAAGCAAAAATGAAAGCTCAAAAGACAGTATTCGTGAAACTGAAGCTTGGCACGACAAATATATGTATACAGGACTGTCCCAGTAACTGATTTTTCGCTGGCACAAGTTTTTCAGTTTGGAAACTTGAAAACTTGAACTTGAAAATTGCTTCCTTTCGTAAGAGTTTCGTGAAATCCACGAATCTTAGGAAAATTACGCTTTGCGAAACTTTTACGAAAAGGGGAAAGGTTGACTCGAGAGTGAAAGAGAAGAACATAAAAGTTGCACTAGAGAAATTTAATTCGCACAAATTCGGCACCTCTTTTCTTTCACTTTTCGGCATTTTCGTCCTGAAATTCAATTTTGGGGCGATGATCAATTTAATCAGTTACTAGTGACACCGGTATAATTAAATGTGTAGATTCCGTCCAGCCCATTCTACTTTCCGATTACTTCCTCGTTATGTATAGTAACTTTACATACTTTGCAAACGAATATGTTAAGTTATATATTAAGTTAACTATATATATAGTTCTATATTAAGTTATGTTTTTTATAACTGTGGTGATCACTGCCGAATTAGGAAAATATCTACCGTTACTCATTAGTCGTTACGTACATTGTTTAGTTGAATAAAGATTCAGCGTCTGTTTTAACCTGACAAATCTGTGATTGAATCTTATTAAGGAAGCATAATTATTGGTTAATTTAACTTGAACCTTTGGGTAAAACGATGGGCGGACATAGTCATATCATAGATAAGTAAAAGGATGTTGTCGTTCGCAATGAATCTCGAGTGCTTACGTTTTTCACGAGAGAATCAAGACCATTTCGATTATCCAGAATCAAAGGGGCAAACTCATTTTTTATGTTTTTTTTTTATGTTACTTTGTCACTCGTGCCGTCCCCGTTCAAAAGCGATTCGCTTTTCGAAGGTTACTGCGAACGGCTCGCACCGTACGAATAGCTCATACTCTAATAAGTAACACGATCATATTAGAACATTTAGTACAATCCATTGTCATTATATTATTGTTAGATGGTTATCATTATCATTGGTAGTGAAGAAATTGTCTGTTTCTTAATCATGAACTGATTGTAATATTGTAACATATTTTATGTAAGTGATTAATATAAAATATTCATACTGTATGTATCTGTCTTCAATTATTTTACGATCTTTTCCAGTTCTAAATTATATACTCTCCAAAATCGTCGATGATTCGAGGTTTTTTTCAGGTATAATTTATTAGTATTATAATATATAATATAATTTATATATTATTATTTATTAATTAGGTACGGAGCCATTCAAGTATTTCGTGTTTTTTTTAAACAATCGACTCAGAATTATGTATACTACTACTATTCATTTGTGAAACTAACTTTATCAAAATATAAGTAAATTCTTAATGGTACCACCGATTAATTAAATAATTAAATAATACTAAAAATATAATCATCCATTTTTTAAATTTTGTCGCGAAAGTCTACGAATCCATTTTTATTTTATGTTCATATACTTCAAATTCAGTGCATATTTAGCATATTGATATTTTAAAAAAAAGCTTCTAACTATTTAAATAGTTGAATTTTTAACTAAAGAAAATAAATTTTGAACCAAGTAGTTACATTTTCAATTAAAAAAGATACAGTTTCAATAAAAAATGGAATAGGTAATTCTCAAAGAAAATGATGAATTTTCAACTGAAATAGTTGAATTTTAAACCAAAACGATGAATTTTTATCTAAAATGTTCAAGAATGTCGTTATAAATGTATGAATGTTTATTTTAAAAATTAATTTTCAACGAAAACGATGCATTTTCAACTAAAATGATGGAAAATTGAACTGGATTAGTTTAAAAAATTAATTTTCAACAAAATAATTCAATTTTACTAAAATAATGGAATATTTAATTGGATTAGTTAAAAAAATTAATTTTCAACAAAATAAATGAATTTTCAACAAGAAATGAATTGTCAATTAAAATAATACATTTTTAACAAAAGAGTTGAACTTTCAACCAAGCAGTTGAATTTTCAACAAAACAGATGTATTTTCAATTAAACTGATGAATCTTCAACTGGCGTAGTTCAATTTTCAATCAAAAAGATAAATTTTCAACTGAAAAAGTTAAATTTTCATGCAAAAATTGAATAGTTTAATTTGCAATTTGAAAAATTAATTTGCAGCGAAAGAGATGAATATTTAACTAAAATTATGTATTTTCCACTGGATTAGTTAAATTTACATTTAAAAAAATTAATTTTCAACCAAAAACAAACAAATTTTCAAGAGCTTAACTTTCAACTAAGCAGTTGCATTTTCAGAAAAAAATATGTATCTTCAACTAAACGGATGAATCTTCAACTGAAATAGTTTAATTTTCAACCAAAAAGATTAATTTTCTAGAAAAAAGACGAATTCTCAACAAAATACAAGAATTATCAACTAAACAAGATAATTTTTCAACAAAAAATGAAATATTTAAATTTTCAGTTAAAAATATTAATTTTCAACAAAAAAATCGAATTTTCAACAACAAAATAGTGAAGTTTTCAGCCAAAGTGATGAATTTTCAACTAAAATGATAAATCATCAACTGGAATAAATGAATTTTGAACCAAAAAGATGAATTTTCATGTAATATGATGAAGCTTCAACTGGAACAGTCGAATTTTAGACCAAAAATATGAATTTTCAGCCAAGATTAATTTTCTACCAAAAAAGAAGAATTTTCGACAAAATACATGAACTTTCAACTAAAAAATATCAATTTTAAACCAAAAATTAATAAGTTAAATTTTCATTTAAAAAAAATTAATTTTGAACCAAAGAGATACTTTTTCAACGGAATATTCAACTGGATTAAACTTTCAGTCAAAAACAAAATTAGTTTTCAACAAAAAAGACGAATTTTCAACAAAATAGTTACATTTTCAGTTAAAATAATTAATTAAAAAAAAAAAACAATTTCCAACCAAATATTTCAATTTTCAACCAAAAAAGATGACGTCTCAACAAAAAATGTAATAATTGATATTTACAAAAAATGTAATAATTGATATTTCAATCAAAGAAGATTTAATTTTAAATCATAAACAGCGCATAATCAAATAAACAACCACTGATGATGCATTCTCAACGTAAGCAAGAGAGAAAAAAATTGGGATCAAACTGTTGAATTTTCAAGCATAAAGATGAATTTTCAAACCAGAAGGAATAATTTTTTACCAAAAAGGACGAATTTTCAACTAACACAGATACATTTTCAACAAAAAATATAATAGTTAAATATCCAGTTAAAAAATTATTTTCAAATAAAAATAACGAATTTTCAACAAAAACTTTAAATCCAGTAATAATAATAAAGTTACTTTTACAAACGAAAAAATATTATTTAATTTTATATCTATTACAATTTAAAAAAGAAATTAGAAACGATCTCGAAAAACTCGCTTGATTAAAAAAAAATCCCTGACACTTCCAGGTTTTCCAGATGATTATACACCATGTTTAAATACCTAACTGAATTAAAAACAGATTCAATCATAAACCCATATTCTATTTATTTAAAAAACCGATGAAAAATCTAATATCACAGAGTAAGTTACATAAAAATTGAAACTAGAAATTTTTATCTAAGACGGACCTTGAGTTGAATTTTTATCGACTTCCCTTTTCTCCTTTTTTGACGAATCTACTATCTCATTTTCTTTTTTCTTCTTTTTTGAGGAATCTACTATCTCATTTTCTTTTTTCTTCTTTTTTGACGAATCTACTATCTCGATTTCTTTTTTCGAGGTGGATGCAGCAGATTCAATACCCGACTTAGATGATTCTAATTGAGGCTTTGGTGTGTAATCGAAGACACAGCGTACAGCTTCCGGTTGATCCCACCAGAGTTTATATCCTTCCTTCGTGGGAAATTTTTTGCTACTGCCACAGGCTAGGCAAGTCCATTTTACAGCTTTTACTGGCTTTGATACCAATCGCACTCTCGCTGTTTTCCCAGGAACGAGAGGGGATTGGCAGGCTTTGCACATGGTTCTTTTTATACTTGGTTCCCTGAAACGAATATTGATTATTTTATATTCTTGAGAGATTTATATAAATTTTTTATTTAGTTTGTATTTCGTATTTTTTATCAACTTACATTCGAAGGACTCCTTTTTTAGCACATCCAATCATTAGGGAATTGTAGTGTGAAGCCAGAGCCAGATTCTTATCAATGACGCTTTGACTCGCCTGAAAATTGTTTAAATATTTTATATACATTTAAAAAAATCGGGCGTTAGTTATAAGCTTACGTTTACTACGTACTATAATTTTGAATTGCACCGAGGGGTTGATCATGCGACTTTTGAGTGTACACCAGATTTCAAAGATTTCAAAAGATATCGAGAGTTCAAATGATTTCACAAAGATTTTTAAAGATTTACAGGAATTTCTAAAGATTTTACAAAGCTTACGCAGATCGAATCTATGTTGTATTTTTCAGATTTGAGAAAAAAACAATTTCCATGAAGTATTTGAATTTTGACGTGTACTTTGCAAAAAAACACAAATTTTTTCTTAAATATTTTATAGTTAAATCTAGTTAATCTAATTCAGATATTTCACTTTTCTTGCCAGATTCTGATTAATTTAACCTCTTTCGATAACCGCCGAGTTTAACAAAAAACGAACACTTATATTTTTTGCCAATTTTTTGTTGAATTTTGCATTATGTAAGGAAGACATCCTGTGAGTTTTATGTGGGCTAAACAATTTTTGTAACTAGGAGAATTTTTTTTCCGTAAAATCGAATTTTCTCATTTTTCCCAGAAACGACGAAAAGTAAGAAAAAATGTTAAGATAAACGTTTGCACGTCTGAAACAGTTCTATGGAAAGTACAATCCTTCATAAAATCTTTGAAATGTTTTAGTATCTAGAAACTCTTTGGTAGAAATATGAACTACTTTTTTAAAAGTTAATTTTGTTGGTTGCAGATTAATAATTTTAGTTAAAAATTAGTTGTTTTTTTGGTTAAAAATTAATCTTATCTTCTTTTTAGCTTAAAATCCAAGACTTTGGTAGAAAATTCAACTATTTAGTACAAAATTAACTGTTATATAGAAAATTAGTTTTCTTTATTAAAAATTGATCTTTTTTAGTTACAAAATTCAATTATTTAGTTGAAAAATAATCTTCTTGGTTGAAAATCCAATTATTTGGTTAAAAATTTCTGTATTTTATTGAAAATTCGTCTTTTCTGGTAGAAAATTAATCTTCTTGATTGAAAATTCAACTATTTGGTTAAAAAATTATGTATTTTGTTGAGAATTCACATTTGTTGTAGAAAATTCATCTTTTTGGTTGAAAATTCAACTATATGGTTAAAAATTGTCGACGTTTCGTTAATTCAGAAATTTTTTCAAATTTTCCGACGCATTCGTTTAAAATTATATCTAGGTTAGAACTTGAAATTTCTAAAATGTTGTTTAGTTTTATAAAATATTTAGCTGCTTATTATAATTCACGGCTAGCCTCGATTAAGTCCAAACCAAAAGTACTTGCACATCCATTTTCTCTTTTATACGTGTTTCAGGGATGCCCCCCAGTTATTTTAAGCCAAAAAAGAAAAAAATCATACTACGCACTTTTGATAAAAAATAGTTTTTCATTTTAGCTACTAAAAACATCATTTTTCTCGAAAACGACGCAAAATATGAATAGCAGTTCATAGTTCAAAATTGTTTCCCTTCCTAAAATCAATAAAATTATACCCTTACCAGATGTTTATCCTGTATAATTCAAAAAAATGTTGCAAAAAGATACACAAAATCCATAAAAATCAACTAAAATAGCATTTATTTTAAAGAACTTTAACATATTATTTTTAAAAAAGTATGTTTTTAGTTCATTGATATGTCAAAAATATATGCCATGAGATTATTAAGGTTCCTGAACTTCAAAGTAAAGAAAAATAGTTTTTTATCTCTTAAATTGAAGAAATATAATTTTTAACGATGCAAAATCTCATTTTTCTCGAAAACAAAGCAAAATATGAATAGGAATTTATTGTTCAAAATTGTTCTTCTTCCTGAAATATATGAAAATGTACTCTTACCAGATGCTTATCTTGTGTATTTTAACAACAAGTTTCAAAAAAGATAGACAAAATCAATAAAAGTCGACTAAAATAGCATTTAGTTTAAAGAACTTTAACATTTTATTTTTAAAAATGTCTGTTTTTAGTTCATTGACTATGTCAAGAACATGTGTCATGAGATTATTAAGGTTCCTGAATTTCAAAGTAAAGAAAAATTGTTTTTATTATTATTATTATTATTATTATACCATTAAGCCATTTCCCTTTCGGGGTAGGCGTGACTTGCTCGGTTGGAAAAATGGTTGAATTGGTGTAGATTATATAGGTATAAGTTAGATAGATATATAGGTGTAAAGTATGTAGGTATATAGGTGTTAGGTATATATGTTTTAGATTGATCTGGAATTCTCGTGTCATTTATTCAAATGACACGTTTATTCCGCAACACTGCTCCGACCCAGGTTGCTGATCAATCTCTCTAGCGATCACCCCAAGTGAAGAGCCTCACAAAATTGTTATGTATGGTTCCCCACTTGGGCCCATTAGATTCCAAGGTCTTTGTTTCAGGCTTCATTCATTCTATTGTCACTCTGTTTACAAACTATTTGTCGCCACACTTTTCTGTTCTGGCATACTACTCTAGCTTCCTTCACGTCCATGCATTTTTTCATGCAAGCTCGTGTTTCTATGGCTTCTTACGTCTCTTCGGATTAATGTCTCATTTACCGATTCTAACCATTCTTTCGGCGGTCTACCTCTCGGCATTCTGCCATTTACTTTACCTTTGTACACTTGTTTGGTCAGTCGCTCATCTTTCATTCTTTCAAGATGACCGAACCATCTTAACTGATTTCTTTCCCATGTGTCAACTATTGTCTCTTTTGCATCGCATTCTTTGAGGATTGTCTCGTTTCGGACTTTATCCATCAGTGTTTTCCCGCATATTATGCGCAGAGGTCTCATGCCGATCGCGTTAATTTTACTCCTGTCCTTTTCTTGACATGTCCATGTTTCGCTACCGTATAGTACAGTCGGTATGAATATAGAATTATGTATGGCCATTTTAGCTTTTTTTGATATGTTTTTATTTGTTAGGATGAACCCTGCTCTACCGATAACCTGCTTACCCTTATTTATGCGCCTATCTAACTCCCCATCTATTTTTCCGTCGCTAGTGAATAGACTACCTAGGTATACGTACTTGTCAACTTGTTCTAATCTCTCATCATTTAGGACAATGTTGCACATTGTTTTCTCACTCTTCCCCTCAAACACAATGATTTTTGTTTTATTTACGTTAGTTTTGAGTCCCATGTGCTTCATGCTTGTATGAAGTTTATTCAACATTCTTTGCAAGTCCTCGACTGATTCTGCCATAACAATCTTGTCATCTGCGAAAGCTAACCCACGTACCTTAACTGTTTGGAGATCTACACCTTCTTCGTCGAAGAGTGCAGTTCTTAGACACTTATCCATGAATATGATAAATAGCCACGAGGACATAACACATCCTTGTTTCACGCCTTGCGTAATATCGAACCAGTCACTCAGTTTCCCGTTTACCCTTACGCTCGCTTTACTACCTGTATATATTGTTTTTATTGCTTGCAGGAGTCCTCCATTTACTCCGTATTCTTTTAAAACTTCCCAAAGTTTACTTCTATTTACCGTGTCAAATGCTTTTTCTAGGTCAATAAATGCACAGTAAACTTTCTTTCCTACTCTCAAGCTTTTTTCTGTGATCTGTCTTAGGCTAAATATCTGATCTGTACATGATCTTCCTGGCATAAATCCACTTTGGACTTCTCATATTTTTTCTTCTGTGATTTCCATTACCCTACGAATAAGTATTTTTGAGTATATTTTACTTACGGTACTTAGTAGGCTGATACCTCTGTAATTGCTGCAGTTGCTTTTGTCTCCCTTTCTTTTGTATATTGGTACGATAATCGCTTTTCTCCAATCGTCTGGGACTTTTCCTGTCTCGATACACAAATTTATCAATTCGCACAACCTGCGAGGCATGTACTCGCCACCGTATTTCAGCATTTCAGCGCTAATACTGTCTGCACCAGCAGCCTTACCGTTTTTCAAATTCTTTATTATGTCTCTGACCTCAGTGACACAGACTTTTTCAATTGGGTTTTCTAATGCATTATGTTCTATGTCGCAGCTTTGTTGTCCTATATCTTCACCTCCTAATAGTTCTTTAAAAGAGTCTTTTAAAGCGTCTACTATCCCGTCTATATCATATAGCATTTCACCTTTGCTGTTTCTCATGCTCGCAAACTCTGTATTTTTACTTTCCTTCAACTGTTTATATAATAGTTTCATCATTCCTTCAAAGCTGTTTTGTATTTTCCTCTCTTCTTCTGTTCTGATTTTCTCTTTACTCTCTTTGACCAGTCGTTTAACTTTTCTCTTTTTGTGTCTGTAATCATTTTTAAGTCTATTTCTCTCCTCATCGCTAATACCTGTAATGTGCAACGTTCTGTCGTGCGCTTCTTTCTTTTCTTTTTGGGCTGCCGCAATTTCATCATTCCACCACGCATCGCCAGACTTTCTCCCTACCACTGCCGTACCACACACTTCAATCGCACTTTTAACAATGGTATTCCGTAATAAAGACCACGCGCCCTCTATATCTTTATTGCTCGTAAGCGCTTCCCAAGTTGCCCTATCTATGCTTTCGCTTAACTTATTTTGAAACTCTATTCGCACTTCCGGTTTCTGTAAATTTTCAATCTTTATTCGAGTTTGTTTCGTTTTTTCTGTTCTCTTTCTTTTCCATCCCCGGCCTAAGTTTATTTTAGAGATTAAAAGATAATGATCAGTATTGCATTCGGAACCCCTCATGACTCTTGTATCTTTGACTAGTTCTCTTAGTCTTTCATCCGCAATAACGAAGTTAATTACACTGCGGTTATTTCCTTTACACCAAGTGTACGTGTGGATCATTTTATGTCGAAACCAAGTATTGGTAATAAATAGGCCCTTTTCTAAGCATAAGCTAACTAATTTTTCCCCGTTATAATTTTTTCTTGGATCCCCAAATTTACCTAGTACCCTTTCTGTATCTGTATCCTGACGTTGAACGCCGACCCATCCGTTCATATCTCCTAGCAGAATTATTCTTTCACCTTGATCGCAAGTACTTATTGTGTCATTTAAAGTGTCCCAGAAAGCGTCTTTGACTTCTCGCAGCTCACTGTCAACTGGGGCGTAGCACGCTATGATAAATAACCTTCTGATTCCTACCTTCAGTCTAGCCCACAACAATCTGGGAGATACAAAATCATGATCTTTGAGATGCTGTCTTGCTTTTTCATTCATAATTAAACCGACCCCTTGACTACGATTTGATTCACTACCTACTCCTGACCATATTTCAAAACCGCCTTTCAACACCCCATTTTCTATGTTTCTACTTTCGCAACCCTTTTTCTTCGTCTCAGGTACACATAAAATATCTAGTTTCCTTGCATGCATAGTTTCTCGTAGTTCTCTTATTTTAAGGTCATTCACTCCTCTAGCATTCCAGACACCCAGTCTCCATTCATCGCCTGAAACTCGACCTTTACGTTTACCGTGTGTATGCATTTCGTCAATCCAAGTTTCAGTCCATTCCGAGGCTACTTTATTGTTTGTATTATTCATGTTTAGATTGTACACCCAACTATCACCTTTATGCGCGAAATTTGTTTTGCGAGCCGAAATCATGTCCAAGTTAAGTGATTATTCGTCGTACGGTGGATAGTCTATCTGTAACGTCAGTCCCACCAATACTTCTGTTACT
>CAKNYM010054353.1:80576-140779 GCA_932195095.1 Andricus curvator | reverse complement strand
CGCAACACAAAGAATAGTTCAATTTCAAAAATTTATAATCTTAGAATTTATTTATTTTGAAAAAATAAAAGTTATGAACTTATCCTGCTGATTAACTGGGATTCGGCCTTTTGTCTTCAAAGAAATTCTTCATTTTTTGAGTGGTGATTTGGCAAAAGAGTTGGATTAAATACCGTGTTTTCGATAAAGAAATGGCTGAAAAATAATCGTGCAGAAATAGACCGGTTAACTGGGCTTTAGGATTTTACTTTGAAAGAGAGAAAATCGACCGACCGCGAAGTTTTAATCTCTTAAATTGAAGAAATATAATTTTTAACGATTCAAAATCTCATTTTTCTCGAAAACTAAGCAAAATATGAATAGCAATTCATTGTTCAAAATTGATCTTCTTCCTGAAATCTATGAAAATGTACCCTTACCAGATGCTTATCTTGTGTATTTTAACAAACATTTTCAAAAAAGAGAGACAAAATGAATAAAAATCGACTAAAATAGCATTAGTTTAAAGAACTTTAACATTTTATTTTTGAAAACGTCTGTTTTTCGTTCACTGACTATATAAAGAACATGTTCCATGAGATTATTGAGGTGCCTGATCTTCATAATAAAGAAAAATTTGTTTTTATCTCTAAAATTGAAGAAATATAATTTTTAATTATACATAATCTCATTTTCTTCGAAATCGAAGCAAAATATGAATAGCAGTTCTTAGTTAAAAATTGTTTCCCTTCCTAAAATCTATAAAATACCAGATGATAAAATACCCTTACCAGATGTTTATCCTGTATAATTCAACAAATTTTTGCAAAAAGATAGACAAAATCCATCAAAATCATTATTTTAAAGAACTTTAACATATTATTTTTAAGAATGTATGTTTTTAGTTCATTGACTATGTCAAGAACATATGCCATGAGACTATTAAGGTCCCTGAACTTCAAAGTAAAGAAAAATTGTTTTTTACCTCTTAAATTGAAGATAATTTCCAACGATTCAAAATCTCATTTTTCTCGAAAACTAAGCAAAATATGAATAGCAATTTGAAGTTCAAAATTGTTCCCCTTCCTGAAATCTATGAAAATTTACCCTTAGCAGGTAATCTTGTTTATTTTAAGCAACATTTTCAAACGAAATATAAAAAATCTGTTAAAGATAAATTTATTTGATTTTTTTTTTTTTTAATTGTTTACTTGGTTTTCGAGAAAAATTAGATTTTTAATCGTTAAAAATTATATTTCTTCAATTTTAGAGATAAAAACCAATTTTTCTTTACTTTGAAGCTCAGGTACCTTAATAATCTTATGGCACATGTTCTTGACATAGTCAATGAACTAAAAACATACGTTTTTAAAAATAATATGTTAAAGTTCTTAAAAATAAATGCTATTTTAGTTGATTTTTATTGATTTTGTCTATCCTTTTGTAAAAATTTCTTGAATTATACAAGATAAACATCTGGCAAAGGTATAATTTTATAGATTTTAGGAAGTGAAACAATTTTGTGAACTGCTATTCATATTTTGCGTCGTTTTCGAGAAAAATGAGATTTTTAATAGCTAAAAATGAAAAAATCTTTTTTCTAAAAAAACCTGTAGTACAATTTTTTCTTTCTTGGCTTAAAATAACCGGGGGTCATCCCCGAAACACAAACAAGAGAGAAACTGGATGTGCAAGTACTTTTGGGTTGAACTTAATCAAATAAATAAAACTTAGAATTTTTGACATGTGAATAATCACAATTTTTGAAATATTTTAAATTATAATAAAAATTCTAAAATTTCAAAAGATTACAGATTTAAAAAATTTCACGAAGGCGTGTACAGTGTACACCAAATTTAAGTTATCAACCCCTTGGATTTAAATTATTTTGATTGAAAAAGTAAATGCAAAGAATATATTTAAAATTATATTTCTGTATACTTACTTGATACAGAAAATTCATTCGTTCAAAAACATCTTTTCCTTGACAACTGTTCGGTAGCTGGTCTGTAAATGTAAAAAATATAATCAATTTATTTGATTACATTCATTAAAATGATGAAATCTTAACGATCTAAACTCTAAAAAATCTTTAACTTCTTATCTCTTAAATTATGTAAGGTTTTCCGATTATTTATAAGAAACGTTAAACATACTCATTTCACAATTGCTAAATTGAATATATTATTGAATTTTATTCTACTTTAGACTTCGAAAGAACGCAAAAAATCAGCACAATCACAATCAGGCACTTCACACTTGTTTATGTTTTTTTAGGTTATGTTTTCCATCTACCGCACTGCGCATGTGTCGCACCAGCAACCTCATTGGATGTCGGTCGCGCGTCTTTTTGAAACGATTAAATATGCAAATCAATTGTTTACAATCTATAATAATTATAAAGTACAAAAAAATATTATGATTGATTTAAAATTTACATTTTTGAAAAAATATATTCAATACTTATTTAGTATATGAAATTAACCGGAAGTTAGTTAGCACTAACCGGAAGATAGTCAATAATTTCCCTTTTTTTATAAGAGATACAACACCTAGAATTGAATTAAAAAATTTAAAAATAAAAATCAAGATATTCGTTTTCCCTATAAATTAATTAATATTAAAAAAAAGAAAAGTTTTGATTAAAAACATTTATTTTAAAAGTGAGAAGTATTAACGTGTCATTAGGATTAAAAATAATTACACCCTCTATTACACCGCATGTACAATATAACTACGATAAATAAAATCAGCATCCTTATAATAATTACAATTTTACATGAGAATTAGAGGAAAATATTGCATAAGAGATTTCCAAATTTATAAATCTAAACTCTTATTTTCCAATCTGATTCCATGAATTTCGTTATAGAATTATCATGGAAAGAGTTGAAAGTTGATTGATCTACTGGACCCTGATTGGTTATTATAATTTTTCCCTACATTCCTTTTTCTTCACTAATTCATAATAATGTCGAGATAAAATAGGTTCTCGTGGGCTGTGTCGATGAGGTGTTTGAATTATATTATTGCTCATACGTAGTTTTTGAGCCATGGAAATTTCCAAATCCTTCACAGATTTTACCATCGGTTCTTCTTTAATTTCTTTTTTTATAGGAAATCCGTTTACTGTTGGCGTTGATGCATCAAATGTCTTCATTCTTGATTTCCAGGATAAGTAGGGCGTGCATTCCACTTCCGGCTTATCCGAATTCGTCGAATTCGTTGTCAAATCTGCTTTTACTTCTCTGAAAAGAATTATTCAAATATTAGTATAATATATACGAATAAATTAATAAGTAAAGATTTTGTATTCCAAACAATTTTGATAGAATCGCAACGATTCTAGAGAACAAAATGCCTTCTCTAAAATCGCTGCGATTTTATCAAAATTCTTTGAAATATAAAATATTTTCTTCATATTACCAATCTTTAAACAATTTTGTACAATTTCCGAAAAACAGATATGTACTTAATTATTACTGTTGGTAGCATGAATAATTCAATATTTAAAAAAATACAGGCCTCGGACTCACTTCAGAGATAAAAAATAGTGTAAATGTAGTCCGAATTCAAAAAATGTGCAATGGAAAATGAACTTGATTTTTTAAGCAAATTTTCCAGTTTTCTAACCTGATACTTTTAAAAATATTAAAAAGGAACTTCAATGTATATTGAAATATTATTCTTTAGTCTATAAATGAAGGGTTGCAGTACAAAACTAGATAACCAACATTTTTCGGAAAATGGTCTTTTTGCATACAACATTTAAAAAAAATCAAATACATTTTGTGTTAAAAGCATTTTTCCGAAAGCACAGTTTTAATATAGTAATAAAAAGATTGGTAATTCAAAACCAGATAACTGACTCTGAACTTGTCTCCCATCTTCTTTTTTTCAATTGCCTAACCTCTTACCTTTTTTTCAAAACTTTTTCTGGCCAATTTCATCTTCATACAAGTTTTTAAATGCAGTAAAATGATAAAATACTTCTTTTTTTTTAAATAAAGCTCTTAAATAAAACTATTTGCTACTTTTTTCAGCACCAAAGTACCAATCAAATTCCAACCTAAAATCTTAAATCTTAATTTTCTACAAAATGCCACTTTTATAAGTTTTTTTTCACTTAACTTTTTGCCATGCGATCAGAAACGATATTTTTTTAGATTATTAACTTTTATTTATAAAGAAACATACACCTTTCTTCTTTTTCTTTAAACTTTCAACGACAAATTGTCTGTCACAGTGCGATATCATCGCATTAAATCCTTATTTTCCCGGAACAGACCCATTTTTTTAATGGAAACTTTTTTATTCATATTCAGCCTCCCCATATGTCGGAAGCATGTTCTTATTATTTCTTTAAATTAAAAAATAGATCTTTAGTTGCTATCCAAAGACGATTTTCAAAACCGATGAAATTTGAACCTCAAAATTCTTCAATGATTTATTCGGAATTGGTTAACTTTTTCGCATCAAATTCATTTTCTTCCAATTTAGCAACTCAATGTAAGTTTTTATTTTTTGTTTCAATTGAAAATTTTAGGTTCCTGTCACTTTGAGATTGTAAACTTCCACATTCGATTTCTCGGAACTGGATAATATTTTCTAATCATACTTTTTTGGCCTCCATTTAGAAACTCTTCAGCTCGGGAGTAAACTTTTGATTTATTTTTAAATGGTGATTTTGATTTTACAAAATGATATTTCGCTCTCCTGAGAAATTCGGATTTTGTTGGTTATCTAGTTATGTACTGCAACCCTTCAAATTATCAAAATTACTATTTATTTATCGCAGGATTCGCTGACTTTTCCCTATTCCCCTCTTTTTCTCGTTTTTCCACTTAAATGCGAACTGAATTAATAGAACCCAATAAGACAATATAACAATTTTTGGTTGAAAGTTCATTCTTTTCGGTTGTTAAAGTCTAGTAATAGAAATGTAATGTTTTGTGATAGAAAATGTCTGGTTAAAAATTAATCTGTTTCGTTTGTAAATGAACTATTTCGTTGAAAAATCAACTATTATTTTAAAAAATCGTATTACTTATTATTATTATTATTATTAATTGAATGTTTATAGTAGCATCAACTGCCAGGGTCTTTAGCGAATGTGATGTACGTATTTTTTATAGAAAATTCATCTTCTTGGTTGAAAATGATTGTTTTTGTTTAAAAATTCATCTATTGTAGTGAAAATGAATCTCAATTTAATTATTTTTGGGGTAAAAAAGCAACTATTTGGTTGAAAATTAATCTGTGTTAGTTAAGGATTCAAGTATTTTGTTAGAAATTCTTCTTTATTGGTTAAATCCAACGGTTTTATATTTTAAATTTAAATCTTTTGCTGTTGAAATATCAACTATTACCTTTTTCTTTGAAAATTCATCTTTTTAGGTTGAAAATTCAACTCCTTGTTTGAAAGTTGAACTACTTTCTTGAAAGTTAATTTTTTTGGTTAAAGATTCATAATTTTAGTTAAAAATTAGTTTGTATTTTTTTTGTTAAAAATTTCATTTTTTAAACTGAAAATTCAACTGATTGGTTAAAATTCAACTGTTTTGTTGAAAGTCCGTTTTTCTGGCTTGAAAATTGAACAATTTGAATAAAAATTTTTTCATTCTTGACTAACAAATTTTTTAAAAATGAAAATTAAACTATTTTGTAGAAAACACATCTTTTTGGTTTGAAAATTAATCCCTTTATGTAGAAATTTCACCTTTTTGGTTAAAAATGCAACTGTCTGGTTAAAATTAATCTGTTTGGTTTGAAAATTAACTTTTAGTTAAAAAATCAACTGATTTGAAGGAAATTCGTATTTTCGGCTCGAAAATTCAACAATTTGGTAGAAAATTTAAATATTTGGTTCAAAATATGTCTTTTTTGGTTAAAAATGCCACTATTTGGTTGAAAATAATTCTGTTTTAGATGAGGATTCAAGTATTTTGTTGGAAGTTCGTCTTTGTTGGTTAAATCCAACTGCTTTTTATTTTTAATTGAACTCTTTTTTGTTGAAATATCAACTATAACATTTTAAATTTAAAATTCATCTTTTTATGATGAAAATTAACCTCTTTGGTAGAAAGATGAACTACTTTTTTAAATGTTAACTTTTCCGGGTAAAGATTCATAATTTTAGGCGAAAATTAGTTTGTTTTTTTTAATATTGGTTCAAATTCAACTTAGTTGAAAAATGAACTATTTTGTAGAAAATTCGTACTTTCGGTTCCAAAATTGAACGATTTAGTAGAAAATTTAAATATTTGGTAAAAATTCGTCTTTATTGGCAGAATATCAATTTTTTTTTTCATTTTTCGTTAACAACTGATCCTTTTTAGTTTGAAAATTCAACTATATAGTTAAAATTTATTAGGGAAAAAATATATGAACTAAAAAATAATCAAATAAAATTTGCACAAACATCACATCTATTGTTCAAACTATTTGGTTAAAAATGTATGTATTTTGTTGAAAAATGAATCTTTTTGGTAGAAAATTCATCTTCCTGGTTGAAAATTCAACTATTTAGATAGAATGCAACTGTTTGTTTGACAATTAATGTTCTCTGGATAAGGATTCAACTGTTTTGTTGGAAATTCATCCTTTTTAGTCCAATTAAACTATTTTTCATGTAAAATGAAAATCTGTTCATGGTTAAAATACCAACTAATACATTTTTTGTTGAGAATTCATCTTTTTTCGTTGAAACTTCAACTACTTGGTTGAAAATTGAACCATTTTGTTAATTCCTAAGACACAATAAGATTTTACAGCCCCCCACCCCCCGAATCATCTAACGTAATTTTTGGATGACCTCTAAATAAATTCACGAAAAAAATTCAATCGGCCAAAATTATGCAAGATAAGGAGGAAGAGGGGGGGGGGGGTCAAAACTTACGGAACCTAGCAAAGGGGAGTACCAGGTTCAAAATTTAAAAAAAAACTTTACTTAGTGAATAAATAGTGGTATTAGCGGACAATTGTGAGAAAATAGTGCCTTTAGTGTCATTTTTTGCGAAATAGGTGTTAAAATAGTGTCAACGCTAAAAAAAAATGTGTCAAATAATAGTGAGTCCGAGGCTTGAAAATATTACAAATTCAATCAAAGTCTTTGCAAGGAATATGTACCTGAAGTTCTGAACGTTCAAATGAACGAAATATATTTTTTTCCCAATTCTATTTTATCTATAAATATTGTTCCAACTACAACTTAAAATAATGTATTGAGTTTTTTTTGCAGATTGCAGAACGGTTAGTACAAAATTTCGTTCATTTGAACTTTCAGAACTTCAAGCACATGCAAGAAATATATTATTATTACCTATTATTTATGATCTCATTCTCATCGTTTTCTGGCACGTATCCACTTTCTGTGAAAAGTACTTCTATATCGCCACTTTGTTGCTCTATAAATTCATATATACTCCAGGATTCCTCCATAAACTTTCGCATTTCTGATAAGGTTTGTTCACTCTTTTCGAGATCAATTATCAAACTTTCCTGCAGAAAAAAATTAGAATCTTCAGCTTTTTCATCAATTTAAAGCTGGTTTTGAACCTCAGGCTCTAATAATTTATCATAACTTTATTTAGGTAAGTTGTAAATTTTAATAGTATTATTACTTTTAATTGTAGATGTCAAATTATGGGGAAAAATGTGTGGATAAAAACTTCGTATAGGTTCAACTGAAAATATATTTGCTAGATTAAATACTTTTATTTTATAAATGATTGGGATCGAATAAAACATAAGACTTCATTAAAAACACTCCGAATATATGAAGAATGATATAATATAGGAATGAAAAATCTAAATAAGGAGTAAATATCTCAATTTTGACGAGTCAAAAACAAACGTGAGTTCCCCTAACCAAGAAAATAAACTTATTATTTCACCTGTATTGTTTTGTAGTATGTTTAGAAATTTCTAACCTTTAATTCAGCCACAGATTTTGATAAAGCTTCAGCTGCTGCATTTGCTTTTGCTGCTTCTTGCAAGTCTTCTGTATTTTCTGTATATCTAGTGTAGGACCTGCCAATGTGAATATGAGGTGCGTTCCATATTTCTGTCATTTTATGGATTCCTTCGTCCAATTTCTTTCCCTCTAATCTTAATTTGTCGAAATAATTCATTTCATGAATTCTAGTTATTCACTGGTCCACAGTAATTCAATTAAAAACAGTAAAAGGAGTACATATAAAATTGTTTACATCCAAACCAAACTGTCGGAAAACTTTTAAACTCAACGTACGCAAATGACGCCGAGCAGACGAAAATCAGCCATCTTTGCTAAAAGCACATGCGCGATTTCAGAGGCGCGCTTTTTCAAAATTCAGATATAATATTTTTGGTATTAGCATTAATAATACAACTTTTATTAATTTTTTCTTTTCAAAATACTGATTATATCTGGGGAAAGCAAATCGAATCATTTCTTACTTTATGTATAATTCTAAATTCTGAAAAGAAATTTTTTCAAGTATTAAATTTTTCATGTATTAAAGATGAACTTTAATGTTTGTTTAAAATGTTATTCTTTAGTCTATAAATCATATTTTTATTTGCGAATGTTATTATTTGATTCAAAACTGAATTATTTAGTTGAAAATTCGTCTTTTGGGCTTGATAATTCAAAAATTTGATTGAAATCTTGTTTCTTAAATAACAAAATTTGTTTAGATTTAAAATTCAACTATTTTGTTCTATTCATCTTTTTGGTTTGAAAATTAATCTCTTTTTTGTAGAAACTTTATATATTTTGGTTAAAAATACAACTCTGTTTATAGTTAAAAATTGATTTCTTTCGGTCGAAAATTAACTTTTTTGTTGAAAAATTAACATTTTCGGGTCGAAAATTCAACTGATTTGTATAAAGTTCGTATTTTCAGCTCGAAAATTAGACCCTTTGGTAGCAAATTTAAATATTTGGTTGAAAGTTTATGTATTCTGTTGAAAAATTCGTCTTTTTGGTAGACACTAATTTTTTGGCTAAAACTGCAACTGTTTGGTTGGAAATTAATCTCTTTTAGTTGAGGATTCAAGTAAAAAAATATTTGATTAACATTTTAAATTAAAAAATTTTTTGTTGAAATATCTACTATTACATTTTTCGTTGAAAATTCATCTTTTTAGATTAAAAATTCAACTCCTTGGTTGAAAGTTGAACTTTCTTATAAGTTTTTTTTTAACTGTAAATTTTACTATGTTGAAAATTCAATTGATTGGTTGTAAATCAACTTTTTCGCTGAAAGTTCATATTCTCAGGTTGCAAATTCAACTGTTTCATAGAAAATTCGTATTTTTGGCTTAAAAATTCCACAATTTGGTATAAAAATAAACTATTTGGTACAAAGTTAAACTGTTTTGTAGAAAATTGTTTTATTTTATTGAAAATTATTTCTCGGCGATAATTTAACTACCCCATTTTTTTAAATTGGTCTTTTTCAGTTTAAAAGTTCAAATATTTATTAAAAGTTTTTAGAACCGAAAAAAATATAAACTATAAAATTATTCAAATAAAATTTGGACTAACATCACATCCATTGTTCAAAATATTTAGTTGAAAATGTATGTAATTTGTTGAAAATTCGGCTTTTATTTTTAGTAGAAAATTCAACTGTTTTGTTCAAAATTTACGTACTTTGTTGAAAATTAAACTTTTTGGTTGACACTTCGTCTTTTTTGGTTTAAAATGCAACTCTCTGGTTGAAAATTAATCTTTCTTAGTTCAGAATTCAAGTATTTTCTTAAAAAATAATCTTTTTGTGTTAATTTCAACTGTTTTTTATTTCAAATTATTATTATTTTTTGGTTCAAATATTAACTATTACATTTTTTTGTTGAAAATAAACGTTTCCAGGTTGATAATGCAACTGTTTAGTAGATAATTCGTCTTTTTGGCGTGAAAATTCAAGTCTTGTAAAAAATTCGTTTTCTTTTTATTGAAAATGATTTTTTTTAACTGAAAATGTAATTATTTGATTTTTGGCTAGAAATTAATCTTTTTTAGTTGAACATTCAACTATTTGGTTGAAAGTTCATCTATTTCCTGAAAAATAATCTTTTTGATAGAAAATTAATCCTCCTGGTTTAAAATTTAACTATTTGGTAGAAAATCAATTGTTTGGTTAAAAATGTAACTATATGGTTGAAAATTAATCTATTTTAGTTGAGAATTCAAGTATTTTGTTGAAAATTTGTCTTTTTGTGGTTATATTGAGCTGTTTTTTTATTTAAAATTAAAACATTTTTTCGTTTAAATATCAACTATTACATTTTTTGGTGAAAATTGTTATTTTCAGGTTGAAAATTTAACTACTTTAAGAGAATTCATCTGTTTCGCTCGAAAATTCAACTGTTTTGTAAAGCAATTATGTAATTTGTTGAGAATTATTTTGTTGTTATTTAAAATTTAACTATTTGTTTAAAAATTCAGATGTTTTGTTAAAGGCTTATCTTTTTGACTTGAAAATTCAACATTTTGGATGGACCCTATTCAGCCATTGAGACAATTTGAAGCCAATTAACGAATAAGTTGAAAAATATTTTTTAAGGAAAAGTAAAGAAATAGTGGTGTTAGCAGACAATTGTGAGAAAATAGTATCTTTAGTATTATTTTTTTCGAAATAATAGCAAAATAGTGTGATCGCTCGAAAAATGTGTCAATAGTGCCGTGAGTCCGAGGCCAGACTTGATCAAAAACAAGTTTTACTTTGAAAAAGGTGCTTAAATTATTTTCTTATGTAAGGTTTTTAACATAATAAGGGAAAAATAGCATTAAATGACTTAAATCGTAATTTTTATTCTCTATACAAATAATCGTACAAATAAACTAAGAATCTTTCTTTTGGTCTAATAACAATTCGCCTTTTGCTTTCAATTTGCTGTTGAGAATTCTTCGCTGTTCCTCTTGTTTTTCTTTGATTAATCGGTTATATTTTTCAACAGCATAATCTACTTCTCCCACCAATCTTACAATTTTTGCCTAAAAAAATTTGGTTATTAACATGTGTGCAATAGACTAATGATATTAATAGAAAATATAGCATTATGAGAATAAAATATTTTAAATGCTTACTGCATATTCTCGATTCTTGACAATTTTCCTTTTCTGGTTAACTCCATAGGGTGTTGGTCTTCCGTCTTTAAAAGAATAATCTGGTAAGTTCGTGAGTGGTCCGAACGCATTTGGATTTTGGGTCAAACCTTTCCTGTAAAAATGAATTTAACTTTCTGAGAATATTAAATTAATAAATTTATGCAGAGACAAATTTTCATCAATAATGCCAAATGACTAAACTTAAAATTACGAAACTATTAATATATAGGATCAATGAGTTTGAAAAAAGGAAAGAGGAAAACTAGCAAAAAGATTAACATCAAATCTTAAATTTTATAAAAGTGACCAAATTTTCAAGCAGACATTTAAAAATAATGTAACCAACGGGGGAAACAGTGATTTTGTAGTAAGCTTTAAATTACTCTATTCGAGAGATGATTAAATTCTCTTTAAATATTATAACTCTATAAGAAAATGATGTTATAATAGAAAGCCAGGAGAAAAGGTTTCGTTTCCTAAATGAATATTCTCTTGTAAACACAAAAAAATGTTCAAATATTTAAACTCGAACTCGAAATTTTAACTCGAAATAATACCAGGGTTGCTACAAAATCCCAATTTCGAAATTCCCTGAATTTAGTTAGAAAAATAAGTTTTCAAGAACAAAAAAACGAATATTGAATTGAAGAAATGTATTTGTAACCAAAAAGAGAATAGTTAAATTTTCAGTAAAAAAAGTTTTGAACTAAACCAAATAAATTTTCAACGAAATAGTTAAATTTTCAACCTAAAATGATGAACCTTTGACCAAAAAAATGAATGTTTAACCAAATAGATAAATATTTAATACAAAAGATTAATTTTCTACCGAAAAATAAAAATTTTCAACAAAATACATGAATTTTTAAATAAAAAGGATACGTTTTCAAACAAAAATAGGATAGTTAAATTTTCAGTTTAAACAATTAATTTTCAACCAAAAAAAAAAACAAATTTTCAAACAATATAGTTCAAATTTCAACCAAAGAAATTAATTTTTAAGCAAAAAGATGATGTTTTAATTTTCTACCAAAAAGACGATCTTTCAACAAAACAGTTGAATTTTCACCTAAAACAGATAAATTTTCAACCAAATAAAATAAATTTTCAACCGAACATGGAATAGTTCAATTTTCAGTTAAAAAAGTACATTTTTAACAAAAAAATCAACTAAAATGATTAACCATCAACCAAAAAAATGAATTTTTTACAAGGTCGTTCCACTTTTAACTAAGTGTTGAATTTTCAACTAAAAAATATGAATTATCTACAAAAAATGTAATAGTTTATATTTCAACAAAAATAGAATTTAATTTTAAACCAAAAACAGTAGAATTCAACCAAAAACGACGAATTTTCAACAAAATACCTAAATCCTCAACGAAAAGAGATTACTTTTCAACCAAATAGTTGTGATTTTTAACCAAAAAAAAGATACAATTTCTACCAAACAATTGTGATTTCTAACCAAAAAGCGACAAATTTTCAACAAAACAGTTGTATTTTTACCTAAAACAGATAATTTTTCAACTTAAGATAGATTTCTTAAATTTTCAGTAGCAAAAATTAATTTTCAACCGCATAAAATAAATTTTGAACGAAATAGTTAAATTTTCAACTAAACAGATGCATTTTTTACGAAGATACATTTTCAATGGAATATGGAATAGCTCATTTTTCAGTTTAAAAAATTAATTTAAAAAATAATAATTTTCAACAAAATAGTTACATTTTGAACTAAAAAAAAAGGTTTGATGAAAAGCAGTGGCTTCTACCATTAATCGTACCAGTCTAACCGAAATAATTTCACCAACTATTTAATTCTAAAATAAAATGGATTAATCATGAAACAACAAAATTAATTTTTATAAATAGTTCAACATTGAATTAAGTAGTGGAATTAAAAAAAAAAATCACCAACAAAAAATGTAATAGTTAATATGTATTTCAACCAAAATAGAATTTGATTTTAAACCAAAAACGATGAATTTGCAACAAAAAGGTTTTATTTTCACCGAAAACAGATAATTTTTCAACTTAAAAAAGAATACTTAAATTTTCAGTAGCAACAATTAATTTTCAACCAAATGAAATAAATTTTTAACTAAATAGTTAAATTTTCAACTGAACAGATGAATTTTTAACGAAGAAAATACATTTTCAAACGAACATGGAATAGTTCAATTTCCAGTAAAAAAAATTAATTTTCAAACAAAAAAATAAATAATTTGCAACAAAATAGTTAAATTTTGAACTAAAAAAAAGGGTTTCAAACTAAAATGATTAATCATAAAAAAAAAGAATTTTTTCAAAATAGTTCCACTTTCAACTAAGTAGTTGAGTTTTCAACCAAAAAAGATGAATTATCAACAAAAAATGTAATAGTTATTATTTTAACTAAAATAGATTTTAATTTTAAGCCAAAAATTACGAATTTTCAAAAAAATAGTTGAATCTTCAATCAAAACAGATTTATTTTTCAATCAAAAAGTTGTGATTTTCAACAAACAAAAAAAAAGGTGCAATTTTTACCATAATAGATGAATTTTTAACCCAAATAGACGAATTTTAAACCAAAAAGAATGACTTTTTGACATAATTGTTGAATTTTTAACAAAATAATCAAATTAAATTCAACTTCAGTTTATTGAAAATTCCCTGATCCTGACTACTTTTAAATTCCCTGACTTTCTGAAATTCCACACGTGTAGCAACCGTAAATACTGAATTTTCAAAAGAAACGTTTACTTACTGAGATCTCCAATATTGATCAATAGATACCGGAGAAGAGGTTTTAAATCCATGTACTATCACTCTGAATTCTGTAGACAAAAAAAAACTTTCTTAACTAAAATATTTAGACCCCATTTTTCAATTTTCGACAAAAAATCAGTCAAAGGTGGATGAAAAATAATGAATTTTGTCAAAATTAAGATGGATTTGTAAATTTTTTAACTAAAAGTATACAAAACTAACCTGGTCGGGTAAAAAACAGGATATTTTTACAAAGTGCCATTTTCGCCCAGAAAAAGTATTTTAAAATCTAGTTGATGAATTATTGAGCACTCTTCTAGTTTTGAACCAAATGAATATTCATTATAGATTGTAAACACTTCAGTTAGAGAAAATGACAAATTTAGGATGCACACTTGAAATTACATGAATTACATTATTAGCTGTAATTTTTTAAGGTTAGGTCACTTGACTCAAAGCTTTACCAACCGCACAAGCACCAAGCGCACGTTGAGCACGTTTAAAAAAACAAGGTAAGTACTGATCTTCCTGAGTTCTTAGTAAATTTATTATATACACCAATTTAGGAGATCTTACTGTTAAAGTTTATAATTAATTATAAAAATTATTTTCGATTCTGTTAAATTTTAATTCGATTAAATAAAAAAAATGTATGGGTTTTGCTCCAAAAACGAAAACCAAGTATTATTTTGCCCAAATAAATTCTTAAATCTACATTCCCAAATGATTTTATCAATTTAATACCAAATTAAATTTAATTTTGTGTCTCATTATAACTTAAAACTTAATTTTGACACATTCAACCTCTTGAAAATAAATAATTCGAATAATTCCCGGTAAGTGTGAGAGCAATCTTATCGTCAACCAATCAAAATTTCTGCCGACAACGTAGTAAATTGTAGATTGTAGTATCGCATTCGTATTGTAGTATCTGGTAGTGTAGTATAGTAATAAACATGAAATGTGTGAACTGTATGGCTGTATGTTCGAACTGTTCACAGTAGTAGTGTCAATGGTGTCAATCGCAGTAATCAGTGTCGGAGATCGGAGTTCCTCGTAAAAACCTTTTCGCAAAACTACTTGGTGTTATAAAAGAAGGCGATATTTATGTGAAAAGAATAGGGAAACCATGGTCTCGGTGATGCAGCCGTTTATGGTAAGTTGCTATCATGCGTTGCCAAGAGCTTGAAAATCGTAACCGGCCCAGCACCATAGACATATATACAAGACCGTCCTTATTTTCGAAAAATTAAGAGACATTTGCCAATTCTCCTATTACTTTTTGCAGGACGTTGAAAGTTCAAGAAGCTACATCGATGAACTCTACTCCCTGGATCCGCAAAAGTGTCTAGACGCCCTTGTGTAAGTTCCTTAGTAAACATAACCTCAAAATATTTTCGAAACCGCTCAGAATTTTTCCTCAAATTCATTTACTTTCATTCCTCTGTTCATTGATCAATTGGGTACCTTCACCTGTTCTTATTTGACACAGAAAAAATACCGAGAACCGTAGTTTTTCAGATCTACATTCTATTTTAGATTTTAGTTTACCAGTTATTTATAGACTTTGTGTAATTTGTTTTTGCAAAACTATGTATATAGTAGAATTGATCAATTAAAAATGTAATAACATGAATATTATGAATTGTATCCACTCTCATTATCGAAAATTTAGAGTTTGCGTCTTATTGCGAGCTTAAAAAATTTAATTTGAATCAACTTTTTTGAAATAATAAAGCTCCATGGATGTAATAGCTAAACTGCAGGTCAGGGAAAACCTGGAAATCAGGGAAAAGTAAGGGAATTTTGTTGGTCAGGGAAAAGTCAGGGATTTAGAAAAAAATTGCAAAAGTCAGGGAATTTCTGTTAAGTCATTTTTTTTCTCAAATAACTTTTTAGTCACTTATTTAAAAAGTCACTATAGTCATTTTTAACATCAAAATATCACTTAAGTCATTTTTCTTTCAATAAATTAATCCGTGGGTAATTCTTTTGAAATATATTAGGGTATTTTAAGACTCCAAGAAAGTTTTTAAATAGATTTCAATAATTTGGAGGGATTCCAAAGGATTTCTAAAATTTTAGGGTATTTTTAAAAATTCCAAGGTGCTTTTAAGAGCTTTAAAAAGTTTTAAGGGATTCCAAAGGAGTTGAGATATTTTAGAATATTTTCAAAAATTCCAAGAAATTTTAAATCGTTTTAAATACTTTGAAGGTATTCCAGTCTATTTCACAGACTTCAAGGGTATTTGGAAAAAATCCAAGCAATTTTCTGGAGTTTAACAAAATTTCAATGGATTTCAAAATATTTCAAAGCATTTGAAATATCTTAGGGTACTCTTAAATACACTTAAAATAATTTGAAGTGATTCCAAAGGATTTTAGGGTATTTTCTTTAAAATTCCAATGAATTTTCAAGTGGTTTAAAAAGTTTCAAGGGATTTCAAAGGATTAAAAATATTTTAAGGTATTTTAAAGATTCCAAGGAATTTTTGAAAGATTAACAAATTTGCAATGAATTTCCAGGGATTTGAATGATTTTAAGGAATTAAAAAAATGTCCAACAGTTTTTAAAGTATTTGATAGAATTTTGGAAAGTATGAAACAAGTTCATTTGACCTGTAAGCTTTTAGAATATTCTTAAAGATACCAAGGGATTTTATCAAATTTTCGAGGATTTCAATGATTTTAGCGGATTTTAAGAGCTCTTAAGGTACTGTAATCAATTTTTCAGGATTTCAGTAAATATCAGATTTTGTGTAATTTCATGGGATTTCATAATATTTTTATGGATTTCAAAGAATTTATCCACAAGAATTAAGAGATTTCGTAGGATTTCAAATGTTTTCAAATATTCCAAGGTATTCCCAAAGATTTTAAAGATTTTAGGATATTTAAAAATATTCCAAGGAATTTTCAATTGATTTGAATAATTGCAAGGAACTTTGGGTATTTTAAATAGATTTCAATCATTTGAAGCGACTTCAAAGAATTTTGAAGATTTTAAGGTATTTCTACAAATTCAAATGAACTTTCAAATGCTTCAAATAGTTTCAAGGGATTTCAACGGATTTGAAATATTTTAGTTTTTTTTTAATTCCAAGGAATTTTCAAACGCTTTAACAAATTTTAAGGGATTTCAAAAAATGTTATGAAGGATTTGAAATATTTTAGGGTATGTATTTAAAAATATTCCAAGGAATTTTCAATTGATTTAAGTAATTTAATGTAATTTCAAAGTGTTTGAAATATTTGAGGGTATTTTAAATTATTCCAAGACATTTTCAAGAGGTTTCGAAAGTTTCAAGAGATTTCAATTGAATTTAAAGGAATTGAGATGTTTCAGGGAATTTAAAAAGATTTGAAGGAATTCTTAACTGATTTCAATAATTTAAAGGGATTTCAAATATTTTAGGGTATTCAGGATTCTAAGACACTTTCAAGAGATTTAGATAATTTTAAGGGATTTCGAAGGATTTTAATTATTTTAAGGGTTTTAAAAAAATTTAGATTTCGTAGGGTTTCAAAGATTTGAAGAGATTTAAAAATATTTTTTGCAATTCATTTGAATTCAGTTGGATTTCATCCTGAATTCTTATTCATTTATTCTGAATTCTTTTACATTCTTTTGAGTTGTTCGAATTCTGTTGAATTTTTCTAAACTCGTTTCAAACTTACTGAATTCAATGAATTTTTGAATATTTACGTTAGAAATTAGTCACTTTTGGTCACTTTTTCGGTTTATATAGGTCATTTTTCACTTTTTTGAAGCCAATTAGGCTGTAGCAGCCCTGAAAATAATAAATTTAAAAAAATTTTAATTTAAATTCAAAGCTTTTTTTATTCCATTTATAAAAGATTCTATATTAAGAAAATTTCAAGATTACAATTTTGGTCTTTAAATATTAGTGGTCAGGGAAAGTGAAAATTAGTCAGGCATAAAGCAGGGAAAAGTCAGGGAGTTTTAAAATTGAATTTTTGCGGCCACTGTGCATTTTCGTTAACGACACATATAAGTTGTTTATTTAAAATATGAATATCTAACCCTGGATTCTTGTTTTTTTAATTCTAACAGGTGCCTGAAAAATTCTGTCATTGGAAGTAATCGACAGAAGGGTTCAGTGATTGCACAGGGGGTTGTTCCTCGATTACTGCAGCTTTTGGGAGATACTTCCGGTACTATAAGTGACCGAATTCGCCTCGAGTCTGCAGTAACGCTGGGTTCCTTGGCAAAAGGAACGGATCAACATGTTCTGGCCTTGATAGACCTTGGAGTCGTGCCCTTAATTTTACAAGTGCTGCTCACTACCACAGTTCCAGATTCTCCTGCTGGTGGAAAAGCAAGAGTCAATGATTTATTAATTGAAGCATGTTTGCGGTGTTTACGCACTGTTTTCCAACATTCGGCAGCGCCCGTTCACACTATTTATCAAAATCCTGCTCTTGTACCTCGACTTCTCTCACTGGCGAGTCGATCTGTTACGTGTCAAGTTTGCATCGCTACTATTCTGACGACAGCTTGCAAGGTAATTTTTTTTTTCTGAAAAAAATTGCAGGCCTCGGACTCACCACACTAAAGACACTATTTTCTCACAATTGTCTGCTAATACTACTATTTCTTTACTAAGTTACTAAGTAACGTTTTTTTCTGAAATAGTGAATTCATTTAGGGATCAACTAAAAATAAAGTTAGAGTCTTACAAATTAACGAAGTAGTTCAACTTTCAACCAAATAGTGGCATTTTCAACGAAAAAAGATCAATTCTCAACACTAAATGTAATAGTTGGTATTTTAAGCAAGAAAAGATTCTCTTTTGATATAAAAAATAGTTGAATATAACCAAACAGGACATATTTCCAACAAAATAGTTGAATCCTCAACCAAAATAGATTAATTGTCAACCAAACCGTTCCTTTTCGAACCAAATAGTTAATTTTCACCCCAGAAGATTAATTTTATATCAGAAAAGACGAATTTTCAACAAAATACATAAACTATTAATCAAATGGTTGAATTTTCAACCAAGAAGATTAATTTTCTACCAAAAAAGACGAATTTTCAACAAATTACATAAATTTTCAACTAAATAGTTTGAACAATGGATGTGATGTTGTCCAAATTTAATTTGATAAATTTTTTGTTTATATTTTTTTCGTTTCTAAATTTTTTTAACAAAATAGTTGAATATTGAAACTAAAAAAGATCAATTTTTAACAAAAAATGGATTAGTTAAGTTTTCATATAAGAGGATTAAGTTTCAATAAAAAAAAAAACGAATTTTTAACAAAACAGTTTAATTTTGTACTAAATGAATTTTCTACCAAATTGTTGAATTTTTATACCAAAAAAATGAATTTTAAATCGTGAATATGAATTTTCAGCTAATCAGTTGAACCTTCAACAAAATATTTAAATTTTCCGTTTTTTTAAGATTCAAAATTTTGATTTTTAATCCACAAAACAGTTGGATTTAACCAACAGAAATGAATTTTCAACACAATAATTAAATCTTCCACTAAAACAGATTAATTTTCAACTAAACAGCTGTATTTTAAATCAAAAAATTATTTCCTACGAAATTGTCGATTTTTTAAGTCGAGAAACATAAAGCCGAAACAGAAAACTGGAAATTTTTCTTGAAAAAAGTTAATTTTCTGTTACACACTTTTTGATTTTGGACTGCACATAAGTTTAATACTTGAAAAATTTTATGACACAATTTTTCAAATTTGTGACACTATTTTTGGTCTCTAAAGTGAGTCTGAGGCCTGAAATGGCGAGAGAATGTCTATTTGTTGAGAAAGTGTCGGATTAGAAAAAAATTATGTGAATATTCGGAAAATTCAGGGTGTATACCTGACCGAGAAACCGAGAATTTTGTTCTCCTGGGAAAAAAGCGACAAATGATCGGGAATTTGATTCAGTAAGCGGGATATACTCAAACTCGTAAATTATTTATTTATTTTTATTATTTATTTATATTATTTATTATGTATTTATCTGAAATTGTAAATACAGAGAGTAAGTTAAAGGTGGCAGTACAGAACTATATAGGTAAACAACATTTTTCCGAAAATGGGTTTATTGCATAACAAATTCTTAAAAAATCATATACACTTATTTGTTCGATATCTCATTTTTTAATAAAGTATTAAACAAAACTTAGTGTAAATTTTAGTTAAAATTGTAGGTTCGTATTTGAGCGTAGTAATACAAATTTGTTATCCCTTCAGCATTGATATTTCTTGAAATTATTATTGCTTAATGTTTATTGAAAAAATTCTCGTTTTGATACCTAGGCTTTTCAGCACACAATTTTGATTTTCTCGGAACAGAACAATTTTTTGATATTCAAATATTCATTATTCTTATTCAGCATCCCCATATCTCAGAAGCAAGTTTTTATTTTTATAAAAAAAATCATAATTCTTTTTTTAACTTCTACCGAAAGCAGATTTTCAAAACCTGTGAAATTGTAACCTACAAATTTGTAGACGATTTACTCTGAAGTAGCTAAAATTTTTAGATCAAAGTTTTTCACTCGCTTTCAGAAACTCAATATGTCGAGAGTTAGTTTTATTTTCTATTGAAACTGTCGGTTACATGTTTTATCGCAATCCGCATCCGAGCCTTTTCCAATTTGTGTTCAGTGTCAATTTGAGATTTTCAACTGTATTTTTGTTCTCCTGAAAATGTCCGGTTTTTTTAGTTAACTAGTTATGTACTGTTACCCTTAAAATAAATATATTTCTTAGATCAAAGAGAGAAAAATTTATACTTAAAAAAAACTGTAATTATGATTAGGAATAGGGGTTTTTGGGAGAGATCTGTGATTTTGAATTTGAAAAGGAAATTATTATAATACTCACTTTACACAGGGCATTTTAAAAAAGAATTCTAATTTTAAGTTGGTTCAGGAAGTTTTCCAACAGAAAAATGATAATTCTGAATTTTCCAAAAGAAAAATTATAATTTTGAATTTTCCAAAAGAATGACAAATTTCGAAAAAAAAAGAATTTATAATTCAGATTTGGAACAAGGAAATTCCCAACAGAATTATAATTCTGACTTGAAACAGTGAATTTTTGAGAAAAATTCTGATTTGGAATAATTTTGACTTGGAACGGGGAATTTTCGTAAAGAATTATGATTCTGATTTTTAACAGGGATTTTACGAAAAGAAACTATAATTCTGACTTGGAACAGTAGATTTTCGTAAAAAATTATAATTTTGAGTTGAAACAGGAAATTTTTCGAATAAATATATGTGTAATTCTGAATCGGATCAGAGAATTTTCGTAAAAAAAATTTAATTCAGATCCGAAACAAGGAAGAATCCAAAAGAATTATTATTTTGATTTGGAAGAGGGAATTTTTGAGAAGAATTATAATTCTGATCTGGAATAAGGAATTTACCAAAAAATTATAATTCTGACTTGAAAGAAGAAATTTTCAAGAAGAATTATAATTCTGACTTGGAACAATTTTTATTTGGAACGGGAATTTTCAAAAAGAATAGTGATTCTTATTTTGAGCAGGGAATTTTGGAAAAGAACTATACATAATTGTGACATGGGCAGGGTATTTTTCAAAAGAATTGAAATTCTGAGTTAGGTAATTGAAATTTCAAAAAGAAGTATAAATATCAGACCTGGAAATTAAAAAAAAAAGAAGACTTGACTTGGAACAGTACATTTTCGAGAAAACTGATGATTCTTACTTGGAACAGTGAATTTTCCAAAATAATTACAATTTTGAATTGGAACGCGTAATTTTCGAATAGATTATAGAATTCTGGTTTGGAAGAGGGACTTTTAGAAAATAACTGCTACTAGAGATAGACCCTCTGAAACTCTCGTGTAGTGTATCATTGTTATTAAAGCCGGTAATTAGAAATCATCAATAAAATAAGTAGTAATTAAATTTTTCTTATTTCCAGACTGCAGAGGAGCAAAATGCATTGTCGAAAGGCGGTGCCGTCGAGACACTAGCGGTTCAGTTGGATTCCGCATTATCTGAAGTTCAGCTTCCAGCATTGGCCTGCCTGGCTAATATGTGTTACCAAAATCACGCTGTTTCTGCCATGGTCGCTGCTGCCTCGACTAACAATACTCCTCAGGGCAGACTCGTACCTGCGGTCTTAGGACTGTTGATGGGACGCGAGAAAAGTTCACTAGTTCAACTCGAAGCTGCTCGATGCGTAGCTTATATGCACAGAGCTGGAGCTCTTTCCTCGACGGATCCGAGGGTCGTTTATCGAACCTTGCCTTGCCTCGTCAGGCTTTGCCATCGAGATAGACCACCTAGGGAAAGAGTAGCGGCTGCGGAGACATTAGCTTACCTTACGGAAGTCGATACTGACTTGCAGCGTTTGGCTTCCATTAGTAATCACCTTATACCTACCTTGGCTGAATTTCTGAGGCCGCATCCACAGGTCAGTTTTATTTTATAACAGGGTTGACTGAAAAGTTTCTTTGTGTCATTACGAACAAATTAAAAAAAAAGTAAGAAAAAAATGTTTTTGTTGAAGTATAATATTTCAAAAAGTAACGAAAAATGCTTTTCGTAAATTTT
Source organism: Andricus curvator (assembly GCA_932195095.1). NCBI lineage: Eukaryota > Metazoa > Arthropoda > Insecta > Hymenoptera > Cynipidae > Andricus > Andricus curvator. The sequence goes on along the minus strand of CAKNYM010054353.1, from coordinate 118,373 downwards.
TTTTTTATGCTCTTTGTAATAAACTAAGGATCCGTAAAATTACGAAAAAAAATTTAAAAAGTAAGAAAAAAAGGTCTTCGTTGAAATATAATATTTCAAAAAATGACGAACAATTTTTTTCGTTTATTTTTTATTTTTTTGATGCTATTTTTAATAAACTAAGGATCTGTAAAAAAATAGGAAAAATAATTATTTGAAACTCAAAAATATTTTTTTTTGTTCGCAACTTTAGTTACAAATTAACAAAAGTGCATATTGCGTTATTTTTTGAAATATTATATTTCGACGAAAAATTTGTTTCTTACTTAACTTAAAACAGATTAAATGGTAAACAGATTTTTACGGATCTTTTGTAAAAATGGCTCATGTTTCAATATCCGTAAAAAATAGAAAAAAATTTGTTTGAAAATTAAAAATATGAACATTTTTCCTTAGTTTATTGAAAAGAGCATTTAAAAAAAATAAACACATTTTCTTTGCAACTTTAGGTGCAAATTAACAAAATTGCATTTTTCGTCATTTTTAAAATATTATATTTCGACAAAACATTCTTTTTTCTTACTTTTTTCCATTTAAGTTTATTTACTTCCATAAATCATACCTAAAAAAATGTTTAAAAAAATTACATACCTAGTACCTAGCACAAAAAATTAAAAAAATGTGAAAAGTTTCAATCGTCTCGCCCAATGGTGAGATATTTTTTGAAATTTTTTTTTAGTTTCGTCTTAATGCCACAAAGAAACTTTTCAGTGCTATTACCAATGAATCTAATCATTTTGAGTTTTTTCGGCCCAACCTAGTGGACGTAGGTTAGGGAAAACCTGAAAATCATGGAAAACTCCGGGAATTTCTGTACAAGGCACTTTAAATAACTTTTAAGGATATTAAATTTGAAATTTATACATTTTAATTTGAAATTTTTTTTCTCGTTTATCAAAGATTCTAGGGTTGAAAATGTTACAAGATTAAAATTCTGGCCTTTGAATATTGATGGTCAGAGGCAATGAAAAATTGGTCAGCGAAAAATTAGGTAGTTTTGAAAATAAAGTTTGCGGCCACGCTGATATAATATTCTTATTAGTAATTTATGTGCCTTATGTTTCTATTTCTTTTTTTTTCAGTTGCTTCCTCCTGACGATTATATTTTTAGTTAAAAATTTTATTATTTGGTGCAAATTTAACAATTTTGTTAAAAAATCATCTTTTTTGGTCGAAAATTCAACTAAAATCGTTTTTTGGTTTAAAATACGACTATCTTTGGAAAATTCGTATTTTCGGTTTAAAAATTCATCTTCTTTGGTCGATATTTGATCTTTTCTTGGTAAAAATGCAACTGCTTGGTTGAAAATTAAATTTTTCTGTGTTGAAATATCTATTATTATATTATTCTTTGAGAATTAATCTTTTTTGGGTTTAAAATTCAATTACTTAGTTGAAGGTGAAACCACTTTGTTAAAAAATCATTTTTTTATTGTCGAAGATTCATCATTTTAGTTGAAAATTCATCTTTGGTTGGAAATTCGTTTTTTTCTGTTGAAAATTAATTTTTTATACTGAAAATTAAACTATACCAGTTGAAGAATCATTATTTTAGTTGAAAATTCGTCTCGTTGGTTAAAAGTTTAACTAATTTGTTGAAAACTCTTTTTTTTTAAATTAATTTTTCATCTGAAAATGTAACTGTAATTTTTTGTGGAAAATTGTATACCATTAAGCCATTTCCCTTTCAGGGTAGGCGTGACACTACCCGATTCGGGTAGTGTTTCTAGGTAGTTTTCTTGTAGTTATAAATAACTACAAGTGTGGGTTCACCACACCCACGATGTGGAAAATTGATTTTTTTAAATTAAAAATTAAACTACTTGGGTAAAAGTTGAACCACTTTGTTCAAAATTTATTTTATTTGATTAAAGGTTCACCTCTTTAGTTGAAAATTTAACTATTTTGTTGAAAATTAGTGTTTTATTTTGTTTAAAGTGTATTTTTACATTCTCATCTCAATGAGAAGGTATTAGTTTTATGAGAAAATTAAGAAAAATTGCCCTTTGGCACATTGTTTTAAGACCTGAAAAGTAAGGAATAGTTCGTTAGCCAGCTATTTTGGATTAAAACTCAAAAAGTCAGAGCATTTTCAAAACTTTTGAAAACATTTTGTTTAAGATTCAAAAATTCTATGTACTGCTAGACGTAGTACTCAGAAAGTCGAACAATTTATCCTCACAACTTTTTTCGATAAAAAGAAAATGATCACAGTTATAGTGTTTTCAAAATTAAAAAAAAACGAAAATGAATATTTTAAGCCCAACAACGCACGATATGAAAAAAATTTAAGAGAAGAAAAACGTTACTTTTGGAAAGCCCTACCAGATTATCATAACAACTTTTAGAACTTTCTTAAGAAATCGAAAATTCAAATTTTGATCGCACAAAAAATAATGAAAAATAAAAAATTCCATTTTGCGGTCAAACTATGCAAGATACGAGAGAAGATAAAAATTGTGCTTTCAAAAAAGAGCTACAAATCTGTCATTGATCGCTTTTTAATAGGACGTGTAGTTTTTGTTTTATTCGTAAAAAACTATATTAAAAATAAAAAAATTATTATTTGTTTTTAATCATTTTTTGATAGGATGCGTAGTTTTTGTTTTAATCGTGAAAAATAACATTAAAAATCTTGAAAATTCAATTATTCTGTTCAAAATTCATATATTTTGTTAAAAAATCATCTTTTTTGGTCGAAAATTCAATTGTTTTTTGAGTTCGTCCTTTTGGACTGAAAATTCATATATATCTTTTTGTAATTCAACTGCCTTCTAAACCATTCAATTATTTGGTTGAAAATTCGACCATTTGTTTGAAAATTCATATTATTTGGTTGAAAACTCAACAATATGTTTCAAAATTAAACTATTTTGTTAAAAAGTCATCTTTTTTGGTCGAAAATTCAACATTTTGTTGAAAATCAAACTATTTTGTTAAAAAAAACTCATCTTTTTTCGTCGAAAATTCAACTTTTTTGTTCAACATTTGTCCTTTTGAATTGAACATTCATCTTTTATGGCAAAAACATGATCTTTTTTCGTTGAAATAATTAAATTTGAAATTGTTATATTCCGTTCATAAAAGATTATATGTTAAAAATGTTACAAGATTAAAATTCTGGTCTTCCAATATTAACGGTCAAGGAAAATGAAAAATTGGTCAGGGAAAAATCAAGGAATTTTTATAGTAAGTTTTTGCGCCCCCCCCCCCCCCTGTTTTAAATTCTATTATATGATTATACACTCACCGAGACCTTTCTGTTTGATAATCTCTGAATACCGATAGTTTCCCTCAGATTAAAAAAAAGTTATTTTAATTATTAGGTTCAAGATGCGACTTTATCTCAAGACATGCGACAAGCCGCCTTTAGGGCATTCGCATCCTTGGGAGCAAACGACGAGGATATTCGCAAGCGAATTATTGAAACCCAAAGTCTGATGGAACACGTAGTGTCTGGCCTACAAGATCCTGGCGGTCCTCGAGTTCGTTTAGCCGCAGTTAGGTGTTTACATTCTCTATCGAGAAGTGTTCAACAACTCCGCACCACTTTTCAGGACCATGCGGTCTGGAGACCCTTGATGCAGTTGCTACATGGGGCTGATAAAGGATTAGAAGGTAAATTTAAATTAAATTAAACCTTATTATCGCAGAAAATTGTCTTCATAATTCAATAATCACCCTGAAATAGTTGTGCCAACTACCAATCGGATTTCAGGTAGAGGAGAAGGCGAGGAAGACTTGCTGACGGTTGCTTCTAGTACGTTATGCAATCTCTTACTCGAATTCAGCCCGAGTAAAGAACCGATTCTTGAATCAGGAGGAGTCGAGCTTCTCTGTTCCCTCACGAAACGCCCCGATCCTGCCTTACGTCTCAACGGAATCTGGGCCTTGATGAATGTAGCCTTCCAAGCCGAGCAAAGGGTCAAGTCCCAAATACTTTCTTGTTTAGGGACCGATCAAATTTTTCGTCTTCTCGCTGATCCCGAGCTCGCAGTGCTTATGAAAACGCTAGGTCTTTTGAGAAATTTACTCTCCACGAAGGCACACATCGACCGCATAATGGGAGAACATGCGGCTCATGTTATGCAAGCCGTTATACTTGTTCTTGAGGATCCCGAGCACCCTGCTGACGTTAAGGAACAAGCTCTCTGTATTCTAGCTAACGTGGCTGATGGCGATCGTGCAAGAGATCACATTATGGCCAACGAGGATGTACTCAAGAAACTTATGGATTATATGGTTCGTAGATTATAATTATTTGTCGTTTTTTATTGCGCTCCCACGATTTTATATCCTATTCATTTAACTACGAAATTCTGGAAAAGTGATAAAAAAACAAGAGTTTGGACAAACGCTCTTAAATATCTACATTCAAATTTAAAAAAAATGTAAAAAGAGGAAAGAAAAAGAAGGCAACCTCCAAATCCCCTTCCTCCTTTTTTCTCTCGTCCCTTTTTATTTTTATATATTTTTTAAATCACTATAAAAAAACATGTAAAAAAAATCTACCAAAGTTTTAATTCTAATTCAACATCCTTTTCAAGGCAATACAAAACATTTCAACATTTAAGAGTGTGTTGTCCAAATTGTATCATTAGATTCTTGTTTTTTTTTTTAATTTACAAGAATTTCGTATTTCAATGTGAATGTTAGTCTTTAAAAACAGGGCTCCCACACAGTCACTTAAATGCAAAGTGAATTAGTAGAACCCAATAAGAAATTGCAACTATTTTTGGTTGAAAGTTAATTCTTTTTGGTTGAAAAGTCTACTATTACATTTTTGGTTCAGAATGTTTGGGTAAAATTTGTATTATTTGGCCGGAAATTTAATTCTTTTATTGAAAATTCAACTATTTTGTTGAAAAGTCATGTTTTTTAGTCGAAAATTCAACTCTTGTGTTGAATATTCGTCTTTTTGACAGAAAATTCACCTTTTTTGATAGGAAAGTCAAGTTCATGTATGTTGTTAAAAATTCGTCTTCTTTGGTTGAAAATTAATCTTTTTGGTAGAAAATTCATCTTTTACAGATTGAAAATGCAAATATCTGGTTGAAAAATCAGCTGCATTGGTTGAAAATTACCTTTTTTATTGATAATTCATTTTTTCGGGATTAAAAGTCAAAGTTTATCGAAAACATTCGAGTTTTTAACTTAAAAACTCAACTCTTTTGATGAAAATTTGTCTCTTTTGGTAGAAAATGAATATTTTCTGATAAAAATTTCATCTTTTTTGGTTATAAATGCAACTGTTTGGTTGTCAATTAATCATATGTTTTGGTTAAGGATTCAACTGGTTTATTAAAAATTATTTTTTTAGGGTTGAAAATGCATCATTTTAGTTGAAAATTGTTTTTTTTTAGTAAAAAATTAATTTTTCTAGTTAAAAATTCAACTATGAAAATTCATTTATTCTCTTGAAAATTCAACTATTTCATTGAAAATTCATGTATTTTGTTGTAAATCGTATTTTTATAGACAATTTATCTTCTTGGTTGAAAATTAATGTTTTTGTTCACAAATTCGTCCTTTCATAGAAAATGCAGCTGTTTTGGTAGAAATTTAATTTTTTTTTTTGATAACAATGAAACTGTTTTTTTAATGAAATATTAGTTATTACATTTTTCGACGAGAATTCATCTTTTTTGATCGAAAATTCAACGACGTGGTTATTGTTGAACTACTTTGTTAAAAATTAATTTGTTGTTGTTGAAGATTCATAATTTTAATTCATGGTTTTAACAGAACATGTAACTATTCTATTTTGGCTGAAATAACAATATTTTTACTTGAAAGGTTAGGAATAAAAAGCGTTTTATGTTGATTCAATTAAAAAAAAATTATTTGAGCAATTGTGAACTTGGTTTTCACTCCCAAATTCAGCAATAGTATTTAATCTAATCTTTAGCTTATAAATTAAATGTGTAATGGAATCGAAATGTTTGAGCAAATAAGTGTATTTACATTACAGGCCTCTTTTTGTGTAAACAGTAATCATTTTAAGTTACTTTTTAACTTAAAGTAGTCACTTTTTTCAAGTACATTAGTCTGTGGCAGCCTTGTAAAGAGGAATTTAAATTTTGATTTATTCTGAATTTAATTTTTAAAATTTTAATCCTATTGTAGGAAGGCTGAATATGTGATTTCTAATTTTTTATTTTAAAGATGCACAGTAACGTGAAACTGCAGGTTGCGGCGATATTTTGTGTTTGCAACCTCGTGTGGAAAGAGGAACCTGGTGCTGCACAAAGGCAGGCTCGTTTACGAGACTTAGGACTTTATCGAATCTTGCAACAGCTACGCCACACGAAGGACTCGCAGCTCTTCGATAAGTAAGTCAAAATGAATTTTCTATGTTGAAATTATTTTTAGCAGTAGGTAAAAACGTCCAAAATTTGAAATTCAGTAAACAGGGTTGCTACAAGACCTGGAAGACCTTGAAAAGTTATGGAATTTTTAAAGAATTACTTAAACTTTTTCAGTTGCGCCAATTTCAAAATAAATCAAAATAATATCATAATTCCAAAATTTGTTTAAATTATATAGCGGCCGTTCGAAAACTACGTCACACTACCAGGGGAGGGGGGTTAACACGTTTTGAGACGATTTGTGACTTAGGGGGTGATGGGTTAACGCAGAATGTGACACAGATGGAAAATAAATAAAATAAATATTCTTAATTAAAAATGTAACTAATCCATTTTTGGCTGAAAATTGATCTTTTTTGGTTAAAGTATGTATTTTGTTGTAAATTCGTCTTTTTTTTGTAGAAAATTAATCCTCTTAATTGAAAATTTAACTACTTGGTTAAAAGTTGAACTATTTTATTAAAAATTAATTTTATTAGTTGAAGATCCATCTCTTGGCTTGAAATTTTAATTATTCCATTTTTAGTATAAGAAGATTTAACTTTTTCGCTTAAAAATTCAATTGTTTATGAAAAATTGGTCTTTTGGATTGGAAATTCTTTAATTTTTGTAGAAAATTCAACCACTTGGTTGAAAATTAATTTTTTGGTTGAAAATTCACTTTTTTGATGATAATTCATACTTTTGGGTTAAAAGTTCAACTGTTTTCTAGATAATTCGTTCTTTGGTTTGAATATTGAACAGTTTGGTTGATTTTTTTTCTCTCGTCACTGAAAAATCTTTCCTGATTGAAAATTCAACTCTTTTGATGAAAATTGGTCTTTTTGGTTTGAAAATTCATCTCTTTTGGTAGAAATTTAATCTTTTTTGATTAAAAATGCAACTTTATGGTTAAGAATTAATCTTGTTGAAAATTTAATTGTTTTAATGAACATTAGCCTTTTTGAGTAGACAATTCATTCTTTGGAATTGAAAATTCAACTGTCTTCTAAAAAAATTGTGTTTTTGATTGAAAATTCAACTATTTGGTAGAAAATGCCACTGTTTTTAGTTGAAGTTTAACCTTTTTTGTTTAAAAATTCTACCATTTGGTTCATAATAATTTTGTTGTTGAAGATTCAACTGTTTGGTTAAATACAATTGTTTGGTTGTTAATTAATTTTGTTGTTGTTGAAAATTCCACTATTTCTTTGAAAACTCAACTGTTTTGTTAAAAATTTAATTATTTTGTTGAAAATTCATCTATTTTTTTAAAAAGTCATATTTTTTGTTCGCAAATTCAACTGCGTTGTTGAAAATTCAACTACATATCTGCTTAAAAATTCGCCTCTTTTGCTTGAAAGTTCAACTATTTGGTTTTTGTTTGAAAATTACACTATTTTGCTGGAAACGCAATATATGTATTTCGGCTTGAAATTTCAAGCTTTTCATATTGAATTTAATATGGCACTTACACGTTGATTTTATTTAAAAGAATTTATTTTCCTATTTTCGTGAAAAAAAACCCTATTTCCCCTGTTTTGAGAGCTAGCATTTTGGGCTGTGAATTCTGTTAAAATTTTTTTATTATAGGCTTAGGCGTTTATGAAATGAAACCACATAAAAAATTGTGACTTAAAAGGGGGGTGGTGTTCGCATGTGTGGCGTCACCTGGGGGTTCAAGCTTCATGTGGTGATCTGCGATGTAGAAGGGCAGGGGTGGAAAGCCTTCAAAATAGCGTGTCGTAGTTTTTGAACGGCCCGATATTTAATAATATTGATGAAAATTGTTTAGATTTAATAATTATATGCATTAATTGATAATTGTGCAAGAAATTGTTGTAAATTGGTCTACAGTCAGGAGAATGTGAAGTTTAATAGAATTAACTGGATTGTTTAAAAATGAGACCTGGAAAATTGAGAAAAGTCTTGGAATTTGGAAACCAGACTTCCGTAGCAACCCTGATTTAGAAACTTGGATATTTCGAAAATTAGGAACATTAAGTTTTCGAAGCCTTAACAAAAATTAATGTGAATTCCGTAGTAATTAACCCCTTGAATATTTTTTGTTATTGTGCGCATTTAAATTTCAAAGCAATACATTTCCAGGGCTGCTACATAGTCGAAAAGTCGGTCTGAGTAAATTTAAAAAGTGCAGGAAGTTAGGGATGATTTATTTTTAACGATTGTATAAACGCAGGAAAATAATAATTTTCCACAAAGGCTTTATGACTTTGAAAATATTTAATTATCTATATTGTTGACATTTTTACTTTATTTGCATTGATTAATTATTGTGGAAGAGTTGGGTTCAAAATTTTAAAAACTTCATCTAAAAAAATCGGTGAATTTGTTTAGCAACTCTGAAGGAAATTGAAATGAGATTTTGAAATAATAAGAAATTTCTTGTTTCAGAGTAAAAACAGCCCTAGCGCAGTTCTTCGACCCCTGAATTCAAAGCGTTTGCCGAACAGCGTTAGGTTTTGTACAATTGCTAGGATTAGCCGTAATATTTTAAACTTCAACTTAACACTGTGATCCCGTGAACCCGTATTTCATTAAATTAAGCCTTCAAATTCGACTAAAAATCAAAGTAGGCCTTTTAAATTTTGCGTCGGTAGCAGAACGCAAGTCTTGATCGCTTTTGTTTTCGAGACTCGTGCAATATGATTGAATCTTGTGCTTTCTTAAAATAACAAATAAGAGAATTACCAGAAATCAGGCAAAATAGGGAAGTGAACAGTAGTAAATGCATTTAAAAAATGTATCGTTGCACCGCTTCTTTTATTTTTGCTTTAACCCCTTGTGGTTAATTTTACACACACGACATGAAGCGTAATACAGTTTCTTAAAATCATGATTTCGATTATCCCGTAATTTTAAAACTTCAGCGGAACGTTTATACTCATTTGAAATGTACAAAGTAATTTCGTCGATATTTAAATGCAGGAGTATGAAAAACAAGAAGAAGGTTGTGATTCTTATCAGTTTTACACCTACAATCTTTGGTATAAAGTATTTATTATATTTATCTTTGGTATAAACTCTTTTATAGTTCAAGAAATTGATTAAGGTTTACGTTTTTCTTTGTAAGTACTTCTGGAATCATGAACATGGAATGTTTCTGGCAATACCAAATAAATATAGGAATGAAGTGTTTGATTATTCGAGAAGCACTTAATGGCAACTTTACTTGGACGTAAGATTATTCAAACATTCAAAAACCTTCACTCTTTGGAAACTCAACGTGACCAATCGAAAATTGGGAAGAATGAGGAGATCGATTGAATTTGTCGCATTTTGTTCCCTTGTTCCTAATCTTGTTCTCAGGCTTTAACAACATGATTACGAACAATCTTTTTCGAATTATTAAAGATTTTTTTTTCTTAAACTAAGCTGGAGCGTTATTCGCCTTCGAGAGATTCTCCAGGGAATTATTGGCAAGAGGATCCAATTCGGCAAACAAATCCAACCAGGAATTGCCCTTCTGTTTTCCACTTTTACTTTTCTTCTGCAAGAAATTATTTTTATTATTAGGAATATTTTTTCTTCTTTTCCTTTATAGCATACATAATTTTCAATGTGAGAAATTGGAAGTCGAAGAGTTTAAAAAAGGAAGCTCTGTTTGAAAATTAAAGATTCTAAACCGCCAGACAATTGTGAACAAATTACAATTTTTTAACTTAAATACTTCCAAACTAATTAAATTAATGTGAAAATTGCTATCTCTGGAAAAAATGAAAACTTTTTTAAAAACTAAGGATCCTGCGGAAAAAAGGAGTTGGTTCAGGGTGGGGCTGAACCAACTTTATTTGCAAGGGATTTTCCGACTGATCATGGTTATAGTCTATAATCCCACGAACATTTTACAGAGTGTCTACCCTACCTCGAAAACCTGGAATTCTCAGGGAATTTTTATATACTTGGAAAAACCTGGAAATGTCAGGGAATTTTTGTTTAAGTCGGGGGATTTTTTCGAGAGCGTGCTTAATTCTTTCTTTAAATTGCAATATAAAATTTAATAACAATGATTCATTTCTGAAAGTAGCTTTATGTTACTGAACTTAACTATTTTGTTTAGAATTCCTTTTTTTTGGGTTTGAAATTATTTTTTTAAACTGAAAATTTAACTATTCTAGTTTTGGTTGAAAATTCATATATTTTGTTGAAAAATCGTCTTTTTTGGTAGAAAATTAATCTTGTTTGAAAATTTAAGTATTCCAGTTAAATATTCATCATTTAGTTGAAAATTCACCTTTTTGGTTGAAAATAAAACTACTTGGTTGAAAGGTAAACACTTGTTAAAAAGTCATCTTTTTGGTTTGAAATGTATCTATTCCAGTTGAAGATGCTTAATTTTTCATTTTAAAAAATCCAAAGTACTTGTTAATTTTATAAACAAATTTAATAAACAAATGCATAACTTAGACATTTCAAACTCTAAACACTTCGTTCCGTCAGCAACATTGATACAAAATTTGTTCACAATAAATAATATGTACGATTTTTTAATACCTGATAATAATTGTTAATTTTTTAAATAAATTTGTTAAACAAATACAGATTTTCGTCAATTTTCGACTGGCAGATTTCGCTTTTTTTCAACGAAATAAATATTAAATAACTTGGAAAAATCCTTCGCTTCTGATACTTTATCAACCATTAATAATTTTATATTTTATCAACAATTTTATAAACAATTTCACAACTTGACTTCTTGTCAACAAATGGATGTTGTTTTTTGTTACGAAATAGACTGCTAGTTACTCAGAAAGGGCCTTATTCTTTAGAAGACTTTGCCATACGACAACATTTGTTATTTATTTAAATAAATTTTATTTAAAAAAAAAACAATTGTAGCTCATTGGTTGAAAAAAAAATGAAATCTGCTGGTTGCAAAATGACGAAAACCTGTATTTATTTATAAAATTTACATAAATAAATAACTAATATTCCCTGACAAAGTCTCATAATAAAGGACCTTTCTAAGTCACTAGCAGTTGATTTCGTAAGAAAAACATCCTTTTGTTGAGAAGTATCCAAGTTCTGAATTTATTTATAAAATTTGTTATAAAAAAAAACAATTATTATTTGTTGGTAAAGTATCATAAGCGAAGGATTTTCCAAAGTTATTAAAAATGTATTCCGTTGAAAAAAACGAAATCTGCGGGTTGAAATTTTACAAAAAAATGTGTATTTGTTTATCAAATTTATATAAACAATGAACAATTTTTATCTAATATTAGCGAAATGGCATTTGTTTATAACATTAACAATTACTTTTAACTTTAAAAATTGTTTCACTAAGCATTGTTTTTACGTATATCACGAACAAAAAATTGTTAAATAAAGTCTCCAAGTATTTTTAATCTTTAAGTAGGACTTTCACTCATTAATTTGTTAATATAAAAATAAGTAAATTACTTTAATTTTTTTAACCTACTGAATATTATTTTTAAAGAGTGTTTACTGATATCATGTTGTTTTACATAAATATAAGTAGTCGAAAAAAAATGAGACCGCTTATAAAAAAAATTTAATGTCAACTTTGTTGTTAAATAAAAAATTAATAGAAAACAAATTTAAAAATTAGTTGACAAGAATCATTTTGAAATTTAGTTAACTTTCATTTTTTTAATGCTCAAATCAAATAAAAATTGTGAGCTCTAGACTCATTTGCCCAGAAAGACTTTTTCTTTTAACCAAAGAGATGAATTTTCAACTAAAATGATTAATCTTCAACCGAAAACAGTGGAATTTTCATCCTGCAAAGTTGAATTTTCAACGAAAATATGCATTCTCAACAAAAAATATGGTATTGATATTTCCACAAGAAAATAAAAATTCTCAACCAAAAAGACAAATTTTCAACCAACAAGATTAATTTTTTTACCAAAAAAGTCGAATTTTCAACAAAATACATCAATTTTCAACCAAAAAAATTAATTAATCTTCAACAAAAAAAGGATCTTCAACAAAATAGTGAAATTTTCCACCAAAGAGATGGATTTTCAACTAAAATGATGAATCTGTAACCAAAAAAATGAAATTTTAACAAAGTAGTTCAACTTTTAACTAAAAGAATCAGATTTTCAACCAGATAGACGAATTTTCTACAAAACAGTTGACTTTTCAACCCGCAAATATTAATTTTCTACTAAAAATACGAATTTTCTACAAAATAGTTTAATTTTCAACCAAAGATGTTGTTTTACACAAATATAAGTACATAGTTGCAAGAAAAATGTGATCCTTTATAAAAAATAGTTTAAATGTTAACTTTGTTGTTAAATAAAAAATTATTAGAAAACAAATTATAAAAATTTGTTAACACGAATCTCTTTGAAATTTAGTTAAGTTTCATTAAAAACAAAAGCTCTTATCGGATCAAAATCGTAAGCTCTAAACTAATTTATCTAGAAAGACTGTTTTGTCCCACTGTGCGGCCTAAGTATATCCAATTTTTAAAAATAAATGCTTTAATGACAGAAGAAATTAAAAAATCATTTGAAATTATTTAAAAATGTAACATTTCTCATAAAAGTATTGTTTCTTATTTTCTACACGTAAAAATAAATGTTTAATCTTTCTTCTATTTTTCCCTTCTTCGGGAAAAAATTACCCCATTTTCCATTGTTTGAGCTCCTTTTGCACTCTGACCCATGTAATTACTTTTTTTTTTTGCATTAAACATAAAAATGGACTTTTTCAAAAAAAGTACTTTTTTTTGGTCTTGAAATGTCCGTGGGATTATAGACTACCATAGTAGGGTGGTCCAATTTTTTTTTTAATTTTCATGCATATCGCCCCCAAATTTGTTCGAATCCGCAAAAAAGAAATGCATTTTATTTTTTATATTTATAGGTTCCGCAAACCCCATGAAATTTAAAACGTATTTCCCGTAAGAAAAAAGACGTTTTTGTAAATTTTATGCAGAATCGTCAATATTAGGTGAATCGAGTTAAAATTCAAAATTTCTCTTCACAATTAGCCATAGAATACGAATCAAAAATTACTTTTTAAATATCACCCCCATAAGTCTGTTTTATAGAGTCCTTAAAAAACCCAATAAGTGAAAAATTGGGTTTTGGGAGTTTTTGGCACTAATCATGTTTTTGCGGGTTTTAAAAAATAAAAATTGTTTCTAATACATATAGTATTACTTTCTATTGATAATTAGATGATTAAATAAATTTATTAAACAATTTATTATTGTTTATAGCAATTTTCTCTTAGAATAGATGTAGAAAGTCGCGGTTCAATCCGAATTTTTCAATTTGTTTCAGCTTTTCTGTTAGAACGAGGCAATAATCAATTAAATTTAACAGAAATAATTGTTTAAATTATTTATTATTATTTATAACTATATTTTATTATTAAAATTAAATAGTTTTATTTTAATTTAAATTTAAATTAAATAATTAAATTAAAATAATTTTAAAATTAAATTAAAATAATGCTAGAAAATTGCAGTTTTTTTGGTTAAATTTCCACTTTTTGCCCACTTTTCAATTAGAGTGAGGTACTAATTAATTCACCTTAACAAAAATAATTGTTTAAACAAATTATTATTTTTAATAATATTCTCTGTGAATAATGCTAGAAAGTTGCGGGTTTTCCTGAAATTTTTAGCTTTTCTTTGAATTTATAGTTAGGAACAAATAATAATGATTAATATTAATTTAAACAGAAAAATATATTCACAAAAAAAGATAAATTGTTTAAAAAAGTATGATCTCCAATCTTTATTTATTCATAAGTAAAGGGCTAAAGCAAAGTTAAAAATTTCAGAAAAAAACGAAAAATTCTAGCATTTATATAGGACAAGATAGTTATAAACAATAACAATTTTTTAAAACAATTATGCTTTCTAAATTGAATCACTATTACCTGAAAGTGAACAAAAAGTTGAAAACTTTATAAAAACCACAAGAGAATATTATTGAAAAGAATAATAAATGGTTAAAACAATTATTTTTGTTAAATTTAATTAATTATTACCCCTTTCGAAGTGAAAAATGGACAAAAAGTTGAATATTTGAGAAAAAACCGCAACTTTATAGCATCATTCACAGAGAATGTTGTTATAAATAATAGTAAATGGTTTAAACAATTACTTCTAGTAAATTTAATTGATTATTGCTTCACTCTAACTGAATAGTTGAAAATAAGATGAAAAATTTGGAAAAAGCCGCGACTCTCTAACTCTGTTCTAAGAGAAAATGGCTGAAAACAATGTATGCAAACATCTAATTATCAGTAGGAAGTAGTATTTCATGTATTAGAGACAAGTTGTATTTAGAGAACAGCAAAAAAAACATAATTAGCGCCAAAAACTCGCAAAAATCAATTTTTCACTTATGGGGGTTTTTTGGGACCCTATAAAACAAACTTACGGGGGTGATATTTAAAAAGTAATTGCTCATTTTTATTCTACAGCTAATTATGAAGATAAATGTTGAGTTTCAACTCGATTCACCTAGTATTGACGATTCTGAATAAAATTTACAAAAACGTCTTTATTTTTTTGTAGATTCGAACAAATTTTGGGGTGATATGCATGGAAATTCGAGAAAAAATTTTGTGGACCACCATAATGTTTAAGCTTTTCTGTATTTTTCTCCTTCGTAAAAAAATTACCCCATTTCCCATTTTTTCAGATTCTTTTGCACTATGATCCCTGTAATGACTTTTTTTGTATTAAACATAAAAATCTACTTTTTTGTTTTTGTTCTTAAAATGTCCGTCGGATCGATTACGATAATCATTCGGAAAATCCCATATTAAAGTTGGTTCAGCCCCACCTCGTGCTACTTTATTTATTTATTTTTTCATTACTTACAGTATCACTACTCGTTGGCGTCTTTTTCTGTTCAGTAGGAAGGCAAGCATCTCCCAAACTCTGTTTCAAAATTCCCGGTGGTAAAAATGTATCATCTCCAAAGGAATCCCAATCAGTATTCGCACTGGGTCCACCATTCAGGATATCATTCAACAGAGCAATGTTTTCAGAAGTTAATTGTTCAAGTGGTGGTTGCGGTTGATTTGGATTTTGATTCTGATTCAGAGGCGTTTGTGGAGTCAAGCAAGGACTAGAGGGAAAGTCGAAACCCGCAGGGCCACTGAAGGAATCCATCGCCAAATCTAATTCAGCCAAACTCTTTTCAAGCTCAGACACATTCTTGCTTTTCTCTGCCCTTTTCGAGGAGTCTTTTTTGGTTAGGACTGGATTCGAGAAAAAGTCCTCGAACTCTTTGTCTGTCTGGGATTCAGAGGTCTGAGCGATTCCGTTTTTCGAAGTGGTGTCCAAATCAAGTTTTTCTAATTCAAGCACGTTTTGAGAAACACTTCCCAAGTCCAGAAGCTTCTCGTCGTTGTTTTTGTCGGACTTTGCTTCATCCATTTTAGCTTCTTGGGCTTCTTCCACGCTGTCTTGGTAGTCTTCGAAGAATAATAATCTATTGTTTAAAAAAGACTTATTAGTAATGAGGTATTATACATAAATGAGTAAATTTGAAATTGTATTCAGAAAGACGTACTTGTCTTTATCATCGATATCATCGTCTCCACCAGTTTCTTTTGCCAATTGCGTAGAAGTCTCTGCCAGTTCTCGCACAACCATGAAATCGTATCGCTGGTATCCCTTGAAACTATTGGCTATTGTTGAATAAGCTTGTGTGGACTTTTTAGTGAAATTCAGAAGGGTACTTTGGTATAAAACCAAAGCGTGGCTGTACATATTGCAACGAGCTGCTGCTAGAAGGTCTACTTTTTGAAGGCAATCGAGTGTCAAGTTGTCAAAAGAAGTTTTCCCTCTGTGAGAAAGAGATTAATAATTAATTTCTGAGAAGATTGATTTCATGGGAATGTCAGTGTGGGCGAGAAACTTCATTTTCAAAGTTCTGTGATTTTTCCGTGACCAATTTTAATTTTCTTTGACTATTAATATTCAAAGAGCAGAATTTCAATCTTGTACCATTTTTAATAAAGACTCTTTTATAAATGGAATAAAATAATTTCAAATTAAAATTTACAACTTTAAATTTATTTATTTCAATCAAAAAAGATGACTTTTGTACAATGAAAGATGAATTTTCAATCCAAAAGGACGAATTTTCAACAAAACAGTTTACTTTTCGACCGAAAAAAATTACTTTTGAACAAAATAGTTAAATTTTTAACCGAATTGTTGAATTTTTAACCTACAAAGATGAATTTTCAAACAAAAAAATTTAACTTCAACCAAAAACAGTTTTATTTTCAGCAAATTAATTAAATTTTTTAGAAGAAACTTGAATTTTCAACAAAATAATTACATTTTTAACAAAATATTGGAATTTTCTACCTACAAAGATGAATTTTAAATCAAATAGTCGAATTTTCAAACAAAAAAGATTAAACTTCAACTAAAACCAGTTGAATTTTCAACCTGAAAGGATAAATTTTCAACAAAGAGATAAATACCCAACAAACAATATAATAGTTGATATTTCAAACAAACAAAAAACACGAATTTTCAACAAAATACTTAAATTGTCAATCAAAAAATTAGTTTTTGACAAAATAGTTTTAAGTTTCAACCATAGAGATAAATTTCAAACTAAAATGATTAATCTTCATTTAAAAAAATGAATTTTTAACAAAGTTCAACTTTCAACCCAGATGTTGAATTTTCCAACAAACGACAAATGTTCAACTAATAAAGATTTTTCAGTCAAGAAAGAAAAAAAAGTTCATCCAAATTGTTGAACTTTCAAGCCAAAATACGAATTTTCTGTAAAACAGTTGCACTTTCAACGCCTAATTATGAATTTTCAACAAAAAATCTAATTTTCAGCCAAACAGTTGCATTTTCAACCAAAAAAGAAGAAATTTGAACCAAGGAGATTAGTTTCCTACTAAAAAAGACGAATTTTCAACTAAAAAGATCAGTGTTCAACAAAAAATGGAAAAGTTATATTTTCAACAAAAATATTAATTCTCGACGAAAAATATAATACATACAAAAAAATAACTTTTAACCAAAAAAGACGAATTTTCAAGCAAAAAGACGAATTTTCTCTGAAACAGTTGAATTTTCAACAAGGAAGTATTATTTTTCTACCGAAAAGACGAATTTTCAACAAATTAGTTTAATTTTCAACCGAAGAAATTATTTTTTAACAAAAATGATGTATCCGGAACCAAAAACCGTTGAATTTGCATCTCGAAAAGTTTAATTTTCAACAAAAAGATGAGTTTTCAGCGAAAAATATAATAGTTCACTTTTCCATTAAAAAAACAACAAATTTTCATCCAAAAAGTTGAATTTTTAACAAAATAATTAAATTTTCAACAAAATAGTTGAATTTTCAATCTACAAAGATGCATTCTTAACCAAGAAGACACATTTTCAACAAACAAACAAAAAATGTCTGCCAAAGAAATACGAATTTTCAACTAAAATAATGAATCTGGAACCAAAAAATGCAATGTTAACAAAGCAGTCCAACTTTTGACCAAAAAAGAAAATTTGTTTAACCAAAAAGAGGAATTTTCTACAAAACAGTTGAATTTTCAACCCGCAAATATTAATTTTCTGCCAAAAAGACGAATCTTCAACAAAATATTTTAAATTTCAACCAAAGAGATAAATTTTCAACTAAAATAATTAATCTTCAACAACAATAAAATGAATTTCGAACCAAGTTAGTTCAATTCTCAACCCAGAAGTTTAATTTTCCAACAAAAGTAACAAATTTTGAATAAAGATTTTTCACAGAAGAAAGAAAAAAAAAGTTTATCCAAATTGTTGAACTTTCAAGCCAAAAGAAGAATTTTCTGTGAAACAGTTTTATTTTCAACACGAAATGATGAATTTTCAACAAAAAAGTTAATTTTTCATTCAAACAGTAGCATTTTTAACCAAAAAGAGGAAATTTCTACCAAGAAGATTAGTTTTCTACCAAATAAATACGAATTTTCAAAAAAGCAGTTGAATTTTCAAACAAAAAGAGTTTAATTTTCAACCCAAAAGAAATACATTCTCAACAAAATAATTAAATTCTCAACGAAAAAATGAATTTTTAACAAAGTAGTTCAACCTATAACCAAAAACGACAAATTTTTAACGAAAAGGACTAATTTTCTACAAAATAGTTTAATTTTCAACTAAAGTGATTGATTAATCCTCAAGAAAAAATAAAAAAATAAATTTTGAACAAAGTAGTTCAACTTTCAACCAAGAAGTTGAATTTTCCAACAAAAAAGACAAATCATCAAAAAATAAATATTTTTCAGTCAAGAAAGAAAAAATATTCATCTAAACAGTTGAACTTTCAAACCAAAAGACGAAGTTTCTGTAAAACAGTTGAATTTTCAACCCGAAATTATGAATTTTTGACAAAAAGTTAATTTTCAGTCAAACAGCTGGATTCGTAACTAAAAAAGAGGACATTTCTATCAAGAAGATAAGTTTTCTACTGAAAAGATGAATTTTCAACAAAACAGTTGATTTTTCAACCAAAAAGGATGACTTTTTAACAAAATTGTTGAATTTGCAATCAAATAATAAAACTTTATACTAAAAATATAATCATCGGGAGGAAGCAACTAACAAACAAAAGAGAAATATAATGTACATAAACAAACTACTAAAAGGAATATTATATCAGGATGGCCACAAACTTCATTTGCAAAATTCCCTATCTTCTCCCCGACAAATATTTTATTTTTCCTCACCATTAATATTCAAAGAGCAGAATTTTTATCGTGTAACATTTTTAACATAGAATTTGTTATAAACAGGGAAAATAAACTTCAAATTTAAATTAAAAAATTTATTATTCTTGGCAGTTACTTGAATATTCGTATAGAAATTCCCTGACTTTTTCCTGATTTCCAAATTTTCCCTGACCTGCGGCCACCCTGTAATTTTTATAATGGGGGGGGGGGTATATTTAAAAAAAGACCCTACCTCCTGACACGAGTTTGAACTTTTCTGAACTTTTCTAACTGCTTGCTAGTGTCCGGGTCCAATTCTTGGGAAATATTTTTCATCCAATTGAGAGCGGCACGATATTCTGTTCTCGCTTTTTCTAAAGCCTGGACGTTTTGCAAAGTATCTTCGATTGCTCTTTGTCGAAATGTTTCAACCTCTTGATAAAGTCGAACCAAAGGAGCACGAAGTGCAAGACGTTGCTGTCCAGAATATGAAAGTGATTTCCCAACTGCTGACATCATTTTACCTGCTCTTGTTTTATCTTGTTTTCCAGCTTCTTTCAAAAATCGACCCATCGAGTTTTCTTCTTGGGCCAGGTCTGGAAAAATTGTGTTATTAAATTAATGGAAAATTATAATTGGGAAATATTTTTAATGTGAACTTACTGCATAATCGCTCTTGATATTTATCTATGACTCTTTGTAAAAATGCACAGGATTCTTGAATACTACGAAACAATGCAAGTTTTGCATCCAATTCTGCGTCTGATGAAACTATACATTCATCCTCCTTTTTTCCAAGTTTTCGAGAGAGAGTTTGTTTTGTCACCCAGTATTGGTGTTGCATTTTAGTTATAGCTGAATCGTCCATATTGGACCGCTGAACCCATCGATCAAAGGAATTTCCTGACATTCCGGGCATTCCTGAACCTCCCCTATCACTAAAATGCAAATTTAAGCATTTTAATTAATTTATTTTATTTAATCATTTTTTCAATACTAATCCAAGTTGTCAGACTTCAAGAGATGAAGACTTCAAGTTTAAAACAGATATTCCCTTAATTATGTGATTATTCAAACTGATTTAGGTAACGAAAAAATCCGGATATTTGTACCGAAATGTTGGGTACACTTCGCCACGACCTAGTACTTCAAACCTAAGAATTTATATTTAAGTAACTTGAAGTTCCTTTTTTATGTAAGGAAAAATATGTTACATAGGTAAAAACTTTTAACAATAATCAAAAAATAAATCCACCCTGTCATTTTTACTCTTCACAATTGAAGAATTTGCAAATGCAAATCTATAAAATTGAATAAATTTTAATTTTAAATGTTCAAAATCGAACTATTCCAAAAAAAGCATTCAAAATTGCATCATTTTCTATTATACACATTAAATATTGAAGAATCTTCAATTTCATATGTTTAAATTAAAGAATTTTAAATTGCAAATAATTAAAATTGAAGAATTTTCAATTGTGAATCGTCAAAATTGAACCATTCTAACAACAACAAAAAACCGTTTAAAATTAAATAACTTTAAAATATAAAAATTGAATAAGTTGCAACTGAAAATTCTTGAATTTTTCAAATATAGAATTACAAATTATTAAATTTTCAGTATTTATATTTTAAATGTATGTAATTTGGAACATTTCTTTGGAATAATTTAATTTTGAAGATTTAAAATTAGAAACTTTTTAATGTTAATGATGTACAAATAAAAGTTCTTAAACTTGGATGGTTTTGGGAAGAAATCAAGTTTTCAATTAAAAATTATGCAAGTTGTACAACTTAAACAAAACAGAAACCTAAACAATTGCAAAACTTAATTTTTACAATTAAATATTCTGTAAATTGGATGATTTAAATTTGAAATGTCATCAATTTGGAAGTTTTACAATTTAAAACTCTTGACTTTTGATCTTGAAAATCATCAGAATTTGCAATGTTTTATTTTTACATTATTAAAATGGCAGAATTTCAAATTGCAAATCGTTAAAATTTAAGAATTTGCAATTTTAACTCTTCTAAATTGTAGAATTTAAAAAAAATTTTAAAAAATCTTTAAAATTAACAATTTTTTAATTTTGAAAATTTGCAATTTAAAGTTATTCAAGTTTTAAATTTTACAATTAACAATTCTGTAAATTTGATGATTTACATTCACAATTTCTTCAATTGGGAAGATTTAGAATTGAAAACTTGACTTTTGACCTTCAAAATCATTAAAATTTAAGAATTTTTATTTATACATCTTTAAAATACAAGAGTTTTCAATTGCATGGTGACTCGTTGAACTATTCCAAGAAAAAGTTGCAAATTACATACCTTTAAAATATCAATCTTGAAAATGAAATAATTTATAATTCTATATTTTGAAAATTCAAGAATTTTCAATTATCACTCTTCGAAATTAAAGAACTTTGAATTGTAAGTCTTTTAAAACTGAAGACTTTTTATTTTTCAAAATTTAAAAGTGAAAATTCTGTAATTTTGATCATTCACATCCGAAATTTCTTTAATTGAATTTTTAACGAAATAGTTGAATTTTCCACCAAAAGCCAAAATTTTCAAGTAAAAAAATAATTTCCTACAAAACAGTTAAATTTTCAACTAAACAAAGATCAATTTTTAACCAAAAATTGATTAGTTACATTCTCAGTAAAAAATTAATTCTCAATAAAAAGAAAGATTTTTCGTCAAAATAGTTAAATTTGCAACCAAAGAGGTGATTTTCCAACTAAAATGAGGATTCCTTAATAAACAAAAAATTTAATTTACAACCAAATAGTTGAATTTTCTACTAAAAGAATGAATCTACAGCCCAAAACAATGCATTCTTACAAAGCAGTTCAACTTCATTTTTCAACCAAAAAGATAAATTCTCATCGAAGCATACGATCGTTGATATTTCAACCAAAAAAATATTTTTATTTGAAATCAATAACAGTTAAATCCAACAAAATAAAAACGAATTTAAAATAAACTAGTTAAATTTTCAACCAAATACTTGAATTTTCAACAACAACAATTTTTTAACATAGAAGATTAATTTTCCGCCAAAAAGATGAATTATTATCAAAATACATGAATTTTCAACCAAATAGTTGAATTCTCAACCAAATGTTAAATTTTCAAATTAAAAAGAGAAATTTTCAATCAAAAATTGAATAGTTACATTCTCAGTAAAAAAATTTGTTATCAACCAAAAAAAAAAACGAATTTGTAATTCTATATATTCAAAATTCTAGAATTTTTTATTGTAGGTCTTCAAAATTGCTGAACTTTAATTTGTAAATCTTTTAAAGTGAAAGAGTTTTTAATTTTGAAAATTTACAAGTAAAAATTCTGTAATTTTGATGATTTACTTTCGACATTTCTTCAATTCAGAAGATTTAGAATTGAAAACTTGACTTTTGGCCTTCAAAATCATCCTAATTTAAGATTTTTTATTTATACATCTTTAAAATTGAAGGGTTTTCAATTATAAATCTTCAAAATTGAACTATTAAAAAAAATGCAAAACCACATCGTTTTAAATTAAGATTCCAGAATGTCTTTTGAGAATATCTTGTTACGATATAAAATCTCACGTCAACTTATTAATTTTTTTTCCTTTGCTTCTAATTCCCGTTTTGGGATAAAATCTTACATTTAAATGAAAGTTGCAGATTAGTGAAAGCCGATTAAAATTATATAAAAGCCGATGTAGCTATTTTAAGGTTTATTTTCATTTATGATTGATTAATTATATTTTATATATTAAATATTGAATTATATATATTAAATTTTAAATATTTAATTATATATATTATGACATAATTGATGTAATTAAGATACTTTACCATGAAAAAACGCAAGCAATAGTAAAACAAAACTTAAGAAACGATTGTTATTATACCTACAAAATAAAAAATAAATCCTCTGAATGTATTGTCGTAAAATAAAAGAATACGAGAATTTGATAATATTCGTATCGCAAAAGACAAATGGCATTGAAACTGCGGAAGTCGTGCCTTATCATTTATTTGATAAGTTTTATGCTAGATTTGGACTAGAGGACTAGAAAAATCAGTATTGAAAGAGATTTGTTATATGAATATATTTTTATTTAGCGAAAAAATATGATAAAGTACTTACTATGCATTCATCTTGAAAATCTCGCTTTTGTTCTTTTCAGCGGCTATTAAAATATTTACGTCAAATGTCAAAAACGACTCGTTTACTCGTTTGACGTTTCATTTTGACAGATTGGACGTAGTAGCCATTTTGGAAATAGCAGTCGACAAGAAAACAGACGACACAAAAATCCATGGCGCGAATAGTTTATAATAAATCCGCTAGGTGAAATAATTTTGAACTCTTTTTTTAAAAATAAAAGATAAATGTTTATAAATGGTTGATTTTTAAACTTTGGAATCATTTTGAATGTTTATTGTTAATTAATTGATATATTTGGCTCAATTATGAGCTCAAAACTATGATTTAATTAAGATATTATTATCTCTATTTTAAATTGGCGCCTGAACGGCGCCACCTTTATTCAGCTTCTCTAACGACAAGGGAGTTTACCAGCCGCCAGGTAGCGCTAACTGTTGTAGTCAAAGTTCCGCGAAAATTCAAATTTAATAAATGTAAAATAGCTTTTTTATAAAAATTAATAATAAAATTTTACAGTTTATTCATAAAACAAAGTAAAAGATTGAAAAGATAAAATTCAATATTTTAATTACTGGTCAGTCTTTCTTTCGTAGTTCTGAATTTCACAAATTCTACTCAAGGAACGTTTCAAAGTACGTGTTTTCATAACTTTTTCTAATTTTTACACAGAATAGTTGAAGTTTCAAAAAAAAAAGATAAATTTTTAATTAAAAAAAAAAAGGATTTTCAACATAATGGTTACATTTTCAACTAAAATAGAATGGTTAAATTTTCATTTGAAAGAATTTATTTTCAACAAAAAAAAAACGAATTTTAAATAAAATAGTTAAATTTCCAACCAAAGAAATTTTCAGTAAAAATATAATTTTCAACAAAAAAAACGACCTTTCAACGAAATATTTACATTTTAAATCAAATAAATGAAATTTCGACCAAAAAGACGAATTTTCAACAGAAAAAAATTAATTTTCATTCAAAAAAAACGAATTTTCAACCACAAATGGTATAGTTACATTTTCAGTTGAACGAGATATAATGTTTAACCAAAAAAAAAACGAAATTTCAACGAAATATTGAAATTTTCATCCAAACAAATTAAATCAAAACTAAAAAGACGAATTTTCAAGTGAAAAAAATTAATTTTCAACTAAAAACGAATTTTCAACCAAAAATGGTATAGTTATATTTTTAGTTAGACAAAAAATTTAACCAGAAAACTTTTTTTCTATAAAATAGTTCAATTTTTACAAAAGAAATGAATTTTCAAATAAAAAGGCTAAATTAAAAAAAAATGGAATAGTTAAATTTTCAGTTAAATAAATTGATTTTCAGCCAAAGTTATTATTGTTAAAATGAATATAACCGTGATGTGTATTTTAAAGTTTAAAGATTTGCCTAAATTCTTAGGCAAGGGGAATTTTTATAATAATTTGATTGTTAAATTTGAAGAAAAACGAATTTTAAACAAAATCGTTAAATTTTAAACAGTTCTCAAACAAGAAGAATATTCTACCAAAAAAGACGAATTTTCAACGAAATACGTGAATTTTTAATCATATAGCTGAATTTTTAACAAAAAATATAAATTTTGAACCAAAAATAGAATAGTTTAATTTTCAGTTATAAAAATAATTGTGAACTAAAAAAAACCACGAATTTTCCACAAAATAGATGAATTTTCAAACAAAGAAATGGATTTTTAACAAAAATATGAATTTTCAAAGAAGAATAATTTCCTACCAAAAAAGATGAATTTTCCACCAAAAAAATTATTTTTTAACTAAAAAGATTAATTTTTAA
This sequence comes from Andricus curvator, assembly GCA_932195095.1. Taxonomy (NCBI): domain Eukaryota; kingdom Metazoa; phylum Arthropoda; class Insecta; order Hymenoptera; family Cynipidae; genus Andricus; species Andricus curvator. The sequence goes on along the minus strand of CAKNYM010054353.1, from coordinate 93,321 downwards.
CCAAAAATATGAATTTTCAACCAAAAAAATATGAATTTTCAATAAAACACATTTTCGAGAAAAGAAGAGAAATTTTCAACCAAAGAGATGAATCTTAAACAGACAAATGAATTTTTAAGAAAATAGTTCATCTATCAACCTAGTAGTTATATCTTCAGCCAAAAAGATGAATTCGCAACGTAAAATGTAATCGTTGATATTTCAACCAAAAAAGATTTTAAATTAAAAACCTTTGAATTCAACCAAAAATGACGAATTTCCAACAAATTAGGTAATTTTTCAAATAAAAAGATCAAGTTTTAATTAAAAATAAAATATTAAATTTTTTCAGTCGAAAAAAGACAAAATTTTCAATCAAAGAATATAAGTTTCAACAGATACAATACATTTTAACACAGTATTACAACTTTCAACCAAGTGGTTGAATTTTTAACCAAAAAAAAAGTTTAATTTTTCAGTCAAAAGCAGTTGAATACAGCAAAAAAAAGCAGCATTTAAAACAACAACAAAATTTCCACCAAAAAGATTTTTCAGTCAAGAAAAAAAAATGTAAACCAAATTGTTGAATTTTTATGTCAAAATGACGATTTTTCTAAACAGGTCGATTTTCACCCGAAAATATGGTATTTTTTAGTTTTCGCTATATAAAATAGAAAAACTTGTACTTTGAAACGTTCTTCCAGTAGACAATAATGTTATATTTGTGAAATTCAGAACTACGCAAAAAAAACTAAATGACTGACATTTTTACTTTGTTTTATGGATAAACTAACAGTTTTTATTATTAATTTATATAAAAAAAAGCTGTTTTTCGCGTATTAAATTTGAATTTTCGTGGAACTTTGACTAAAAAAGCTAGCGCTATCTAGCGGCTAGTAAGGTAAACTCCCCTATTTCAAACACCGATTTTTTTTAAGGTTAGAAATCGTTTCCGCGGTTTCTGCTGTCATCTGTCAATTTTGTTTGTAAACAAACAATTTCGAACCTGAAAATCATCTCGAGTAAAACAAATCGTAGAACCTATTAAAAATTCTAAATATTTCATTCACTTCTAGAAGGTATGTTTATTTAAATTTTTTCAATATTTTAATACATTTAAAAAAATCGGTATATTCTAAAAAATAATTTTTGGGATTTAGAAAATTGCTTTCTTCCAATTTCAAAATCAATCGCGAATTTTTTCTACTTTTTAAATAATTTTTTGGCGAATTTTTATAATTATTCATAAAAGAGCGTGCGGAATAATTTGATCAATATGAACCGCGATGAAAGCGTTTCGTTTTTAGGTCGTCGTCGTCCTCTCCGTGACACAAACAGAGGATCGGATGTGATCGAGAAATGTGATGGATGGACGGACAATGGCGGCTGTTCTTCGAATTGGCAGCAATATAATTTCGAAAAACTGCAAAAACATGTGATCTACATGCCACCGTGGGACAATACGAGTTGAGGTACGATTTTCATTCATGTTTATTTACCATTTGTCTGTCAGCACAAGCTCGCAATTTGGGCTAAGGCTAAATTAGCAAACACGCTTTTTCGAATTTCAGGTTTCTTGTCGAAAGTTCGTGTTTTTCTAGCTTTCTTGCTTTTTTTTTTTAGTACTGAATGTACACAATGTAGAAGTAGATTGGAAATCTAAGAGAATTCTATGATATTTTAGAGGATATAAGCTTCGCATGGTGAATATAAATTTTGAGGTTGGGCGTGCATTGTGTTGAAAATTTAGGCCGCATTGCCCTATATATTTTTATTGAAAATTAGCATTTTAAAATTCATTAATTAAATAGTTGAAGTTTTTTGACAGTTATTTCATTTTGATCAGATGAGTTGTTTGGTAAACTTGTGTGTAGTTTTTTATTTTAGTTTTGTTTTGTATTGTGTGAATGAAACTTGTTTTGATTTAGACTACTTAATTAGTTAAATTGGTCCTATCTAAAAAATAATATGACTTTTAGGGACTATTTCAGAATTGTTTATCTATCAAAAAAGATTACGAATTTCTACACCATCAATTTTTTTAATCAACTAGAAAACAAACACGCGCGCGATTATTATTTTTGCTCGGCTCGCGAAATTTTTTAATTAAAATCTAAAATTAATATTAAAACAAAATTTTTGTTATTTCATAGTATCTATTATCTAAAATAATAGAAAAGATATGCATGGACAGCATTTTCGACAATTGATGCAAATTGATGTCTTAACTTCAGAATTAATATAAAATATTTTTGTGCAATAAATAAGACAATCAAAACATTGCATTTTTGTTCAAAAATACTAATTTTATAATTATTATATTATTTTCGAAAAAATCGGGTTTCTCCATTTTTTTATGGATTGAAATGTTTATTTATTAAGTTCTAATGTAAAATTCTGTAAATGTTACATTTTTAACACTTGTTTCTAATACGAAAATTCAGTAAATCTTCTTTGAAAGGACCCCGCACCAAGCGTGCAGTAAATGGCTTTTTGTACAAAATTCTAAATCTATTTTTTTTTTGTATTTTCGAACCTGCAGAGCAAAAATTCGAAAGAAAAATGGACAGTTTTTAGACAAACACTTTTCAAAGTTTCAATTTTTACATGTATTTTAATAGAAAAATGCTTATTTTAGTGAAATGTTTTTTTTTCTCGAAACCTCTTTAATAGATTTGGCTAAAAGTTTAAAATTTTGACGCTCAGACTTACCGAAACAAAAAGGTTCTGATTAAAATATCAGGGTAGGAAATTACTTCAAAATAAGTACAAGATACGTTTACTAACTAGGATAAATCTCTGAATTTACTTTACGGGTCGTTTTATTATCTCTTGGACATTGTATCCGGAATATCGAAATTTCTGATATTTTAATCAGAACATCTCTTCTGTTTTTGTTCATTAAGGAATGCCATTTTCCTGATTTCAATATTTAAGGGATGTTAAAACATCCCTTAAAATTAATTCAAAGACATATTCTTGCTATGCACGCTTCCTCTACTTATTTAAAAATTATTTCATACCGTAGCTGTTGAACAAAAAATCTCTAGTGATTTTAGTTACTAAGAAATGATGATTTCCATACTTGGATGTTTAAGGTATGAAAACACCCCCAAAACATGCTGTATACCCAAAAAATCGTTAATCTTTCTAGTTCGTGGGTATGAATCTTTTGTTTCGGTAAGTCTGATCGTCAAAATTTGAAACATTTAGCGAAATCTATCAAAGTGGTTTTGAGAAAAAAACATTTCACTAAAATAAGCATTTTTCTTTTAAAATACATTTAAAAATTGAAACTTTGACAAGTGTTTGTTTAAAAACTGTCCATTTTTCTTACTTTTTCTTTTGAATTTATGCTCTGCAGGTTCGAAAATACAAAAAAAAATTATATTTAGAATTTTGTACAAAAAGGCATTTACTGTACATTTGATGCGGCGTCCTGTAAAGATTTTTGTTTAAAATAACTGATTTCATGTGAAAACCTTGAAAAAGATAAAAATGTAACATTAAATTGTTCAAAAATTGTAAATCTTCTTTGAAATCTATATTGAAAACCGCTAGCTTAACCCTCAATTGTACAAAAAAAAATTCTCTTTCTTTGAAATATAATGATTTTTTAATAAAAACGCCAATTTCTGGTGGAAAACGCCAACATATCCTAAAATGGTTGAAAAGTTGTGAATCTTCTTTGAAATCTAATTTCTTTAAAATTAAAAATACCAATTTCGCATGAAAAAACACTAAAATAAACCAAAATTGTTCAAAGATTCTAAATATTGTTCAAATCATAATGATTTTTTTTTAAATACCAATTTTCGATATAAAACGCCAATGTAATTTAAAATTGTTAAAAAGTTATGAATCATTTTTGAAATGTAATGATTTTTTAATACAAATTTATATTTCCGATGAAAAACACTGACAGAATCCGAAATTGTTCAAGCTTGCAAATTCTATTATTTCAAATAAAAATCATTGTATATAACTCTAACCATGTTTGTTTAAAAATACCATTGTCAGGTGAAACACATCAATATAAACTAAATTTGTTGAAAAATTGTAAATAATCTTTGAAAACTAATTATTTTTTATTAAAAATACAAATAATTACAAAAAAACTAACATCATTAAATTGTTTAGAATTGTGAATCTTCTTAGAAATCTAATGATTTTTGGTTTAAAATAACCAATTTCATGTGAAATACGTTAATACAACCTGAAACTGTTCAAAAATTGTAAATCTTCTTTGGAATCTATATTGAAAACCGCTAGCTTAACCTAAATTGTAGAAAAAATTTCTTACTTTTCTGAAATTTAACGATTTTTTTTACCAAAAATAACGTCTTTTAGTGCAAAACGTCAACCTAACTAAAAATGGTTAAAAAGTTATGAACCTTCAAAATCTAACGATTTTTGTTGAAGAATGTCATTTAGAAATTTAAAGTCCTCAAAACTTTATGGTTTTAGATTTAAAACTCTTTTTTGAAAATACTAATTTACAACGAATAGCACTAACATAAATCATGTATAATATTTTCAATAATTTATTAGATGAATTGAAAGTTATAATTTAACCGTGCAAGAGTATTAAAAAGCACAAATGAAAACCCGGTAAAAAAAAAATTACCGATACAAAAGAAAACTTAGAATATCCTAATTTACAAAGTATATAAACTGTCAAGAGAAGAATAAAATTTTCTTCAGATTCATGGGAAAATTTCAAATAATTTTGTATTTTAAAAAACTAATTCTGAACGCAAACTGGAAAATATTTTAAAACGTTTCCTAAAATTTCGAAAAAGAATCTACAAGATTTTAAAGAAATATTTTGCAATTTTGCAGGATTACAAAATTTGAGAAAAAAACCGAGTAAGTTAAAAAGATACTTAGAAATTTTGAAACGATCCAAAGATAATTTAAAACTTCCACAGATTTCAATTTTTTTTAAATGCACATTTTGGAACATATCGGAAAAGAAGCTTTTTAAGAAATTGGAAAGATTTCAAGAGAATGACAATTTTTTCTTAAGATTCCTGTGAAAATTTCAAATCATTTTTGATTTTGAAAAAGATTCCTGAAAAATTTTAAATGCTTTTTATTTTGAAAAATTAATATTAAGAGAAAATTGAAAAAGTTTTCAAAATATTTCAAATAGTTTCCTAAAATTTAGAAAAAGAGTGTAGAAGATTTTAAAGCAAAAATTAAAAAAAAAATCGAGTAAGTTGAAGAGATATTTAGAAGTTTTGAAAAGATACAAAAATAATTTTAAACTTAAAAAGATTTCAACAAATTTAAAATAAAATTCAGATTTCTAAAGATTCCAACCATAAAATTAAGAAAATCTTTAAGAATTCTGAAAGGTTTCAAAGCAATAAATTTTTTTCCTAAGATTCGTGGGAAAACTACAAATGATATTTTATGTGGAAAATTTTGTTTTTAAAGAAAATTTGAAAAGATTTTAAAACATTTCAACAAATTGCTAAAAAATTCTAAAAACATCAAAACAGAAATCGGGAAGATTTGAAGGCAATTTTGTTAATTTTGCAGGATTTAAAAAAATTGTAGAAAAACTTTGCATTATTTAAAAAAATATTAAGAAGTTTTACTAGTTTGAAAAGATTCTAAAATAATTTAAATCTTGAGAAGATTTCAAAAAAAATTTAATGAAATCTAGATTTTAAGGCAATTTTAGGAATTATGCGAGTCAGGTTAAAAGATGTTTAGAAATTTTCGAAATTCTGAAGAGATAAAAAATATTTTCAAAACTTTGAAAGATTTCCGAAAATTTAACAAAAATATTTGTGATTTTCTTCCAAACTTCTACAAGTACTGAATATCTTTTAAACTGACATCTTAAATTTTCAAAAACCTTTACCAAAATTTCAAAAGAGTCTTGGAAAAATTATATTTGTATAACCTTAAAAACAAATAAGCTTACAAAATAAATAGTCGTTCAAAATGCAACCGGTTGAAAACTAATCTTTTTTGGTTGAGGATTCAACTATTTTGTTGAAAATTTGTCTCTTTCTGAATGAACTCAACTCTTTTTGATTTAAAATAAAAATATTTTTTAGTTGAAATATCAAAGTTATTACATTTTTCGTTGAGAATTCATCTTTTTTGGTTGAAAATTCAACTATTTGCTTCAAAATTAACTTTTTTGTTGAAATTCTGATTTGACATCTGAAATCTTCAAAAATCTTCTTGAATTTGCTCAAGAATCTTAGGAAAAATATATTTGTATAACCTTAAAACTAAAAATGTACTTACTCGAAGTTTTTATTTTGTATTAACAATTATTTTTCCTCCCAAATAAAAAAAAAACTAAACGCGCGAATGATGATGCTAGTTAGAAACAAGATTGTAAACTTTCTTTGTAGAACACAGTTGTTTTTTGTCTTTTTTTTTTTTGAAAAAAGAAAAATTCATAACTCAGAAATAAATGAAATTTCGAAAAGTAATGAAAACAATTTCTCTTTTCAGTGGAGGTAAAAGGGGGACGAACGAAACTGTCGATGACAGTTTAAAAATTGAAGAAGGGGTTGATGGATGAATGGATTCGTTATTGGTACTGGCAGTCGACGAATGTTGTTCATTCACAGACCAAGTGGATCGAAAGCTCGGCAAGAAGGCAGGAGCGAGCGTGCAAGCACGCCTAAGTGATGAGCGATTCTCGGCATCACCTTCGGTCTGTCTCGGATTTGTATGCAGCCGACGAAATAGAGGTACTCCTTCTAGAAGAAATTCGCGATCTGGAGCCCCCCACTGCGTATTCTAGACCCGAGGACATCCAAGACTTCGAAATTGGTAATTTAAGAAACTATTTAAAACTCCACTCAATTTATCAACTATTTTTATGATCAACTAGCCTAACCAAAATGGTCGTAGTCTTTAGGTGTGAAAAAATTCCTCTCTACCCTTGCTCGGATCCGAACCCAGCAAACTGTAGACCTGGGTTCGAATCCCAGCGGAGGTAGAGAGGAATTTTTTCACACCTTAAGACTATAACCATTTTGGTTTAGACTAGGAGATGAAAAACCGTAATTCCATCCACAAAATAAAAATATGTAAGAGGCCGTTCATAAACTACGTTGCCAATTTTTTTTCGCGTTTCTAGTGAGTTCAGATGCCAATATGCCTAAGTGACCGTGTGGTAAACTATAAGCTTCAGTTATGAATCAGAAATAATTGGAAAATAATATTAAAATACCAGACCTCACAGCCCAAATGCTCTCAAAACAGTGGAAATAGGGTGATTTTTCACGAAAATAGGGGTTTAATAGGGGAATAAATTCTTTAAATAAAATTAATGTGGATACATTATTAAATTCAATATGAAACATCTTAAGGCCATGTGACGAGTGGGTCACGTGACTGGATTCCCACCTTACCGACACTTTTTTTATTTCCTAACTTATTTTCACACGAATAGCCACATCGAATTGAAAATTTGGTATAATAAATAAGAAGCACTAAGAATGATGGGCCTGGTCTTAAATTTTAATAATCATGAAAAAAGAATTTCTTGCATATATTGCATTTTCAACAAAATAGTTGAATTTTTAATTCAAAAAACGAATTTTCTGCCCAAAAAAAAATATATTTAGCCAAACAGTTACATTAACAACAAAATAGTGGAACTTTCAAGCAAAAAATACGAATTTTCTACATAACAGTTGAACCAACCTACAAAAATGCATTTTCAACCAAATGGTTGAATTTTCAAATAAAAAAGATTAAAATTCAACCGTAAACAGTTACGTAAACGTTACTTCCTCTGACCCACGCCACAATATTTCTACCCCCCCCCCTCTCTTACTGTACGTAATTTATGGTTTCCAGAAATAATAAGATATGGGACCTGCTTCGCAGGGTGAAAACTTCATTTTCAAAATTCTCTGATTTTTCCTTGAGCAATTTTTGATTTTCTCTGACTATTAATTCAAATATGAAATACGAGCATTTTAATCTTGTAATATTTTTAACATGTGATCTTTTATAAACAGAATACAACAATATTTCAGATACAAATATACAATTTAAAAATTTATTTATTTAAAAAAAAAAAACTTTCTACCATAAAAGATGATTTTTTAACAACAGACGAATTTTCTGTACCCACGCAGTTCAATTTTCAATTAAAAAAGATCAGTTTTCAACAAAATAGTTAAACTTTCAACCAAAGAGATGAATTTTCAACTAAAAATATGAGTTTACAATAAAAAAATTATTTCTTTACAAAGTGGTACAACCAAAAATGTCAAACAAAATAGTTGAATCTTCAAGCACAAAAGATTAATTTTCAAGCAAACAGTTGCATTTTTATCCAGGAAAGATTAAATTTTTAATAAAACAGATGAATTATTAAATCAAAAAGACAAATTTTCAAAAAAAAGTTTGAAATTTCATCCAAAAAAGATTTTAGTTAGACTTTTTAACTTCAAAATATGAGCTTTAAACAAGAAGTCAATTTTCTACGAAGATACTTCCATTCTCAGCCCAAGAAGACGAATTTTCAACAAAACAGTTGAATTTTCAAACAAAAAGGATGACTTTTTAACAAAATTGTTGAATTTTCAACCATATAGTTGTATTTTTATCCAAGAAAGGTGAAATTTCTGCTAAAACAGATGAATTTTTAAATCGAAAACATAAATGAAAAAAAAATAGTTGGATTTTCATCAAAAAAAGATTTCAGTTTGACTTTTCAACATCAAAATATGAATTTTAAACAGCAAATCAATTTTCTACGAAATAGTTGAATTTTCTACGAAATAGTTGAATTTCAACAAAACAGTTGAATTTTCAACCAAAAAGAATGACTTTTTAACCGAATTTTTTTACTTTTCAACCAAACAGTTGCATTTTATCCGAGAAACATGCAGTTTCTACTAAAATAGATGAAATTTTAAATTAAAAATACAAATTTAAAAAAAAGTTGAATTTTCATCAAAAAAAGATTTGAGTTGACTTTTCAACACCAAAATATGAATTTCAATCAAAAAGTAAATTTTCTACGAAAATAGCTTAATTTTTAACGCAAAAAGACGAATTTTGAACCAAAAGGAATGACTTTTTAATTGAATTTTTTACTTTTCAATCAAACAGTTGCATTTTATCCAAGAAACATGCAGTTTCTAATAAAATAGATGAATTTTTAAATTAAAAAAAAAATAGTTGAATTTTCATCCAAAAAATATTTGGGTTGACTTTTCAACACCAAAATATGCATTTCAATCAAAAAGTAAATTTTCTACGAAAATAGTTAAATTTTTAACCCAAAAAGACGAATTTTCAACCAAAAAGGAGGACTTTTTAACAAAATTGTTGAATTTTCAAACAAATAATAACATTTATAACTAAAAAGATAATCTTCGGGAGGAAACAACTGAAAAAAAAGAAATATAAATACAACGCAAATAAATCATTACAAAAGAATATTATATCAGGATTACCGCAAAACTTCATTTTGAAAATTCCCTAATTTTCCCCTGGCCATTAATATTCAAAGATCAGAATCTTAAACTTCTAACATTTTTAACCTAGAATCTTTTATAAACGGTATAAAATAATTTCAGATTAAAATAAAAAAATTTCAAATTTATTTTGCTCGACAGTTATTTAAATTTATAGAAATTCCCTGACTTTTGCAACATTCTTTGTCTAAATTCCAGACTTTTCCCTGACGAATAAAATTCCCTGATTTTTTTTTAATTGTTGCTGGCTAGGTTCGTTTTTCACTTATCAGGTTTGGCGCGTAATGTGAAATTCATATTAAATTTCTGGACAATTACTGCGAGTTATTTGTTTCATTTGCGAATTTCCAAAAATTACATACATGAATGAAGGATCCCCCCTACCGCAACAAATCGTAACGAAATCCCCCCCTGAGTTTTTACGTAATTTAAGTACGGTTCCTAATCTATCTCACCAAATATTCATGTTTTATTCTCTATTTATAGCGGGCAGTAGGACAGGGGGGCGAATCAGCTCCCAGTCTTCGGAGCTGGATTCGCCAGGAATCCACTCCACGGTCCACTCCTGGGACTCGCATGCCAACTATCATTATGGCCAGGGTGGACACGGATCTTCAAATACACTGCCATGGCCTCGAGCCAGTCACGTAGTTTTATACTGCGATATTCAAGGCCATCTCCGAACTTCTACTGGAGTCATCAGGCTTTTGCTGCTGGTATGAATAGTTCCAAATTTATAAGAAATGCAGAAAAGGCTTAATATTAAGTCTAGTAAATTAATTATCCTCTCTTGTTTTCAGATATCTTCGGCAGCATGTCTAGCGACTCTATGCAGTTCGGGCACTGCCAAAGTCAGCCTTTTTATGCTGCCACTAGTTGGACGTTTAAGATTTATGATCTTCGTTGCCGTTTTTTGTCTCCTAGTCACATCTCTACTTCTCTTCCTAGACATTTCACACATCATCTATTTTTTCCCTTTGAATTGGCCTAGACTGGTAAGCAGAACCTCGAACAAATTAAAGTTCCTATCTATGGTGAACACATTTTTAAGACAAACTTTACAACGTTCTATGACAGGGTGTCTACTTACCTGTAAAACCTGGAAATGTCAGGGAATTTTTTGGACAGGAAAACTCAAGGAAAAGTCAGGGAGTGTTTTTTGAGCGTGCTTAAATTTGTTAAAAAAATGTAATATTAAATTAAATAGCGATTGTTTTTTTTAATACATAAAAGTAATTTTACAGTACTGAATTTATACTCATTTAAATCAAACTTCTTTTTATCATATTCAATAATATCGGTATTTTTTCTAACTTTTTTGAAATGTTTTCAAGATTGCATCTCTTTCTTCAGTTTTGACCTTTAGTTAATGTATTAGCAAGTCTCCGGAGAAGAAGGTCAGTAAAATAAAAAACGAAACTTGATCTTTAAAAAAAGAGTCAACGTTTCGAACCATGTGTGATCCCTTTTCAAGCCGGTTGAAACATTTTTATTATAAGAAATATTATCAAAAATAAATAAAAAATACATATTTGAGTAAAAACGTTGTAAAATACGTAAAAAGTCTTGGACAATGAATAAAAAACATAAACATTTACAGTAAAACAAGATTGTTTCGATAGTTTTGAGATATTAATCGAAAATGGCGCCATGTACTTTTTATTAATTGGATTATCTTGCTTATTTTAATTTGTTTCAGAATACTTGGATGTTTACTGGCCTCGGAGTGTCTTACTTAGTCAGCAGTACGTTAATAGTGTGCTCAGTATTAGAATACCACGGAGGTGGTTGGGTTCCTCGTCGCACTCGATCCCAATTATCAGCATCAGCAGGACTCGGTCTCTCCTGCGCTTTACTTTCATTTCTTCTCTCGTGGCTTCATGGACGAGGTGCATCGAATTGCAAGGGTGCAGCTGGCCACGAGGACTCAACCAATCAACAATATAAACCTGTAGATAATTCCACATCTTCTGGGGTAAATATGACTCACTACAGTTTTCAAAAGAATGCATTTTTGAAATAACACTCAACAGAAGCGGACTGGGATTCACCAACCGGCCATATAAAAGTTTTACGGACTTTTCAGATTTCAAGGGATTTAAAAGAATTTCAAAGGATTTCAGCAGCTTTCAAGGGAATTAATAGAATTTCCAAGGATTTAAATTATTTTGAAGGATTTCATAGGATTTAAAAGGTTTTAGAGTATTTTTTAATGATTCCAAGGGACTTTAGAGGATGCCAAAGATTTTAAAGGATTTTTAAGGGATTTCAGTAAATATAAAAATTTCTAAACATTTTATAATATTTCTATAAATTTTAAATGATTTCACAAGAATTGAGGGATTTCAAAGACTTAAAGATATTTTCAAATATTTCAGGGGAATTCACAAAATTTCAAAAATTCCATGTGGTTTTAAAGAATTTCCTTGAAATTCAAAAGATTTCGTAGGATTTATAAGATTTCAGGATATTTACAAAGATCCAAGTCACTTCTAAGATTTCCAAATTTCAAAGGATTTTTAAGGAATTTCAACGGAGTACAAGAGATTTTATAAGATTTTTTAAGATTTAAATAATTTTAGGGTATTTTAAAGATTTTAGGGCGTTTTACCCAATTTCAAGGGAATTCATAGGATTTTAATCGTTTTAAGGAATGTTTAAAGCTTTCAAACGTTCTAAGGAATTTAAAAAGAGTTTAAGACAGTTCAAGGAATTTCAAAAGAATTAATTAAGGGATTTAATATTATTTTAAATATTTCGAGGGATTTTAGCGATTCAAACATTTTACTTGGGAATGCAAAACATTTCCTAAACTTATCAGGATTTTGAAGAATTTCAGAGGGTTTGAAAGGTTTTAGAGTATGTTTCAATGATTCCAAGGGACTTTAGAGGATGCCAAAGATTTCAAAGGATTTTTATGGGATTTCATGGGATTTCAATAGATATAAAAATTTCTAAAAATTTTATAATATTTCTATAAATTTTGAATAATTTCACAAGAATTGAGGGATTTCAAAGACTTAAAGATATTTTCAAATATTCCAGGGGAATTCACAAAATTTCAAAAATTCCATGTGGTTTTAAAGAATTTCCTTGAAATTCAAAAGATTTGGAAAGATTTCGTAGGATTTATAAGATTTCAGGATATTTAAAAAGATTCCAAGTCACTTCCAAGATTTCCAAATTTCAAAGGTTTTTTAAGGAATTTCAACGGAGTACAAGAGATTTTATAAGATTTTTTAAGATTTAAATAATTTTAGGGTATTTTAAAGATTTTAGGGCGTTTAACC
>CAKNYM010054353.1:40653-80566 GCA_932195095.1 Andricus curvator | reverse complement strand
ATTTCCTAAACTTATCAGGATTTTGAAGAATTTCAGAGGGTTTGAAATGTTTTAGAGTATGTTTCAATGATTCCAAGGGACTTTAGAGAATGTCAAAGATTTCAATGGATTTTTATGGGATTTCAATAGATATAAAAATTGCTAAACTATTCCAGGGCTTTTATAGTATTTTAATGCTTTTCAAAGAATTGAAGGATTTCATAGGATTTGAAGAGATTTTCAAATATTTCAAGGTAGTTCCAAAGATTTAAAAGAATGTTAAGATATTAAAAAAAACTTCAGGGAGTTTTAAATAAACTTGAAGGATGAATAAGAATATATATTCATATTTCCAAGGATTTTTAAGATTTTAGGGATTTTTAAAAATTGCATGAGATATTAAAAGATTTCGAAGGATTTTAAATATTTTAGGATATTTTAAAAGACTCTAAGGAATTTTCATGATCTTTAAAAATTAAAAGGAATTTCAGAAGATTTCAAAGTATTTGAAATATTTTAGACTATTGTGAATGATTCCAAGGCATTCGGAAGAGATTTGAAAATTTTCAAGGAATTTCCAAGGATTTTAATAATTGTAAGGGATTTAAAGAAATTTGTTGGGGGTTTAAAGAATTTCCTAGAATTTCGTAAAATTTAGAAGGATTTTATAGAACGCATAAAGTTTTAGGATATTTTAAAAATTTGAAGCGATTTTTAAGGAATTCCAACGGTTTTCATGGGATTTTATAAGACTTCTCAGGATTTAAATAATTTTAAGGGATTCTAAAGACTCTCAGAAACGTATTTTAATGATTTTTCTAAAAGAATTCCATAGAATTTAAAATATTTCAAGGGGTTTTATAATATTTTAATGGATTTCAAAGAATTTAGATATTTCATAGAATTTAAAGATTTCATAGAATTTAAAGACATTTTCAAAAATTTCAAGGTATTTACAAAGATTTAAAAGAATTTTAAGATATTAAAAAAAATTTCAAGGAATTTTCAATATATTTGAAGGATGAATAAGGGTATGTATTCGTATTTCAAAGGATTTTTAAGATTGTAGGGTATTTTAAAAAAATTAATGAGATTTCAAAGGAGAAGGATTTGAAATATTTTAAGATATTTTAAAAGATTCCAAGGAATTTTCATGATCTTTAAAAAATGTCCAGGATTTTCGAAAGATTTCAAATGATTTGAAATATTTCAGGGTGTCATAAAAGATTCTCAAAATTTTCAAGTGATTTGAAAATTTTCAAGGATTATCCAAGGATTTTAATCATTTACAGGGGTTTAAAGAAATTCGATGCGGTTTTAAAGAATTTCCTAGAATTTTGGAAGATTTAAACGAATTTTATAGGATGCATAAGGTTTCAGGATATTTTTTGAAATTGCAAGGGATTTTAACGAATTTTATTAGTGTAATTAATTTTAATTTTGTAGTGTCACGCCTAACCTGGAAGGGAAATGGCTTAATGGTATACTTACTTACTTATTAGATTTCCGAGGATTTCAATGATTTTAAGGACTTTTGAAAGCTCCCAAAGTATTTTAATAAATTTTGCAGGCTTTCAGGAAATATCAGATTTCATGGAATTTCACGGGCTCTTATCAAGAGATTTTATGGCATTTCATCGCAATAAAAAGATTTGGAGTAATTTTATCATATTTGAAGGTGTATAAAGGAATTTCATAAGATTTAAGGGAATTTAATAGGATCTTTAATTTTTATAATTTTAAAGTCCATGCCACTTCGTCCCTAAGAGTTAGTGAATTAATGTAAATAATTTATTAATTTTCCTTCTTTGTTCCAGGCGACCTTGAAGGATAAAAGTCCCAACAGATGGAAGGATCAGCAATCCAAGAAACGTAACACCGAGACCAATGCAAACTCAAACAATGGTCACAGGGGAAATAGCACTAGTAGTTACGAAAATAGGTTCAAAACCGCAAACAGAAAAGATCACTGGGCCTCAGCGAGGCAGAATTTCTTACCGGACGATGACGACAACGAGGAAGCCCAAAAAGAGAACCTCGAAGCTGAAAGGAAAAGACGAAGGAAAAAAAAAGACGAGACTAGCATAGGTGGAAACGGAAGTCTTTCCGCAAGTAAAACAGGAACGAGCATTAGCCTCGAGGAATCAAAACCAAAGCGAGTGGTACCGCAGAAACTTGCTTTGAAGAATATCGAGAGACCTCAGTCGCGTTCCACTCCGAAGAATACAGGTGCGAAGTCAACAAATGTGAAATCTTCGAAACCCCAGGGTAATGATATTCAAGCTTATTGGAATATGACAGAGACGAGGCAAATCGAAGTAACCGAAAACGGTTTGAACTGGGAGGTCGAACCAAAAACGAGTAACGGGCAGTCTGAGGCGATTGATGTGACCGTTGTAGAAACCACGACGTGGTCTGAAAAGTGGCGTCCACCTCCGGATGACGTTCAGCCATGTTCTAGCAAAACCCTCGATCCCTACACGTTTGCTTAATCGTTTGGTATCAAAAAACCTAGGCATGATCGAATTATTTAATTCGATAGAGCGGAGCACAGTGGTGCAAATCTGGAATTTACTATTCATTAGAAAACGAACACGCTATGCGCGCAATTTTTTTTTAGTCTCGCGCAATTTTTAAATTAAAGTATAAAATTAATATTAACACAGCATTTTTGTGATTCATAGTATCTATCATCTAAACTAATAGAAAAGCAATAAGGACAATATTTTAAATAATTTATGGAAATTGATGTCCGAACTTCAGAATTAATATATGTAATTTTAAAAAAATATATGGATAATGAAACCGTTGCATTTTTCATAAAAAATACTCATTTTCGACGAATAATATAAACATAACTTATTTAACATATACATATACTTATATAAAATATAATTTTTTATTAACAATATCAGTTTTAGACGAACAACACTAACATAACAAAAAATGGTTGAAGCTTGTAAATCTTCTTTGAAATCTAATGTTTTAAAATGAAAATATCAATTTCCGATGAAAAACACTATCATAATACAAAATTGTTAAAAGATTCTAAATATTATTCAAATTATGATTTTTGTTTTGAAACAAACTTTAATGATTTTTGTTTTAAAATGTCAGTTCTTGGTGTAAAACGCGTACGTAATCTAAAACTGTTAAAAATTGTGAATCCTCTTTAAAATCCAATTTTTTTCTTTAAAAAATACTAATTACCGACAAAAAACGTCAAAAGACTCCAAAATTGTTAAAAGATTCTAAATCTTGTTCAACCAATAATAATTTTTATTTTAAAATTGTAGTTTTTGGTGTAAAACGCTTACTAATTGTTAAAAAAAAATATGATCCATTAAAATCTAATGACTTTTGTTTAAAAAAAAACTATTTCCGATGAAAAACATTAATATATCCTGTAATTGTTCTAAAATTGCAAGTCTGGTTCCAACTATGATGATTATTGGTTTAAATTACTAATTTTTTGTGTATAACGCAAGCATAACTTATGTTTCTTAAAAGTTGTAAATCTTCTTCAAAATCTAATTTTATAAAAATATATATACCAATTTCTGACGAAAACCCCTAAAATAATCCAAAGTTGTTAAAAGATTCTAAATCTTGCTCAAATTATAAGGATTTTTGTTTTGCAATACCAATTTTTGATGTAATACGCTAACATAACATAAAATTGTTAAAATGTGAGATTCGTATTTGAAATAAAATGTTTTAAATTGAAAATACCAATTTCTGACAAAAAATACTAACATAATTTAAAATTGGTAAAAGATTCGAAATATTTTTCAAATTATAATCATTTTTTCTAAACACCAATTTGATTGTAAAACAAAGTAACGCAACGTAAAATTGTTAAAAAATTATGAACATTTAAAATCAAATGATTTTTGTTTTAAAATCCCATTTTCTGTGAAAAACGTTAATATGACCTTAAATTGTCAAAACTTGCAAGTCTTGTTCAAACTATAATGCTTTTTGTTTTAAAAAGCCAATTTTTGGCGTAAAACGCTAATGTAACCTAAAATTGCTGAAGGTTGTGAATCGTATTTAAAATCTAATGTTTAATTAAAAATACCAATTCCCGACGAAAAACACTAACATAATCAAAAATGGTTAATATATTCTAAATATTGGTCAAATTATAATGATTTTTGTTTTAAAATATCAATTTTTTGTGTAAAACGCTCAGGTTGTTATTTAGGTTGATTTTAAATATACTTAGAGTTAAAGAACTGAGAACAAAAATATTTGTCCTAAAAATGCAATTTTCTTGTAACTTGTTTGTAAAAAATTAGAATTTAATGCTCTTTAATTCTACAAAAAAATTTCAAATCGGTTAAAAATTGAAAGCCTTTTTGAATAGTAAATTTCAGATTTGCATCACTGTGTGGTGGTTGCTTAAAAAACAGAATCTACAAAAAAAAAGTTCTTTCGTGAAACTTTTTGATATTTTCGAATTGAAAATTTGAAAAATGTATTTACCTCTTGTCCTTGGAAAATCATAAACTAAAGAAAATAGCTCTGAAACTCATAATTTTCAGTTTACAATGTGAATTTTATCATTTACATTTTCTGTCTGTGTGTCGTGTGAGTTTAGAAATAATTTAGGTGGGGTTTCTAAAAATTAATTTTCTTTAGTTTTTACCAAGATTTTAAACATTAAAATTGAGACATTTTTTTAGATTCTGTAACAACCGCCGTTTAAATACTTCCCAGTTCAAAAATCTTGTATAAAGTATTAGGCCTTGTGTACATTTTTACTGCCGATATTTGTGTGTTATTCCTGAAATGTTTTTGAAATCACAAAGATTTTGGGGAAAATTTGTGAGAAAAGAGGGAAAACGGGTAGAGAGTATTCGTACATTTCATTCCATTCTTGTACCAAAGAATTATTATCTATAAGTTTCAAAGAATTCGTAATTTTAAGATTGTAGCTTGTAAAGCGAAACGGAGTCTAGTCATTTTTCAAGTATTTTTATCTGCACTTGTGTTTTTTAAGGAATCAGTCTCACGGCATCCTTTTTACACGAACATCATTCAGACTTAAGAAATTCGATTTTTTAGCATTTGTAATTATTTTAGGATTTTATATTTATTTAACTAGACCTCGTAACCAAATATTAAACGTTTAGTTGTGAGGTGTAAATATTTTATTTTTAATAGTAGATAGAGCTCAATAGTCTAGAAAACTCAAATTTACGAAGGAAAAGCACAAGTTAAAAACAGCATGCCTTGTATCGAAGAAATTCGAACAATAAAACCGACGAACTCTTCAAAATCTGAAGCAGAAATATTCCATTTGACGTCGATTTTATTTAGTGCTCCGCGTTTGGCCGGGTAAACGTTTAAACTATTCGAATAATTTCTTCGTTTAACCGATTAGACATTTAACTTGTAGAAAAGTTCATTCGGTTAAACTTTACATCGTTTTCAACTTTTTCATTTATGTTTAAACTAACACACACACACTTAAAAGAAGAAGCAAAAAAAAGCATTTTTCCAACTCTATCGTTAACAGGGGGACTAGGGGAATACATTCTTTTAAATTCAGTAAAAATATTGAACCTCCAACAAAATAGAAGAATTTTTATTCAGATAGTTCAATTTTCAACTGAAATGATAAATTTTCAATCAAGAAGATTAATTTCCCACCAAAAAAGTCAAATTTTCAACAAAATACATGATTTTTTAACCAAATAGTTGAATTTTCGACTAAAAAAGATTATTTTGTAACGAAAAATCCAATAGTTAAATTTTCTGTCAAGAACATTAATTTTCAACCAAAAAAATAACAATATTTCAACAGAATAAAAAAATCCTCAACTAAAATACATTAATTTTAATCAAACAGTTGCATTTTTAACCAAAAACTGATTAAATGCCTACCAAAATAGATGAATTTTGAGACCACAAAGACGAATTTTCAACTAAAAAAGGTCGATTTTCTACCAAAACTGGAATACTTACATTTTTAGTTGAAAAAAATTAATTCTCAACAACAAAAAACGAATTCTAAACAAGAAGGTTCATTTTCAGACAAAGAAATCAATCTTTAACCAAAAAAGTTAATTTTTATCAAAGTAGTTAAACTTTAAACCAAGTAGTTGAATTTAAACTAAAAAAGTAATTTCCAACCAAAAATGCAATAGTTAAATTATCAACAAAAAAATTAATTTCTAACGAAAAATGTTACAGTTGATATTTCTGCCCAAATAGATGAATTTTCAACGAAAGTGTTAAATTTTCAAATTCGAAACATTTTACAGTCAAGAAAGAAAAAAATATCAGCAGAAAAAAATTTTCAACAAAAAAGTTAATTTTCAACCAAATACTTGAATTTTCAACCAAAAAGGATGACTTTTGGACAAAATTGTTGTATTTTCATCAAAATATGGGAATTTTAAAAATAAATAATACAATTTTCAACACACAAAAAAAAACGAATTTTCAACAAAACAGTTGAAGTTTCAAATAAAAAGGATAACTTTTTAATTAAATTCTAGAATTTTCAGCAAAATAATTAAATTTGCAACCAAACAGTTGCATTTTTAACCAAAAAAGAATATTTCTACCTAAAGAGATGAATTTTCAACAAAAGAGTTGAATTTTCAAACACGAAACATTTTACAGTCAAGAAAAAAAATATATCAGCCAAATTTTTGAAGTTTCAACAAAAAAGTTAATTTTTAACCGAATACTTGAATTTTCAAACAAAAAGAATAACTTTTTGACAAAATTTTTGTATTTTCATCAAAATATTGAAATTTTAAAATAAATAAAACAATTTTCAAAAAAAAAAATTTCAACAAAACAGTTGAATTTTCAAATAAAAAGGATAACTTTTTAATGAAATTCTTGAATTTTCAGCAAAATAATTAAATTTGCAACCAAACAGTTGCATTTTTAACCAAAAAAGAATATTTCTACCCAAAAGAGATGAATTTTCAACAAAAGAGTTGAATTTTCAAACACGAAACATTTTTCAGTCAAGAAAGAAAACGTTTCTACCACATTGTTAAATTTCAACAAAAAAGTTAATTTTCAACCAAGTAGTTGAATTTTCAACAAAAGATTTGAATTTGTAACCAAAAAGAATGGCTTTCTAACAAAATTGTTGAATTTTCATCAAAATAATTCAATTTTCAACCAAATAATACAATTTTTGACCAAAAAATGTGTTAATAGTAGACAATTCAAACAAAAAATTAGCTCAATAAAAAATAGTTAGGTTTTTTCGTTGGGCTCTGTTTATTCAGTTCACATTTAAATGGTAAATCGAGAAAAAGGGAAAGAGTTGAATGTGCGAATAGGAGAAATACTGTGAAACCTTTGATAAATAAATAAATTTTTTGATAATTTATAGACTAAAGAATAATTGAAATAAAAATTGAAGTTCAGTTTTAATACTTTAAAAGTATTAGGTTAAAAAACTGAAAATTTTGCTTAGAAAATAAAGTTAATTGGATGTAAAGTTCAGCTGAATAAACTTTTCCACTGGTTAACTGTCTAAACGGTTAAAGGTAGAAATTATTCGAATTGTTTCAACGTTTAACCGGTCAAGCGCGGAGCACTAGTTTTATTAGCTTCAATGGCTTCAATACCAAATGAAAAAAAAATTGAAGACTTTTTCTCTAATTTGTTAAAGAGTCTACAATGTTTTGATAAAAATTTGCCTTTTGTGCAGAAGCGATATTACGTGTGTGTACAGAAGTGCTTGTACAGAAATGGTATATGGTCTCAAAAGTATAGAAAGTGAAAGAAATATTCGCTGTGAATATTAAAAATAAAAACCGTGTGGAAAACCCGTCAGATTGTATAAATGTGTACAATAAGACGAATTCATTGTGGCGTTGATTGACAATATACGATAAGGCGTCCACTAGTCATTATAATTAATTATTACTTAACATTAAGTCTTTTTTTAGTGCATACATATCGCATTAAATATACAATTCAATTAAATTTAGATTTTATCTTTGTGCATTGAACATTGAAGATTTTTATTGTTTTTCTAGTTACGACATCGATCCAGCGATATTTATTCAGAATTTCCTTCCACTTATTCTCTAATTTTTCTGATCAGGATGTAAAAACGATGTTGTCTTTTGATACGATACTGCTGTGTAAATACCTAGTACCTAGTCGGGATCAAAGGTCGAATCCTCGAGATTGACGAATTGAATTTTGGTTTAAATAATGTCGAATGAGATTAAAAAGCGTAGGTGTTCATCTAGGATTGTATTAAGTATTAGTAACGTAATAAATGACAATGCATTATTTCAATTAGTTGATTACTTTGTTACATTATATAATACTTATTTAATATTATATTTCCAGGGTGGCTATGCTGGACCGGGAAACCCAGAAAATGACCGGCAATTTTTTAAGACTGGGAAAAACCGGGAAATGTCAGTGAATTTATTATTTGCTCGGGAATGTTACAAATTTTTAGAAGAAAAATCTATCCATTCACTGCAAATATCACAAATTTCTTATCATATGATATAATGCAATTAAAAATAAGTTTTATTTCAACTCTTTTTTTTTACGATCATTTGTTAACTTAGAAGAAGACTTAAACAATTGAAAATCAAAAGCGATTGAAATTGAATTTTTTAAAGACAAAACGTTTTGAGTTGATCAACTGTAAATATAAATTAATTAATGATTTAAAAAAAATTGAACTGTAGTTACAGTATTAAAAATTGAACAATTATTGATTTTACAATATCATTCTGAATCTGTTAAAAATTAAATGATTTATAAGTTTTAACGTTAAAAATTAAATAGTTCAATTTTTCACCAAAAAGATGAATTTTCAATTAAAATGATGAATCTTCTACAAATAAAAAATAATTTTCAACAAAGTATTTCAACTTTCAATCAAGTAGTTGAGTTTTCAACAACAAAAAATTAATTCTTAATGAAAAATGTAGTAGTTGATATTTCACCTAAAAAATATTTCAATTTTTTAATCAAAAACAGTTAAATTCTACCAAAAAAGTGTAATTTTCAATACAATAGTTGAGTCCTCAACCAAAAAAGATTAATTTTCAACTAAAAAAATTAAATTTCTACCAAAACAGATGAATTTTAAAACCAAATAGTTTAATTTTCAATTAAAAAAGATCAATTTTCAACAAAGAATGAAGTAGTTAAATTTTCAGTTAAAAAAATTAATTTTCAACCCAAAAAAAAACGAATTTCCAACAAAATAGTTAAAATTTTTAAACAAAGAGATCAATTTTTAACTAAAGTGATGAATCTTTGACCAAAGGAAATCAATTTTTAACAAATCAGTTCAACTTTGACAAAGTAGTTGATATTTCAACTAGAAAATATTTTAATTTTTAATAAAAAACAGTTGAATTCTACCAAAAAGGAGATTTTTCAACAAAATAGAATTTCAAAATAAAAAAGATCAATTTTCAACAAAAAATGGAATAGTTAAATTAAAAAAAATTAATTTACAACTCAGAAAAAACTAGTTTTTAATCAAGTAAATGAATTTCTAACTAAATAGTTTAATTTTCATTTCAAAAAAACGAATGTCTACCGAAATAATTACATTTTCAAATGAAGAGATCAATTTTCAATTAAAGTGATGAATCTTCAATCAAAATCATGAACTTTTAACAAATTAGTTCATGTTTCAACCACATAGTTGAATTTTCTACCAAAACGACGAATTTTTAACAAAATAGTTAAATCCTCAACCAAAACAATTTTTTAACCAAAAAGTTCATTTTTAATCACAAAAATTTAATTTCTGCCAAAATGGATGAATTTTCAAACCAAAAAGACGAACTTTCAACCAAATACATGAATTTCCAACCAAGAGGTTGAATTTCCAACCAAAAGGTTGATTTTTCAACCAAAATAGTTAAATTTTCAAAGAAAGAGATCGATTTTAGACTAAAGTGATGAATGTTCAACCAAAATAATAAATTTTTAACAAAGTAGTTTAACTTTCAACCAAGCAGTTTACTTTTTAACTAATAAATGTTTTTATTTTAAATAAAAAACAGTTAAATTTTACCCAAACGACGAATTTTCAACAAAATAGTTGAATCCTCAACCTAAACAAATTAATTTCCAACCAAAAATGGGAATAAAAATGACAAACCAAAAATTTTCATTAAAAAAAAAAAATTTTTTTTTACAAAAAAATACGAATCTTTAACACAATAGTTAAATTTTCAACTAAGTGATCGAAAATTAATTTATTATTAAAACAATGTTTTAATTGTTTAGATTCGGTAATTTTGTGTAATTGTTCAATTTAAGCAAATTTTGTTTTGTAAGTGAAAATGTTGAATTTTCATGTATAAATAACATTTGAAAAATTATTAATTTGAAACGACTTCCAAATAAAATAATTCAACTTTTAATTTTTTTAAATGTATTCTTACAAATTTTAATGTTTCTATCTTAACATTTCTTAAAATGATATAATTTTGAATATTTGCAAATTTATTGATTGATTCTTCAATTTAGAGGGTTGAAAATGATAGCTTGGATTTATATTTTTTAACCAGAAACCCTTGAACTGTGCAATTTATAGAAGTGCACAATTTATAATTTTGCAGTTTAACGGCATTTAATTTAAAATTGTTTACTTGAAAAGTGTTAAAAGCTTCCATTTTATACGTGTAAATTATTGAAAGTTTTAATTTAAAAAAATTTAAGCTTCGTTTATAAAAGTTTCAAATTCCAAGAGTTCCATTTTAAGTGGTTTTTGCAGTTAAGTTGTGATTACTTCAAATAAAACAAATGTTAGCTCTAAGAGTTCGAATTTTTAAATTTCAATGACCGTAAACAATTTTTGCGAACCGAGAAAAGACCGAAAAATGACCGGGATTTTTTTTTCTTCGATTAAAACTCTCACCTTGATTTAGAATTATGAAGTCAAGGTATTTAATTATAAATATAGAATTTCTAGAACTTGCACTAAAAGAACCAATCTCGAATAAAATACTTTTTATTATTATGTTTTATTATAAAATCACAATTTCGTAATTTGCTTCATGCATTAAAAATGATAACTTATAAAATTAAACGAAGTGTAATATGAATTCAAGAAATTCAAAGTAGTTACAAGCAAAAGGAAAAAACCTTCAAAAATGAATTAATCGGCTTATTTAAGAAGAGATTAAGTGTCATAAATAGAATGTCCTTATTTACAATTGAGATTGTTGAGGTGACGAATTTTGAGGCCCGGCAACATTTTCAGGCTCCTTCAGTTTTCCAACGGTTTCTTCCAACTTTTTTCTTTTTATGTTGGGTTTTACTTGATCGCATTGATTTTCTCCATATTGGCGAACTTCTCCAGTGACTGTGTCTTGTGCCAAAAAACTATTCCAAATTGATTGATTATTTTCAAATAATATTCTGCCTTTCTTAAACTAAATAAAAAGATTTATTACTAATTTTTAATTAGAACTATTTATTTAAAATTATTGAATTTAGTTCTACAAAAGCAAGCTACAGCCTTGATTTGTTTATAACAACATCTGAAGTATGGTTGATTCTGTCATCTTGTCACTTGTCTATTTTGTACTCTTTCATCAAGTCATCTTAAAGTTACAATAAATCTATTCTTTTACCAGTTACAAATCCTATTTAGTATCTTCGATATTCCGATAAGATCCACCTTGTTACAACAAAAATCATACCTGAAAGCTGTGGGATTCGTGCCAGATGAGTAAACCGTGTGAGGCTGAAAATTATGATAAAATCCAAAATTTATAGATTGCATTCAAAGATTAGATTTCACACTCTATCCTCTATTTCCCACTTTCCTCCTTTTTTTAAAAAGAATTCTGTTTTTTCCACTTTTTTATACAAAATTTCCCTTTTTGTCGATTTTTCGCCTAAATGCGAATTGAATCAATAGAACCCAATGTGAAAAACTAAATATTTTTGGTTTATAGTTAATTTTTGTTGTTGAAAGTCTACTAGCATATTTTTGGTTCAGAATTCATCTCTGTGTTTAAAAATTTCACTATAGGGTTGAAAATTTCATTAGTTTGTTGAAAATTCAAATATTTTGTTTAAAATTCATCTTTTTAGCCTAAAACTCAACTGATTTGTTGAAAAATCGTCTTTTTGGATCATCCTTTGGTAGAAAAGTAATCTTTTATCTTGAAAGTTAATTCTTTTTTATTGAAAAGTCTACTGTTTAATTTTTGATTCAGAATGTATCTCTTTTGGTAGAAAATTTAATTCTTTTTCTGAAAATGCAACTATTTTCTTAAAAAGTAATCTTTTT
The DNA here is from genome assembly GCA_932195095.1 of Andricus curvator. Classification (NCBI taxonomy): domain Eukaryota; kingdom Metazoa; phylum Arthropoda; class Insecta; order Hymenoptera; family Cynipidae; genus Andricus; species Andricus curvator. The sequence continues at coordinate 68,310 of CAKNYM010054353.1, read as the reverse complement.
TTATCGAAAATTTAACTTTTGTCTTTTTGAATAGAAAATTCATCTTTTGATAGGAAAGTTATCTTTTTTGTCGAAAGTTAATACTTTTTAATTGAAAAATCTACTATTATATTTTTGGTTCAGAATCCATCTCTTTTAGTTCAACATTTAATTATTTTGTTAAATTTCAACTATTTTGTTAAAAAGTCATCTCTTTTTGTTGAAAATTCCACTACTTGGTTGAAAGTTGAACTACTTTGTAAAAAATTAATTTTTTTAGTTAAGATTCATCTCTAGTTGAAAATTTAACTATTTGGTTGAAAATGAAGTTTTCTGTTAAAAATTAAGTTTTTTGTTGAAAATTCATATTTTTGGTTTGAAAATTCCACAATTTGGTTAAATTCTTTTTTCCTTCTTGACTGGAAAATCTTTCCTAATTACAATTTTGTCTTTTTGTTTTAAAAATTAATCTCTTTTGGTTAAAAATGCAATTGTTTGGTAAAAAAATTAATCTGTTTTGGTTGAGGATTCAACTATTTTGTTTAAAATTCGTCTTTTTCGGTTGAATGCAACTGACTTTTATTAAAAATTTAAAACTTTTTTGGTTAACTATTAGTTATTACATTTTTTGTTCAGGATTCATCTTTATTGGTTAAAAATTCAACTGCATGTTTGAAAGTTGAACTACTTGGTTAAAAATTAATTTCTTCTGTTGATATTCCGTCTTTTTTGTTAGAAAATTAATCTTGGTTGAGATTCATATTTTTTGTTGAAAATTTATCTAGTTGGTTAAAAATACATCTATTTTGTTTAAAATGTACTTATCTTGTTGAAAATTCGTCTTTTTATTTAAAATTAAAATATTGCTTGGTTGAAATATAAACTTTTACATTTTTCCTTGACAATTCATCTTTTTTGGTTTGAGAATTCTACTACTTGGTTGCAAGCTAAACTAATTTTACAACAAATTATTTTTTGGCTGAAGATTCATCTCTTTGGTTGAAAATTTAATTATTTGATCAAAAATTCGTTTTTTTTTACTTGAAAATTAATTTTTTTAAACTGAAAATTAAATGATTCCGTTTTTGGCTGAAAATTAATCTTTGTAGTCAAAGATTTAAATATTTGGTTGAAAATTCGTCTTGGTTAAAGATTCATGTTTATGGTTGATAAAATTCATCTATTTGGTTAAAAATATAAAGATGATTTTTTGTCTTTTTGATTAAAAAATTATCCTTGGTTGAAAATGCAATTATCTTGTTAAAAATTCGTCTTTTTTGTGTGAAATTTCATTTCTTTTGGTGAAAATGTCATCTTTTCTGATTAAAAATGCAACTGTTTGGTTGATAAATAATCTGTTTTGGGCGAGGATTCAACTATTTTGTTAAAAAGTGGTCCTGTTTGATTAAATTCTACTGTTCTTTGTTTAAAATTGAAATCATTTTTGGTTGAAATATCAACTTTCACATTTTGTCTTGAGAATTCATCTTTTTTGTTGAAAATTCTACTACTTGGTTACAAGTTGAAAATTTAGGTATTTTGTTGAAAATTAATATTTTCGCATTTAAAATTCCACAATTTGGGTGAAATTTCTTTTCTTTCTTGACTGAAAAATCCTTTTTAGTTGCACATTTGTCTTTTTGGTTTGTAAATGCACCTTTTTTGGTTAAAAATGCAACTGTTTGGTAGATAATTATTCAGTTTTGGTTAAGGATTCAACTATTTTGTTAAAAATTCGTCTTTTTTTGTTGAACTCTACTGTTTTTAATTAAAAATTTTGGCTAAAGTATTAATTATTACATTTTTTGTTGGAAATTCATCTATTGGTTGAAATTTCAACTACTTGGTTGAAAGTTGAAATACTTTGTGCTAAATTAATTTTTGTTTGTTGAAGATGCATTACTTTGGTTGAAAGTTTAACTATTTTTTTTAAATGCGTTTTCCTTTTATTGAAAATTAATCTTCTTGGTTGAATTACGTTGTCAAAAACTCATTTCTTTGGTTGAAGATTCATATTTTTTGTTGAAAAGTTAACTTTTTTGTTCAAAATCCGTTTTTTGTTGTTGAAAATTAATGTTTTCAACTAAAAATTTAAATATTCCTTTTTTGGTTGAAAATTTATATATTTTGTTAAAAATTAATTTTTTAGTTGAAGATTTATCTCTTTGGTTAAAAATTCAAACATATTGTTAGAAATGCGTTCTTTTTTAGTTGAAAATTAATTCTTATTAATTGAAAAGTATACTATTATATTTTTGGTTTAGAAGTTATCTCTTTTGGTTGAAAGTGCATGTATTTTGAAAAAAGTCGTCTTTCTTGGTAGAAAATTAATCTTGGTTGAAGATTATTGTTTTTGGTTGAAAATTCATTCAGGAGAGACCACCCTACAGTGGATAATCTTACAGTAGATAATCATTCATTTAAAATAATTATGTATGTAAAATAATTAATTTAATGTAATTAATAGTTAAGACACGATACGTGTTATTATATTAAAATTAGAACTGATTATTTTACTGTTATTTGTTGTTATAATTAATGATTATTTACTGTAGGGGGGTTTCCCCTATTTGGTTAAAAATACATCTATTTTGTTGACAATTCGTCTTTTTGGATGGAAATTTCAACAATTTGGTTCACATTTTTTGATTCTTGAGTGACAATTTTTCCTTGGTTAAAAATGCAATTATTTTGTTGAAAATTCGTATTTTTGGTTTAAATTTTAATCTCTTTTGGTAAAAATATCATCTTTTCAGGTTAAAAATGGATGATAATTAAAATGTTTCTGATAAGGATTCAACTATTTTGTAAAAAAATTGTCCTTGGTTAAATTAAACTATTTTATATTAAACATTAAAAAATTTTAATCCTTTTTGCTTGAACTGTCAACTTTTACATTTTTTTAATGAGAATTAACCTTTCTTAGTTGAAAATTCTACTACTTGGTTGCAAGTTAAACTACTTTGATAAAAATTCATTTCTTTGGTTGAAAATTTAACTATTTTGTCGAAAATTCGTTTCTTTTTGATAGCAAATTAATCTTCGTTGAAAATTCATCTTTTTGCGTCGAAAATTCAACTTGTTGGCTTGAAAATTCAACAATTTGGTTGAAAATTCAACTGTTTTGTTGAAAACGCAATATATTTCGACTTGAAATCTTAGGAATATGGTACCTAGATTAATTTTATTTAATAACATTCATTCCCCTATTATTCCCCTATTTTCGTGAAAAATCAATTTGTTTCCCCTCTTTTGAGAGCATTTGAGGCTGTGAAGTCTGAAAGATTTAAGAACCGCTAATTTGTTTAATTTTGTTTATAATAATAACTCACGTGGCGAGGAAAGCGAAATTGACCAAACGACGGGTATCTCCATTCATTAGAATTTGTCCAAGAATTCCCATTTTGATTATTAGGAATAGTTTGAAGAGGTCGCTGATTTGAAAATTGTCTTCCTAACAAGAATTGTTGCTGATGTTGCATTAATTGATGCTGACGATGTAAATAATTAAAGTAGTAAGGGTCGTATCCAGTTGTACTTCCGACCGACGAGATCGCCAAGGAATTTGCCACTGCGACTAAAATTTTAAAACAATTTTTTTATTTATGTATATTATCACATATTTTTATTTTTTGTCTACTTCAAATCATTTCTTTATAAATAAATTCGGAACTTAATTGTACCTTTGGCTCTTTGAATGCTCAGCAAAGCATCGTAGTACTGTTTTTTATAATTCGCCAATTCAGACATTGAATTTGCCTGTTGTAGCACATTTATTGAGTTTAATTCACAGCTTTTGCTTTGGAAGCTGAAAAAAATAATTTTAATTAAATAAGAAAATTCGATTTTGTTTTAAAATGCTTTAATTTTGAAGTTATTTAATATTTAAGGGGCCGTCCATAAACTACGTTACCCTATTGTAAAAAATTCTTCTTTTTCCACCATGTTTTGAAGAAACTTTCCCTTTTTCTCGTTTTTTTCGTTTAAATGCGAACTGAATTAATAGAAACTATTTGGTTGAAAATTTAATTATTTTGTTGATTTTTTTTAGAATTAATGTTTAAAAATAAAATTTCGTTTGCGGTTGAAAATTGATATTTTATATTGAAAATTCTTGTATTTTGTTGAAAATTCCCTTTTTGGTAGAAAATTTAACCTTCTTGCTAAAAATTCATTCTTTTTGGTTAAAAATGGAAGTGTTTGGTTGGAAAGTAATCCGTCTTGTTTGACGATTCAACTATTTTACTGAAAATTCGTCTCTTTTTTTAATTCAACTGTATTTGATTTCAAATTGAAATCTTTTTTTATTAAAATATCTACTATTACATGTTTCGTTAAGAATTCATCTTTTTTATTGAAAAATGAGCCATTTGGTTTAAAGTTAAACTATTTTTTCAAAAACTATTTGATAGAAAATTAAATTTTTTGTTGAAAAATCATATTTTCGGGTTGAATATTCAACTGCTTTGAAGATAAATAATCTTTTTGGCTTCAAATTCAACATCTTTGTCAAAAATTGAGATATTTGGTGGAAAATTCGTCTTTTCTGGTAGAGCATTAATCTTCTTGATAGAAATATTACCTTTTTGGTTGAAAAACTAACTATTACATTTTTGGTTCAAACAATGTTTTTTTTTTAGTTTAAACTTAAACTATTTGGTTTAAAATTCGTCTTTGGGTAAAAAAATAATCTTTTATGGTAGAAAAGTCATCCTTCTCGTTTTCAAATTAATTTTTTCTTGAATATTCATATTCTTGGTTGAAAATTCAATTATTTGGTTAAAAATTCATATTTTTGGTTGAATTTAATTGGTAGAAAGTTCGTCGTTTTTATAGAAATTAATTCTTTACACTGACATTTTAACAATTAAATTTCAGGTTCAAAAAATGTTTTTTTTTGTTTATTTAAAACTTAAACTATTTGGTTCAAAACACATCTTTTTGATTGAAGATTCAACTATTTGGTTAAAAGTTCTTCTTTTGGTAGATAAATAATCTTTTATAGTGAAAAAGTCATCTTTCTTGATTGAAAATTAACGTTTTTCTTGGGAATTCATATTTTTAGTTGAAAATTAAACTATTCGGCTAAAAAGTAAACTGTTCTATTTGGTTGAAGATTCAACTATTTTGTTAAAAATTCGATTTTTTTTTCTTTGAATTCAACTGGTTGAAAATGCGTCTTTTGGTAGTAAAATAATCTGTTATGGTATGAAAGTCGTCTTTCTTGGTCGAGCATTAACTTTTTTGTTGAAAATTTAACCGTCTTCTAAAAAATTCATCTTTTTAGCTTCAAAATTCAACTGTTTTTGGTTGGATTTTAGTTCTTTTTTGTTTAAAATTTCAACATTTGGTTGCAAATGCATCTTTGTGGATTCAAAGTTCAACGGTTTTGGTAAAGTCATCTTTTTTATTAAAAGTTCAACTATTTTGTTAAAAATGTATCTTTCTTGCTTTACACTTCAACTATTTGTTTGTTAATGCAACTGTTTGGTTAAAAAATAATTTTTTGTTGTTGAAAATTCATCTCTTATGATAGAAAATCTTTTTTGGTTGAAAATTCAACTATTTTGTTGAAAATCACTCTATTTCCCCTGTTTTAGGAGAATTTTGGGCTGCGTTACTTTTTGAGGCTGGGGGGGGGGTAAAAATAGCTAAAAATTGGTAACGTAGTTTATGGACGGCCTCTTACTGGAGGTTTGGTTCTTCAAGCGCAAGTTCCTTGTTCACATTCATCCTTTTTATCGAATTTCCGGAAGAGGATTGATTTTCAATTTCATCAATTTGTGATCGATTCGTAGTTCTTTGAGCCACTCTTTCCGATTTCGGCCTTGTTGGAGGATTCGGCTTTTTCCTACGAACTTTCTTTTCACTTTCTTTTTTTGGTGTATAACTATTTTCTCTTCGGATGCTACATTCTTTTTTAATATTTGAATTTTTATTTGAATCTGAAGGAGTCGGTTTTGGATCCCTGCCTAATACCGATCTCGTTATTATTTTTTTCCAACAATCTATGAAAGCGGAAGTTTCATCCGAAACTGTTTGATTTTTTCGAGGCGGCGCTTTTGGTTTTGGAACTGATACAGCTGAAAAAAGTTAAAATATATTTAATTTCAGTTTTAATGTTCTTCTTGGGTGTTTAAAAATTTAAGGATGACCGCAAAACTTCATTTTTAAAATTCCCTGATGTTTCTCTGACTAATTTTTCATTTTTCCTGACCACTAATACTTAAAGACCAAAATTTTAATCTTGTAACATTCTTAATATATAATCTTTTATAAAGAGGATAAAACAATTTTAAGTTTAAATTTATAAATTTTTTATTTATTATTCTCAGGACTGCCGCAGCCTACTTTACTTGAAAAAAGTGCACTATTTAAACCGAAAAAGTGACTAATATTTTACCCAAAAAGTGACTAATGTGCATTAATAATGTGACTAATGTTCTTTTAAATTAAAAAAATATTCGATGCACAGGACTTGGAAACAATTCAAGGTAAATTCAAAAGAATTCCAATGAATTGCAAGCAATTTTGAAAATTAAAAAAAATCCATTGTTTTCAGTAAAAGTGGGCTGAACTTAGCGAAATTTAAAGGAAATGCGAAGAATTTGATGAAATAACTAAGAATTGAAGGTGAATTAAAAAGATGTAAGGATGAATTTAACCAACAAAAATTCATTCCATTGAATTAATTGAATTTAAAAGAAATCAAGTGAATTACAAAAAATGAAGAGAATTCGGTCAAAATCAAAAGGATTAAAAAGAATTCAGGATAAATTAATAATAATTCAGGGTAAATTCCAAATAAATTCAAATGTATAGCTAAAACTATTTGAAAATCTCTTTAAATCTTTTAAGTCCTAGAAAATTTCTCAGTTCTTGTAAATAAATTCTTTAAAATCCATTAAAATATTATAAAATCCTGTGAAATTCTATGAAATCTGAAATTTTGTATAGGTGCTATAAAATCGTTCCGTATCTTCCGAAACTCTAAGAAATTCCTCGTAACTGCATGAAAATTTGTTTAAATTCCTTAAAATCATTACAATCCTTGGAAATCCCTTAAAATTTCTTAATCTCTTGAAAATGCCTTAAAATCTTTTAAAATACCCTAAAATATTTAAAATCCTTTCAAATCACATTGAATTACTGAAATCAATTAAAAATTCATTGTAATCTTTCCAAATTCCCTAAAATATTTCAAATTCTTTAAAATCTTTTTAAATCCCTTGAAAATTTGTAAAGCTCTTGAAAATGCATCGGAATCTTTTAAAATACCAACAAATATTTAAAATCTTTTGAAATTACATTAAGTTACTGAAATGAATGGAAAATTCTTTGGAAACTTCCAAAATTCCCTAAAATATTTCGAATCCTTTACAATATTTTGAAATCCATTGAAACTTTCAAATTCTTGAATATTTTTTGAAACTTCCTTGGAGCCTTTTAAAATATCATAAAATCTTTGAAATTCTTCAAAATTTTTAGAAATATTTGAAATCCTACGAAATTTCTGAATTCTTGTGAATAAATTCTTTGAAATCCATTAAAATATTATAAAATCCCGTGAAATTCTGTCAAATTTGATGATATTTCATGAAATCCTGGAACTTTTTTTAAAATATTTTAAGAGCTTTTAAAATTCCCTAAAATAATTGAAAACCTCGGAAACCTGATCAAGTCCCTTAAAATCTTTTAAAATATCCTAAAACCTTATAAGTTTTGTAAAATCGTTCCATATCTTCCGAAATTCAAGAAATTCTTTGAAACCCAGTTAAATTTTTCAAATCCCTTAAAATCATTGAATACGTTGAAAATTTTTGAATCGCTTAATATTACAATCTTAGAATCTTCTAAAATATTTCAAATCTTTTGAAATCCCTTGCAACTTTTTAAAACTCTTGAAAATTCCTTGAGATTTTGAAAAATTCCCTCAAATCTTTAAAATCCTTTGGAATCCCTTTAAATTATTAAATCTATTAAAAATTCCGTGGAATCTGTAAAAATACCCGAAAATATTGTAAATCCTTTGAAATGCCTTGAAACTTTTTAAAGCTCGTGAATATTCTTTGACATTTTTAAAAATACCTTTAAATCCATTGAAATCCTATAAAATTATTCAAATCTACAGACAATTTCTTGGGATCTTTTAAAATATCATAAAATCTTTGAAATTCTTTAAAATCTTTGAAAATACCTTGAAATCCTACGAAATTCGTGTGAATAAATTCTTAGAAATTCATAAAAATATCATTAAATACTGTAAAATTACATGAAATCTAATGATATTACATGAAATTCTGTCATTAAAATACCGTGAAAGCGTTTCAAATTCGTTAAAATCATTAAAATCCTCGGAAATCTGATAAAATCCCTTAGAATTTTTTTAAAATATCCTAAAACCTTATAGGTCCTTTAAAATCGTTCTATATCTTCCGAAATTAAAGGAATTTCTTCAAAACACTATTACCATTATACCATTAAGCCATTTCCCTTTCAGGGTAGGCGTGACACTACCCGATTCGGGTAGTGTTTCTAGGTGGAATTACAATTACAATTTTTTTAAATCCCTTAAAATCACTCAAACCCTTGGTAATCTCTTAAAATGCCTTGCAAATTTTAAAAATACCCTTAAATCTTTAAGCTCCTTTGAAATATCTTCAAATTATTGAAATCTACTTAAAATACCTTGCAATTTTTTTTAAATACCCTAAAATATTTCAAATCCTTTGCAATCTTTTGAAATCCCTTGAAATATTTTAAAGATCTTGAATATTCTTTGGAATTTTTAAAATATCCTAAAATCTTTAAAATCTTTGGAAATGCCTTGAAACTTTTTAAAGATCTTGAATATTCCTGGGAATTCTTAAAAATACCCTAAAACCCTTTTAAATCCCTTCAAATTAGTCAAATCTACCAAAATTCCTTGGAATCTTTAAAAATATCATAACATATTTGAAATTATTTAAAATCTTTGGAAATAGTTACCTTGAAACTTTTTAAAGCTTTTGAATATTCCTTGGAATTTTCGAAAATACCTTGAAATCTTTAAAATCATTTGAAGGGTGTCGCGGCAAAAGCCTGAAAGTCCATCGGGACAAATTTTTCAGGAGAGAAAAAACTTTCTCAAAAATCGAATTCTTAAAAAAACAAAAAGATGAGAAAGTTCATTTGAGATTTGATGGAGCTCCAGAGATCTCAATAAACAAAATTTTCAAAAAGTTAATATTTTCCGAGATACAGACCGTAAAAAATCGACTGCTGTCAAAACCGTGAAAGTTAATGAAATTTTTGTTTTGTTTGTTTAGATCCCAGTTAACATAAAACATATCTCCGAAACATTAGGAATGCATTACGAGCCAAATAGAAGGCTGAAAAGTAAACAATTAAATTAAAAAAATCTTTTCTTTAAAAAAAAATGGATTTTATAATATTACATAAAGTGTTATTTTTATACAAAATCTTTAGTTTACTTGTATTTTGTAACTATTTAGTACAATTTAGCCCGCGATTCCTTCATTTTGTCCAAACTGAATCCATTTCCGGTTTCATTTCCCGGTTTTCAGTTTGAAAAACCCACTTCCTGTTCGAATTTGGATATATCCTTTCAACACAATGTCCGGTAGAATTTTATAAAATTATTAAGCCAATAAATCGTGTTCTCAAAAAAATGGAACTTTCACGGTTATGCCATGCATGACACCCTTCATTTGAACTCCCTTCAAATTATTAAAATCTATTGAACATTCCTTGGAATCTTTTAAAATATCCTAAAATATTTCAAATCCTTTGCAATCTTTTGAAATTTCTTGAAACTTTTTAAAGCTCCTGAATATTCTTTGGAATTTTTTTTAATGCCCTAAAATACTTCGAATCCTTTGAAATCTTTTGAAATACCTTGAAATATTTGAAATCATACGAAATCCCTCATTTCTTGTGAATAAATTCTTTGAAAACCATTAAAATATTATCAAATCCCGCAAAATTACATGAAATCTGACGATATTTCCTAAGATCCCGGACAAATTTATTAAAATACCTTAAGAGCGTTTAAAATCTCATAAAATCATTAAAATTCTCGGAAATCTTTTGAAATCCCTTGAAATCCCTTAGAAAATTTTGAAGCTCTTGACAATTCCTTGAAAGTTTTAAAAATACCCTAAAATCTTTAAAATCCTTTGGAATATTTTGAAGTCCTTTGAAACTTTTGAGAGATCTTGAATATTCCTTAGAATTTTTAAAAATACCCTAAAATCCTTTGAGATACCTTCAAATTATTCAAATTATTTCAATCTATTCAAGATTTCTTAGAATCTTTAAAAATAGCCTAACCTATTCAATAGTGGTTAGCCCATGGATTAATTTATTGAAAGAAAAGTGACTAAAGTTATATTTTTATTTTAAAAAGACTATATTGGCTATATCTAAAAAGAGTAACTAAAAAGTGATTTGAGAAAAAAAGTGACTAAAAGTTACTGTGTATCAGCCCTGTGATTACTCCACAGGAATTCTCTGACTTTTGCCATTTTTTAAATCAAAATCTATGACTTTTCCCTGACTTTCCCTGGCCAAAAAATTTTTCTGACCTTCAGCCACCCTGGATTGTACTCACAAACTGTGCTGACTCTTTGTAAGAACTTTTTTACACTTTGCCTGAGTTCCTTGTGAACTTCCAAGTTTTCTGGTTCCAGATTCTGCAACAAATTAAAACTTATTTATTTCAAGGCTTAAAAAAAATTGGATTAAGAACTTAATTATAGTAAATTCTGAAGAAAAAACCTTAGGTTGTGGGGTTGGGCAAAAATTTGACATCGCAAAATCTGTTTGGATAGGCTGAACTACATCCATTTTGTAAATATCTTCCTGAATTGCCCTTTGCATAAGTTTAACTTCCTTTTCAAGAAGATTTGTCTCCTCTTCATTCAATTCCTTCGGTTCTTCTTTTTTCGTTTCAAATCTTAAATTTCGTTCCTCCATACCTTCCGAAGAATTTTGATTATCTCCTTGCAAATTTGAATTTTTCGAACTTGATTCGGGACTCAAATCCATTTTTTTGGTATTTGAAACTTTTTGCTCTTTTGGTGATAAATCAATACAAACTGGCTCTTTTTTCTTAAGGCATTCCTGAAAATTTAGAAGAAAGTTTAATTATTTAATAAAAAGGAAATCTTTAGATTTGAAAGTATTTTATGGAAAGTTCTGAAATTTGAATTAAATATTAAAACAGACCTGGGTTGTACAGGAGTGGTCGTTTCTTTGCAACTGATTTACTTGAGATATGGGGATTCCCAAATGTCTTTGATCTGCAGTTTGGAAAATAACCAGAGGATCTCGATACATTTGAGTAGATTGACAAATCGCATTTTTTCTCAATAAGTAGGGAGTGTAAATCCACTTCATTCTGTGATCAATTGACGAGCTTGCAGAATTTGCATTTGGTTGATTCTGAATTTTCCCAGTTTGACTCGTATTGTGATTACAAGTATGACACGATTGAGATACATAATTTCCAGTCGGTTCATACAATTGATTTATATTTTTCATACGAGTTTTTGTGGTACATATCTCATTCGATGGAAAACCACGAAATTCGTCTGGATCTGTCGATATTGTCTAAAGCAAAAAGAAAATAATAAAGTTGATTCAAGATATTCAAGAATATAATCAGTCACTTTCTTGTCACACTGATCATTTTTCCAGTTATGGGCCATCCATAAACTACGTTACCAATTTTGGGCTTTTTTACCACCCCCTCCCCCGAAAGTAACGTAGCCATTGGCTAAAGACGGATTTTACATTTATAAATTTTTTGAAATAAAATAAATGTAGATAAAATATTTTATTTAATACGAAACACTTTAAATTCATAATATTTCAAGCCGAAATATATTGCATTTTCAACAAAATAGTTGAATTTGTAAACAAAAAAGATTTTCTACTCAAAGAGATGAATTTTCAACAGAAAAAGACGAATTTAAAAAAAAAAGAATTAATTTTCAACCAAACAGTTGCGTTAACACTCAATTAAATGAACCTTCCAGTAAAAGAGACGAGTTTTCCAAAAAATATTTAAAGATTTAAGCAAATAGTAAAATTTTCAAGCCAAAAAGACGAATTTTTTTCCAAGACAGTGAATTTTTAACAAAAAAGTTACTTTCCAACCAAGAAAGATAAATTTTGAACCAAGAAGGATGACTTTTATACTATAAAAGATGAAGTTTTAAGTCAAAACGATGAATTTTTAACAACATAGTTGAATTTTCGACCCAAAATGATGACTTCAACAAAATAGTTAAATTTTCTAAAAATAATAAATTTTTTTTAACAAAATAGTTGAATTTCTAACCAAATAAATCAGTTTTCAGCATAAAAAGATTCATTTTCAATCAAATGGTCGTATTTGCAAACGAAAAAGGTTAAAACTCTATGAAATATTTGAATTTTCAAGACAAAAACACAAATTTTGTAGAAGACAGGTGCATTTCCATCAGAAAAGTTTCTTTTTAACCAAGAAAAATTACGTTTCTACCATGCAAGATGAATTGTCAATCAAATAGTAAAGTTTTGAAGCTAAATAGTCGAATGTATTAGAAAGCAGTGGACTTTTAAACCGGAAAAGATGAATTTGTAACAAAAATGATACTTTTCAATCAAGAAAGATGCATTTTTAAAAAGATATTGGAATTCTCAACCAAAAAGTTGAATTTTTAACTTATACAATATACAGGATAAAGTTGCAACCAAAAATGGAATAGTTAAATTTTCAGATAAAAACTCGGATTGAAAAAAATAACTTTGAATACAAAACAAACGAATTTTCAACAGTATGGTTAAATTTTCTACCAAAAAATTTAATTTTCGTCCAAGAAGATTAATGTTCTGCCAAAAAAGACGAATTTTAAAAAAATACATGAATTTTCAACAAAATTATTCAATTTTAAAGCCAAAAAGATGAATTATTATTATATATAGATAAATTTGTAACTGACAAAGATAAATTTTAAACTAAAAATGGAATAGTTTAATTGACAGTTTAAAATATTTATTTTCAACCAAACATGAAACAAATTTTCATCAAAATAGTTACATTTTCAACCTTCAACTAAAAAAATGAATTTTTATCAAAGTAGTTGAATTTTTGATAAAAAAGATGACTTTTTAACAGTATAGTTACACTTTCAACAAAATAATATTTTCAACCAAATAATTGAATTTATAAGCAAACGAGATGAATTCCGAACCAAAAATGTAATAGTAGCCTTTTCAATAAAGAAAAAGAACTTTTACCTAAAGATATAGTTGGATTTTCTTATTGGGTTTAAATTCTAAATTCTAAAAAATAAAAAAAGTTCGTAACGTTATTTCCACTTATCTCCTCCCCATACCCTGTAACCAACCATAGTTTTTAGCTCCCCTCAAACTGGTAACATAGTTTATGGAAAGTACCGCCAGACTACTTTTTCTTTTAGGACTACACCACTGAATATAATTCTTATCATGGAAATAATTTTTTTTTATTTTAGCAGCGATAAATAATAAATGTGACTGACCTGGCTAGACTCAAATTTTTCTGAACCTTCACCTTTTTTAGGAAAATATCTTGAAGACTGAATCACGTCTTTGCGATTCGGATCTTTGGTGTTGCTGATCTGAAGATCAGAGCCAACTTCATTTGAAGAATCACAGTGACTGGAAATATTTAAAAAATACTATAAACCAGACCTAATATTGTTAAAAAATAAATGGGCAGGTCCTAGGTATATTGTTAATAATAATATGTAGTATTTCAAAAAACCTCTAAAAAATACAACAATAGAAAAATCAGTATAGGTCTATAATAATTTCTCTATAATGAGTTTCTTATATGGTAATTTTTTCGCGATTATAGGAAATTCGTTAAAGAAAATCGTTATAATAAAAATCGCGATTCTGCAGAAATAAACTTTACGCAGTCAAAATCTGAGAAAACCCTTGATATCTTTAAAATCGCTTGAAATTTTATTAAAATGCCTTTAAACACTTGGAAATATTTTTGAATCCATTAACATTGTTGAAATCTGTTAAAATCCGTAGAAATCTCTTGAAATCTTTTAACCCCTTTTGAATTCCTTTGAAATATTTGAAGCAGTTAGAAATCGTTTAATATAAAATCAATTGATTACCTAAAGTTCTATAGAAATGCCCTGTAATTTGTAAAATCCTCTAACATCTTTGAAATACTTGGAGGTCCTATTAAATCCCTTGAATCTTTGGAAATCCTACAAAATTCTTTGACATCCCTTGAAATTTTTGAAGTCTTTTGAAATGGTCTGGAATCTTTTAAAATAACTTAAAATCTTAAAATCCCTTTCAAATTTTTTAAATTTCTTTATATTCCTTGAAATTGTTGAAATAAAATTAATTTTATTTCCTGAAGTTGTACACAAATTAGCTTGAATTCCTTAAAATTATTACAATCTTTGAACATCGTAAAAATCTATTGAAATAAGTAGAAAAATCTATGAAATATTTTCAAGTCTTTGAAAATTCAATAATAAAATCCGTTAATTCTTGTGAAATTTTTTTAATTTGTTCTCCAGAAATTTCTTAAAATTGAACTTAAAATCTTTGGGAATCCTACATCTTTGAACTACCTTGATATTTTCCAAATCTTTTGAAATTTTTAGAGGCTGTTAAATGAGCTTGAAATATTTCTAATCCCGTCAATCCTTTGAAATAATCTTGTGAAATCCCCACAAATCTTTGAAAATGCTACTAAATTCTATGGAATTACTTGAAATTTTTTTAATATCCTGAGATTCTTTGGGATCTTTTAAAATATATAAATATATAATTGTGAAAATGTATTGAAATAAGTGGAAATAATTCGAATTCCTTTGAATGTAAATAAAAATAAACTTATTCATTTAAGTTTTCTAAAAAAAACCGTTCTGATCCTTAGAAATCTTTGAAATCCTTAGAGATTCAATAAAATCCTTTAAATCTTGTGAAATCCTCGAAATCTCTGAACATTTGTTGGAATCTTTTAAAATAGCTTATAATCTTTAAAATCTTTTAAAATCTCGTAAATCATTTTAAAAAATTGGCGGTCCTATACAATCCCTTAAAGTTTGTTAAATTGTTGGCTGTGTCTAGTCATCTCGAAAAATTAAGGGAGCTGGAAAAGGGGATGGCTAGTCGTGAATTATTTGTAAATGCAACAAAATTCTTGAAATCTTTCAAAATATAAAATCGTAAAGATCCATTAAAAAAAGTAGAAACAATTTTAAATCCTTTGAATATAAATAAAACTAAACTTATCCATTAAAGTTAAAAAAAAACATTCAGATCCCTATAGATCTTGTAAAATTTTTCGAAATACCTTCCAATCCCTTGAAATTACATTTAAGTTCATTTATTTCCAAAATTTCTCTAGAAATTTCTTAAAATATTTGGAAATCATACAAAACTTTTTGAAGTGCTTTCAAATTTTTTAAATCTCTTGAATATTTTACAAATCTGATAAAATAGCTTAAATCTTTAAAATCTTTTAAAATCTCGTAAATCCTTTGAAACAGTTGGAGATCATATAAAATCCCATAAATCTTATGAAATTCCTTGAAATATCTTAAAATGCCTTAAAAGTTTATTTAATTCATTTCCCAAATTTCTCTAGAAATCCCTTTAAATCAGCGTAAAATCTTTGGAAATCCTGCAAAATTCTTTAATATCCTTTGAAGTTTTTGAAATCGTGTGGAATCTTTTGAAATATCTTAAAATCTTCAAAATCCCGTAAATCCTTTGAAATAATGATAAAATCCCTTAAATCTTCTGAAATTCTTTGAAGTCCTTTGAAATATTTGAAAATGCTACAAAATTCTTCTGAAAAACTTGACATTTTTTTAATATCTTAAAATTCTTTGGAATCTTTTAAAATATACAATCGTATAAATCCATTAAAATAAGTAAAAATAATTTGAAATTCATTGAATATAAATCGAATTAAACTTATTCATTAAAGTTTTTCAAACGAAAAACCATTCAGATCAAGACAATCCTTTAAACCTCATGAAATTCTTCGACATACGTTAAAATCCCTTGAAATTACATTTAATTTAATCGATTTTCCACAATTTTTCTAGAAATCTCTTAAAATCTTGGGAAATCCTACAATATTTTAGGAAGTCCCTTGAAATATTGGAAATCTCTTTAAATTCTTCGGAATCTGTTAAAATAGTTTAAAATCTTTGAAATAGTTGGAGATCCTATAAAATCCCTTCAATCTTGTGAAATTCTTTGAAATAGGCCTTGAAATCTTAGGAAATCATACATTTATTTTATTTATTTTCGAAATTTCTCTAGAAATTCCATAAAATCGAACTTAAAATCCTTTAAAATTTGTTAGATCCTTCGTAGCCTTTGAAATTTTTGAAATCTTTAGAAATCCCTTGAAATCAATTGAAATCCTATCAAGTAAATAAATCAATCATTCGTTTGTAGTTTCTCCAGTTTTTAAACCAATTTTTTCAATATTTTAAAACTAGTTATTTCTATTCTGAGTTTCTTATCATGATTTTCTAAAAAAAAAATAGTATAAGAAATTCATTATAGGAAAATTATTATAGGCCTGTACTGCATAAACCGAATTTATATTATTTTGCTTGAAAATTAACTTTATGAAGTAAAAATGTAATTTGAAAATATCTCACGTTTGAGAAACAGGAGGATTTATTCTAGAAAATCCTGTCGATTTTTGGAAAACTTCTTGTATTGTAGATTCGGGAACATCCTTTGGAGGAGGAACCATCGAAACAAGAAGTCGAAATCCATTGGTGTCAAAATCTTCCAGAAGGACATAAAGTGTCCGAAGAAGACGTTCATAAGCGAGGATTCCATCTTCTGGTTGATACATGTGCAAAAGTCTTGATACTGTTCTTGTGATATTGGTTCCCTCGTAACTATTTTGAAGAGCTGACCAAAGTGCTGCAAATGTCCCAGAAGCCACTGCATCAGGTGTCGCTACTGTAATTAAAAAATTTAAATTAAAAATAAGAAACCATTTTTTTTATTCATTTAGTGTTTGGGAACTTCCGAGGGGATAATTACTCCTGAAATTTGATGTAAACTCTGTGTGCAATTCCATACTATCACTAGCAATCCCCCATTACGACAAAATATTATAGGAAATTCAGTATAAGTCTATGATGATTTTCCTATAATGAATTTCATGTAATTTTTTCCCTTTTATAGAAAAATCGTTATAAGAAAATAAGTATAGAAATAAATAATTTTAAAGTATTGAAAGAACTGATGCAACAAATAGAGAAACTACAAACGAATGATTTGTTTATTCATCTAACGCAAGATTTCAAATTATTTCAACAGATTTCACAGGATTCCATAGATTTCAACGAATTTCCAGGAATTTTATGGGATTTCCAAACATTTCAACTAAATCTTAAGTATTACATCGGTTTTCAAGAAATTTAAATATATTTTCACGGATTTCAAGGAATTATCCGAGATTTCGAAAAATTTCAAGGGAAGAATTTTGTAGGATTTCAAATGATTTCTAGGGAATTAAAAAAATGTATTGTGAACAAGGTAGTTCAACTTTAAACGAAATATTTTAATTTTCTACGAAAAAAGATGAATTTTTCGGCAACTAGTTGAATCCTCGACCAAAATGATAATTTTTTAGGCAAATAGTTGAATCCTCGACCAAGAAGGTGAATTTTTAACGTATAAGATTAATTTTTTAATTAAAAAGACGAATTTTCAACAAAATAGAGGATTTTTTTACTAAATTGTTGAAATTTTAACTTATAAAGGATAAATTTCCAACCAAACGTGGTATAGTTAAATTTTCAGATAAAAAAATTAATTTTGTTAGAAAAAAACTAATTTGTAACCAGTTGAATTCAAACAAAAACGAGGAATATTTAACCAATAGTTTAATCCTTAACCGAAAAGATGAATTGTCAATCAATGAGGTTGATCTTTAAAAAATGAATTTTTAACAAACTAGTCCAACTTTCAACCAAGCAGTTAAATTTTCAACCAAAAAAGGTGAATTTTTAACCAAATAGTTACATTTTTTACCGAAAAGATAAAATTTTCACCAAGAAGTTTAAGTTTCTACCAAAAAAGTCAAATTTTCAACAAAATACATCAAATTTCAACAATATTCATAAATTTTGAAACAAAAAACACAAATTACAGTGCAGTTGAATTTTCAACCCAAAAATGTGAGAAATGTGAAAAGTTTATTTTCTATCAAATAGTTAACTTTTCATAAAAATAGTTTAATTTTAACGAAATAGTTGGAATTTTCAACCAAAAATAAGAATTTTCAACCAAAAAGTTAATTTTCAACCAAATACTTTAATTTTCTATTAAATTGTCGAATTTTCTAACAATAAATACGAATTTTCTACAAAACAGTTTTAATTTTCGGCTCGTAAATATTAATTTTCAACTAAAATGATGAGTGTGCAACAAAAAAAAAGTTAATTTTTTAAAAAGTAGTTCAAATTTAAACCAAGTAGTTGATTTCTTATCCAAAAAAGATTAATTCTCAACGAAATATGTAATAGTAGATATTTCAACGAAAAAAGATAATGATTTGAAATAGAAGCAGTTGAATTAATTAAAAAAAGGCGAATTTTCAACAAAATAGTTGAATCCTCAACCAAAAAGAATGGATTTTCAACCAAAAAAATTAATTTTCTACCAGAAAAACTAATTTTTCAACAAAATACATGAGTTTCCAATGAAATAGTTGAATTTTCAACTAGAAAAGGTAAATTTTCAATTCAAAATATCAATTTTCAACCATACATAGAATAGTTACATTTTTAGTTTGAAAAAAAAAATTCTCAACTGAACAAAAAAGGAATTTTCACAAAATATTTCAATGTTCAACCAAAGAGAAAATTATCAACACAACATTCAACCCAAAAGATGACTTTTAACCAGAAGATTAATTTTCTAAAAATGGAATATGCAGTTAAATTTTCAACCAACGAGATGAATCTTCAACCAAAAAAATGAAATTTTAACTAAGCGAGATGAATTTCGAACAAAAAATATAACAGTAGATTTTTCAGCAAAAATATATGGATTTTCTTATTGGGATCTACTTATTCAGTGGAAATTTAACCGAAAAACGAGAAAAAGGGTAAGTTTCTTGAAAAACATTATGAATTTCATATGATCGTGAAAAAATTATATGACATTCATTATAGGCCTACACTAATTTTCCTATAATATTTTTTTGTAAGGGCCATGCAATCCCTATTAAATCTATAACAATCTATCTAAAATCTATCAAATCCATGCAATCTTGTAATTAAAAAAATACACCAAAATTTCCGAGTAATCAACCCCTCCGATAATTCGCTTTTGTTAGAAAATTGTATTACATAAAGTCTATCTGAAACCGGAAATAATTATTATAAAATGAAACTAAAAAAATCTTTCAACCTATAAACAACCTATAAAGTGTTTTATATTTTTATAGTGAGCATATAAAACTGAATACACTTTTTTAGAGACATTAATTTTTAGAGGTTCATAATTGTGAATCAAATTGACATTGAGAATTCGAAGATAGAAAAACGAATACAAAAATTATGTTTATTCTGTTTAGCCATCTACAAAATTAGAAAAGACATTAGTCAATTTTCTGTCATCCATCTTAGAAGACTTTTTATTGTTTTTAGAAAATGAAAATATCACTTACGATTTGTCAAAGAATCCATGGCTGTTGATTATTTGGTATTAAAATGCTGAATCCTTTTTCAGATCCCGATTGTTCTTTCAATTCACTTTTGAAAGCTGCCAAACGGATCGAGAAAATATGCGAACAATCTGAAACAATTGAATGCTTGTATTGTTAAAAACAAATGAGCAGCGACTATCCAATGGCCTTGGAGGAAAATGGACGAAACAGGGGAACAGCGATCAATTTTTTTTTAAATTAAATAGAAAATTAGAAGATAAGTCAAACAAAATCAAAATTTTCCAATTTTTTGAAGTAGTTGGTGTGCCAAAAATCAGATCTCTGGAGAAAAAGTTTTCTATGATTTGAAAAAATGTAACAATATCATCTCTTATGAAAGAAAAAACATTATTTCTTGTAAAAAATTTAAAACTTGAGATAAATAATTCTTTAATAATATTTGTTGTAATTTCACATTTTCTTACTTTCGCTTCTTGCTAATTTCGTTTAAAACAGTTGAAGTTGAATAAATCATGGCTTATTTTTTCGTGGAAAATATTCCCTGCAAATCTATACTGTTCTCAATTTTGAAAATAAATCAATAATCTTCCAATATAGTTATTTGTTTGAACATGTTTTCTTTTAAAAACATTATTATAACGATTTCAGCCGTAGAAAATTATTAAAATGCTTTATTAAAAATTATTATTAAAATCAATGTTTTTTGTAGTTTTTAAGATTTTTTTCGTTAAAAATGATTTTTTTTTATTTGAAATTACATCTTCAATTATATTATTTTGATTCTTAAAATCATAGAAAAACTATTTTTTCAATGATTTGATTTTTGGCACGAAAACTACTTTAAATATTTCAATACTAAATTCTTAGAATTCAGTTTTTTGAAAAATGCGTATTTCCAAAACTTTCCTGTTTCAAGTTAGAATTAAATTTATTTACATAATTTTCAATTATAATTTGGAAATTAGCGACCTACTTTTTCTAGAATTTCGAAGAGGAAAGTTTCAAATTCTGGCAAATTTTTATTAGCAAAAAAAATCACATTTAAATTTAAAAATTCTGATTTGGAACAAGGAATTTTGAAAATCTGATGAATTCTGAATTAAAACAGGGATTGTTTTTGTAATCTATATTTTTATAAATTAGAATTAAAATAATTTTCCGTTCCATGTTGAAAATTACCTATTTTAAGACGAAATTATAATTCTTTACAGAAATTCTCTGTTCTAAAGTTAAATATTCATTCTTTATTCTTTTCTCTTCCATATCACAATAATTTTCATTTCCGAAAATATTCAGAAATATAATATAGTAACCCCCTTTTGCTAAAATTTGGAAAAGGAAAGTTTTAAATTTTGGTAAATATGGAATTTTCAAAATTCTGATGAATTTTTACTTTGAATAAGGCTAGTTTTTGTAAATTCTATTTTTATAAATCAGAATTAAATTTATTTTTCAAAACTTCCCGTTCCATGTCAGAATGATATTTATTTAAATTTTCCATTATATTTCAAAAATCTAGTAACTATATTTTTTTAAATTTTGAAAAACTTTTATATGCAAAACAAATTTAATTCAAACAAAAATTACCTGTTCCAAGAAAAAATTATGATTCTTTACAGGAATTCTTTTTTATATATAATCTATTTATTCCTTATCGGAACTCAGAATTGTAATTCATAGAAAATCATAGAAAAGCCCCTATACCAAGTCACAATTAAATTCATTTCCAAAATTTTCTGTTCCATGTCAGAATCATATTTATTTACAACATTTTCTATTATAACTCAGAAATATATTAACTCCCTTTTTCTAAAATTTGGAAGATTTCAATTCTGGCAAATTTTTAATTCGCAAAAAAGAATTTATTTTTAAATTCAAATAAATTCTGGCTTGAAACAGGAACTTTTTTGTAAATTCCCTTCTTATAAATCAGAATTAAAATTATTTTCCAAAATTTTGCATTCCATATAAAAAATTTCCAGTTCAAAGACAATAATTCTTTGTGGAAACTCCCTATCCTGAATTGAAAATTATAATTTTTAAAGGGATTTCCCGTTCTAAAGTAAACTTAAAGTGAAAATTATAATTCTTTAACGAAATTCCAAGTTCTATCTCAGAATTATAATTCTTTTAGAAAATTACCTATCCCAAAATGAAAATTCTAATTCTTTGCGGAAACAGCCTGTCTGAAAGACAAAATTATAATTCTTTAATTCCTTGTTTCAAATTATAAATATTTACGGAGATTCCCTGTCCCAATTGTCAAAATTATAATTATTTATTGAAACTCACTGTCCCAAACTACAAATTATAATTCTTTACTAAAAATCCTCAATCCTGAGTAAAAATTATAATTCTTCACAAAAAAATTCCCTGCCCTGAACTGAAAATTGTATTTCTTCACTGAAATTCCATTTCGAAGCTTAGAATTTTAATTCATTTCCAAAATTCCCTTTTCCATGAGAGAAATTATATTTACAACATTTTCTATTATAATACAGAAATATAGTAACTACCTTTTTCTAAAATTTGGAAGAGGGAAGATTTCAATTCTGGCAAATTTTTATTCGCAAAAAAGAATTTATTTTTAAATTCAAATAAATTCTGGTAAAAAATTACCTGTTCTAAGACAAAATTATAAATCTTTACAAAACGCCCTGTTTGAAAGTCAAAATTATAATTTTTTACAGAATTTTTTTTCATATTTAATTATTTTAGTCACCGTTCAAACTCAGAATTATCAATCTTTTAAAAAATTCCCTATACAAAGTCACAATTAAATTCATCTCAAAAATTTACTGTTCCATGTCAGAATTATATTTAATTACATTTTCGATTATAATTCCTAAATACTTTCCTTTTTCTAAATTATAAATTTAAATTTTTTTAACATTTTTTTTACCTTTTTCTTAAATTTGATAGAGAGAAGTTTTAAATTGTGGCAAATTTTTATTTGCAAAAAAATAATTTTTAAATTCAAACAAACTCTGACTTGGAACCATGTCGAAAATTACCTGTTCCAAGACAAATATAATATTTTACAGAAATTCCCTGTTACAAAATCTAAATATTGATTCTTTACGGAAATTCCTTGTTCCAATCACAATTACTTTTTATTTCCAAAAATGTGGTGTTCCAAGTCAGAATTATATTGATTTACAACATTTTCTATTATAATTCAAAACTATACATAGTAACTATATTTTCTAATATTTCGCGAAAAAAATCTCAAATTCTGGAAAATTTTTATTTGCAAAAAAAATTGTTTAATTCGAACAAATTCTGATATCAAACAAGGAATTTTCAAAATCTGACGAATTCTCACTTGGAACAAGGTTGGTTTTTGTAAATTCTATTTTTATAAACCAGAATTAACATTATTTTCTAAAATTTCCCGTTCCGTGTCAAAAATTACCTGTTCCAAGACAAAATTACAATTCATTTTCAAAATTCCCTGTACCATGTTGGAATTATATTTATTTACAATATTTTCTATTATAATTCAGAAATATAGTAACTTCCAATTTCTAAAATTTGAAAGAGGGAAGTTTTCAATTCTGGCAAATTTTTATTCGCAAAAAAAAAAGAATTTTTAAACTAAAACAAAATCTGACTTGGAACAGGGATTTTTTTTTTGTAAATTCCCTTCTTATAAATCAGAAGTGAAATTATTTTAAAAAATTTTCCGTTCCCTGTCAAAAAATACCTTTTCCAAGACAAAATTATAATTCTTTACGAAATTCTCTGTTTGGAAGTAAAATTATAATTCCTTACAGGCATTTTTTTGATATTTTATTTATTTATTTATTCCCCGTCCAAACTCAGAATTATACTACTTTAAGAAAATTCCCTACACCAAGACACAATTAAATTCATTTCCAAAATTTCCTGATCCATGTCAGAATTATATTTATTCACAAAATTTTCTATTATAATTTAGAAATATAGTTAATCCATTTGTTTTAAATTGCAATGATTTCTGACTTGAAACAGGGATTTTTTATTCCCTTCTTCTAAGTCAGCGTTAAAATTATTTTCAAAAATTCCCTGTTCCAAGTCAAATTATAATTCTTTACAGAAACTCCCTCTCCTAAATTGAAAAATATAATTTTTAACGAAATTTCCTGTTCTAAAGTTAACTTGAAATGGAAATTATAATTCTTTACCGAAATTCCCAGTTATATCTCAGAATTATAAATCTTTTAGAAAAGTATCTGTCCCAAAATCAAAATTCTAATTCTTTGCAGAAATTGCCTGTCCCAATATCAAAATTATATTTCTTTATGAAAATTTAATGTTTCAAAGTCACAATTATAATTCTTTACAGGAATTTCCTGTCTTCATTTTATTGTCAAAATTATATTTCTTTACTGAAATTTCCTGTCCCAAACTCTGAATTATTAATTAATTAATTACTAAAAATCCCTGTCCCAAAGTAAAAATTATAATTTCCAAAATTCCCTGTTCAAAGTCAGGATAATTATAATTCTTTAGGTGATTTTTATTTTATTTCTTTTATTTATTCCCTGTCCCGACTCAGGATTATAAATTTTTTAGAAAATTTCCTGTCTCAAAGTCGAAATTAAATTCATTTCCAAAATTTCCCGTACCATATCAGAATTATATTTATTTACAAAATTTACAACATCTAGAAGAGGGGAGTTTCATATTGTAACGAATTCTGATTTCGAGCAGGGATTTTTTAATTCTCCTCTTCTAAATTAGGATAATTTTTTTTCAAAAATTTCCTGTTCCAAGTCAAATGATAATTCTTTGAGGAAACTTCCTGTCAAAATTTCCTCTTTTAAAGGGAACCTAAAATGAAAATTATAATTCTTTACAGAAATTCCCAGTTCTATCTATGGAAATCATAATTCTTTATCGAAATTCCCAGTTCTATCTCAGAATTATAATTCTTTTTGAAAATTACCTATTTCAAGTCAAGATAGTTGTAATTCTTCAAGTGATTTTTTTATATTTATTGTATTTATTCCCTGTCGTCCCAACTCAGAATTACTATACTTTTTATAAAATTCCCTGTCTCAAAGTCGAAATTATAACTCTTTACTGAAATCCCCTGTACCAACTCAGAATTATAACTTTAATTAGAAAAATTATTTTTAATACTGTATTTTTAATTAAAAATGTTTATAGTTAGATAAATGATTCACGTATAACAGATAATTCTGCAAGTTAAAAAATTAAACTTTAACTACATGCGGTAGCATATTCTTCTTTTGAATAGAATAATTTTTGTAAATGTAAAATCAACAATGCTTCTTACAGTTCTCACGTAAATTTACTAATTTCAGCGAATTTCCCCATAACTGAAATACTGTATTTTAAATATCGTACATTTGAATAAAAAAGGGGAAAATGGGAAGTTTTTTGAGAATGGGTGAAAAATGTATCCCTGTTATCACTTAGATGAAAAAGAAAATAAAAAATTCTGTTTTAGATTCATTATTTAGAATGGAATGTTGCCATGATACTTTTAACAAGAATGCTAATTAACATTCATATCTCGACATCATAATTAAGAAGGAAATTGCAGAATGTATTTTCAGAAACTGCAATGGCTACTTATAATCCACAGATGTGAATATGACAACGAATAGAGGATTATTTTAATGAGTATTTCTCCAGACCACACAGACTAATTACACTGAGAGATTCAGGGATTAAAAATGGAACGTCGATTGGTATAAAATCGAGAGTTGATCAGTCTCTAGTCACAAGTTCACTAACAATGTTTCAAAGAAGAGGATCTCAGCTCTGCATTGTTTTAGCCATCGCCTTCTGCGTGGCTGCAAAACCTCCTCCTGGAGTTGGATCACCATGGGCCAGTTATGCTGGAAAACCAGGTAAAGTTTCTATTTAAAAAAATTCCTAACATTCATTTAATTTTAATCCTAAATATTATTTTTTTCAATATTTTAAAAATTGTAATATTTTTAATATTTAATATTTTTCAGTGGCCTCCAGAGCTTTGGGTCCGCCTCCAATTTCTGGAATCGGGACGATAACTGTCCCCTACATGCCAAAATCACCAATGTTTCCCAAATTCGTCGATCCGAAAATGATGATTTCCAAAAAGACAGATCTTTTAAGTAATCTTTTCGGTGGTCTCGGTCCAGTCGATAGTTCTGGATCTGCGGGAGATTCATCTTACTATCCTACACTAGGAGCAACCGACACTTTTGGAAAAACAAGCACGATTCCAGATACTACAGTAAGTGACAAAAATCTTCTTTAAAAAAAATCGACGTTAAAAAAAAATCGACTTTAAAAAGAATTTGTAACCGCTTAGTCCCGGCTCAATTCCTGCTGCTGGCATTTTTTCCAATTTTTTTTCAATCACATTTTTTTTGTTCTCGTTGACATGTTTAAGAATTTTTTCAAGCTTTAGCACTTTTACTCCGAGAAAAGTGTTTTTATAGAAAATTTTCATTTTTCTTCATTCAATTGAACATTTATATTTTGCTTATTATTATTTTCATATGAGATGAAAAAATTTATAAAAATAGTGTAATAAGAATAAGATAAATATTTAAATACAAAGAAATAGTAAAATAAAATGATATAAAAATAGAATATAAATAAAAGACATTTTATATTATTATAATATTCATATATCGAAATTAGAGCAATGAGTGATGTTTCTTAAGAAAAAATTGAATAAGGAATTTTTTTCATATGAAAAAAGTGGCTAAAAATACAAATTTCAGCTTGATTTAAATAAATTTAATTGTCAATTGCAATCAAAAAGTTTGAATAAAAAAAATTGGCTAAATGCTGGCGGTAGGAATCGAGCCCAGACTTTCCGGTTACAAATTCAGACCGTTACCGCCTAATATAACCAGAAGTTCAAAAACTCTCGCATCGTGGTCCACGTAAAGGGTGTAAATTTTTTTAAAACCTTTTTTCTCAAGAATGGCTGAAAAGCGCATCATCTGTAGGTTCCCCTGGTTAAATAACAACTAATATAAATTAAAAATACCGATGAAGTCCTGTTTAGAAAATGTGTATCAAACAGTGATGAGAAGTACGTACTTTTTTTACGTCAATTAACCAATTTTATTGCTTTTGTAACAATTTTTTAATTTTAAATATTTAAATTGTGGTGGCTCGTTATCGAAACTTTGAAAATTGGAATCTTCTCCACCCTGGAATTCATAATTGTAGTTAAAAATTCATCTCTTTGGTTGAAAATTAAACTACTTTTGGTTCAGAATCTTTTTGCTAAAAATTCAACTGTTTTAGAAAATCATTCTATTCGGTTGAAAATTCAACTGTTGTGTTAAAAATTCATTTTTTTGGTTGAAAGATAATCTGTTTTGGTTAAGCATTTAACAATTTTGTTTAAAATTAGTATTTTTCGGTTGAATTCGACTATTTTTGATTTAAGATTAAAATCAACTTTGGTTGAAATGTCAACTATTATATTTTTCATTGGGAAGTTATATTTTTTGATTGAAAATTGAACAACTTTGTTAAAAATTCATATTTCTTTGTTTGCAGATTCATGATTTTAGTTGAAAATTCATCCCTTTCGTTGAAAATTGAACTATTTTGATTGAAATTTGCTTGTTTATTTTGGTTGAAGATTCATTTTACTGGTTGCAGACTAATCATTTTTGTTAAAACTTCATTCCTTTGGTAGAAAATTTAACTATCTTGTTGAACTTTATCTTGGTTAACATTAATTTTTTAAGTGAAATTTTAGCTATTCCATTTTAGGTAGAAAATCTAACTTTTTTAGTTGAAAATACAATTATTTGATTGAAAATTCGTATTTATTGGTTCGATTTTACTGTTTTGGAACTAAAATCTTTATTGGTTGAAATATGGAATAATTAAATTTTCAGTTATAAAAATTAATTTTTAACAAAATAGTTAAATCTTTATCCAGAGAGATGAATTTTCAACTAAAATGATAAATCTCTAATAAAAAA
>CAKNYM010054353.1:26788-40253 GCA_932195095.1 Andricus curvator | reverse complement strand
TTTTTTATTAGAGATTTATCATTTTAGTTGAAAATTCATCTCTCTGGGTGAAGATTGAACTATTTTGTTAAAAATTAATTTTTTTAACTGAAAATTTAATTATTCCCTTTTTGGTTGAAGATTTATCTTTTCTGGTTGAAATGTTTGGTTTAGAAATTTATCTTTTTCATATGAAAATTCATTATTTTGTTCAATATTCGTCTTTTTGGGAGAATATTAATCTTCTTGGATAAAAATTTATCTTTTTTAGTTGCTAATTTAAAGGTTTGGTTGAAAGTTGAACTCCTCTATTAAAAATTCACTTGTTTGGTTGATGAGTCATCATTTTAGTTGAAAATTCATGTTTTTTGTTGAAAATTTAACTATTTTGTTGGAAATTCGTTTTTTATTTAAAAGTTAATTTTTTTAACTTAAAAATTTAACTATTAGAATTAAAGATTCATCATCAACCAACAAGTTTCAACAAAACAGTTGAACTTTCAACCAAAAAGGACACTTTGGAACAAAATTGTTTAATTTTCAAGAAAGTATATTAATTTTCAACAAAACAGTTGAATTTTCAACAAAACAGTTGAATTTTAAACAAAACAGTTCATTTTTGAACCAAAAAGTTGAATTTTCAACCAAGAAAGACGAAATTTCAACAAAAAAGTTATTTGTCAACCAATAGTTGAATTTTCCACTAAAGTGCTTGAACTTTTAATCAAAAAGGTGATTTTTTAACAAATCAGTCAAATTTTTAACTAAAGATATGAATTTTCAAATAAAATGATGAATCTTCAACTGAAATAGTTAAATATTCAGTTCAAAAATAAATTTTCAACCAAAGAGATGAATTTCCAACAAAAGAAGTCAATTGTCAACCAAATAGTTAAATTTTCTACTCAAGTAGTTTAATTTTTAACCCAAAAAGATGATTTTTTAACAAATCAGTCAAATTTTTAACCAAAGAGATGAATTTTCAAATAAAATTATGATTCTTCAACTGAAATAGTTAAATATTCAGTTCAAAAGTAAATTTTCAACCAAAGAGATGAATTTCCAACAAAAGAAGTTAATTGTCAACCAAATATTTGTATTTTCAACAAAAAAATGACTTTCATAAAAATGTTGAATTTTGTACAAAGTAGATTCTTTTTTGCCAAATAATTGAATTTTCAACCATGAAAAATAATTCTTAACCAAAAAAATTAATTTTCAATCGAGAAGATTAATTTTATACCTAAAAAAATGACTTATTAATCAAATATACGAATTTTCAACCAAGTAATTCATTTTCCAACTAAAAAAAAAACTTGCAACCAAAAATGGAATACATAGTTACATTTTCAATTGAAAAAATTATTATTTATCAAAGAAAAATAAATATTCAACAAAATAGTTCAATTATTTAACTATTGTTGAAATTTTTTTTTTTAAATAAATAGGAAGTTGTAAATCTTCCACAAGTGGGAGTCGGAACTAAATAAATCTAAAGAAATAATTTCAGAAAGAAAAAAAAGAATGTTCAGAGCCATATTGATTTACATTTATAGGATAACTGTTGTGTAAAAATCAATTTTTCATCCGCAAAAGTGGATCATTTTGGTTTGAAGTTGATAATCAAAATTAAGTAAGAACTAAGATCATTAACTAAGAAAAAGTTAATTTACCCTTGGTATCAAATCTATATTTACAAAGACATATAATATTTTACGTCATTTAATAATACATTTTTCTTCTAGGTTCCCTACAAACGAGGTATTTTTGGCCCCATGGCTTCTCCGTTCGCCTCTATGGGTCCCATGGGAATGGGAATGGGACCAATGTTCAACCCCATGGCTGGAAAATTCTCACCGATGGGTCCCAAGTTCCCCTTTGGAGGTCTCGGATCCACTGACCCAAACACCTACGATTCATCAGACTCTTTTTCCAGAAGAAAAAGAAGCCTAATTTCTTCCACGTCAACCGCAGAGATGGAAAATTTTCTCAAAAGCATATCCTCACAACCAACGCCGGAAACGTCTACTAAAGACGTGGGCCCTCCCCCTCCATATCCCGGACTTGCACCAATTTCTGAAGAACCTGAAGACTCGCAAGCGAAAACACCTCTTCTAAAATTATTCGGACCTCCAGCAGGTGTGACTGGATTTATGCCAGGATTTGCTTCTGGTCCTTTTGCACCAGGTCCATTTGCAGCCAATCCTTTCGCACCAGTAGTCGGCCCCGGAATGTTCATGGCCAAAAAATCTGCTTTCTTGGACACGCTTTTTAAAAATCTTGCTACCACGACTCCAACTCCTGAGGTGACTGATACTCCAGTTCCAAAAAGCACGATCGTACCTCCAAGTTTCTGGTATCCATCTTCGGTGATTCCTGGTCCAACTGAATACACGCAAAAGGTCTAAAAAACATATATATTTTTATTATAAGAGTTATTTATCAAGAAATGTACGATTGAAAATTTTGGAAATATATTTAATAAATAATGAAATGGGCTACCTTTTTCTAAATTAAGTATCAGCTTTCGGTCCAAAATTTTCTCCCATCTACAATTCGTTTTTCAAATAGCTCTTTCACATTCATTTCCAAATATTTCATGTCCAATTTAAAAATATCCAGGTTTCCGACTTCTTGGACAAACTTTTCGACAGCCTCGCCCTGAACATGACTCTAAATTCTACAACTCCTGATGATGTTGGTGCAGCAACCACTAAAGTCGCCAGGTAAGTTTAATTTTTAATATTGTTATTTTAATATTTTCACGGTCATTGAAATTAAAAAATTCCAACTCTTAAAACTAAACATTTTTTCATTTGAAGTAATCAAAACTGAACTGCAAATTAAAGCACTCAAAGAGGAACTCTTTTGAATTTTAAGCTTTTAAAATTGAAGCTAAAAAAAACTTTGATGTTCACAACAATTTTTGAATTATTGAATTGTTTACCCTGAAACTAATATTTTTGAAACAGGGTGGTCGCTGGACCGTGAAAGCCAGGAAACAACAATTACTTTTTGACTGACAACTTTACCAATTTTTAGAAGAAAAATCTATTGAATCTCTTAAAATATCACAAATTTCATATCACATGATATAAATGCAATTTTAAAAAGGTTCGATTTCAACTTTTTTTTTAAATGTTCAATTGTGTTGAAATACAGTTTTGAAGACTTAAACAATTACAAACCAATTTAAAGCGTTTGAAATTGAACATTTTTGATAAAACAATGTTTCAAGTTGATAAACTGTAAGTGTAAATTAATTAATGATTTTTCAAATTGAACTGTAGTTCGAGTATTTAAAATTGAACAATAATTTATTTTACTGTTTGAATTCGAAAGCCTTCGTAGTTAAACAAATTTAAACGTCCGATTTTAACTTTATACAATTTTTATATTTTCAAATAATTTCAAATTAAAGCAATTATGAATCAAATTTTTTAAATCTAACAAAGTTGAAACTGAATTCTTTCAAACACAAAGCCTTGAATCATTAAAATTGTGGAGTGCTAAATTTAAACTTTGAACGTTAGTAATTTAATTGTTTAATTTAAAAAATTTATAACTTGTGAGTGACATTTTTTAACTGTGATGTATAAATAAAAATTGAGCAATTATTGATTTCAAACGACTTAAAATAAAAATAATCTAACTTATAATCTGAAAAGTTTTTACAGTTTTAAACAAAATTTAAAATCCTAAAATTTTGTATATTTCTAACTAAAAATTTCTTCCAAATGATATAATTTTTAACATTTAGAAATATATTGATTCATTCTTCAATTTAGAGCATTGAAAATAATAGCGTGGATTTATATTTTTCAATCCGAAATCTTTCAACTGTTCAATTTTGAAAAGTTAAAAATTTTAAATTTTGTAGTTTAACGGCATTTAATTTAAAATTGTTCAATTTAATAGGGTTGGGAGCTTCCATTTCAATGACCTGGAATTGACCAGAAATTTTTGTCTTCCACTTTAGTGTAATAAATCGACGACGGTCAACTGGCAGAAAATTTTGTTTGAATTTAAATTTTCCCGGATCTTTTCATGAAATCCCGACATCTTCCCGTATTTTTCAAAGTGCACGAAATTCCCGGCAAAATTTGTGATATTTAATGTGATTGGATAGATTTTTCTTATAAAAATTTGTCGAAAAAATTCCCGGTCTTTTTCCGGCCCAGTGGCCTAACCCTTGTAAAATTCTAACGATTCAGTAGATAGGCAAGGGTGTTTATAAATACAGATTCCTACCTTACCGACATCGAAACTATTCCACACCTTAAGTGGTTCGAGTCCGTGCTGAATTTCCATAATATTTCAGAAACTTAGCACGGACACGAACCACTTCAGCTGTGGAAGCGTTTCGATGTCGGTAAGCTAAGAATTTGTATTTAGAAACGCCCCTGCCTATCTAATAATCGATTCCGATTAATTATTTGTCTAATCACCAGGTCATTAGATGACTTAACGACGATCTCAGTAGCCAAGGACGCGATCGTGGACTCCATCCTCTCAGAACTTGGAGACATAAAAGGCAGCATGGTTTCAACCTTGAATGATCTCATCACCTACGAAAAAACAGTTGCTGCTGCTACTGCACCTAAAAAGCCTTTCAAGCCCTTCAAGCCTTTTGCTCCGGGTCTCTGGCCGGCACCAACTGTTGATGCCACTTTACCTTTCCAGCAAAGAATGTCTGTTCTCAGTCAAGTTTTCGATATGTTGACGGAATTGCAGAGAAATATAACAACCGCTGTCCAGGAAACGGTCAAAGCTAAAGCTGATTCTGCTGATGAATCAGATGTTTCCGATTTTGGTCCTTATTATCCTGGGTAAATATATTGTAATCGTAAATTTTGTTGCAAAAATTAGCCTTCAGGGTGCAGAGCTGTTTTTTCCGGCTCGCAAAAATTTATCATGGTCATTGAAATTAAAAAATTCGAACTTTGAAGTAATCAAAAGTGAACTGCAAATTAAAGCACTCAAAGTGGAGCTCTTTGAATTTAAAACTTTAAAAATTAAGACATAAAAAATGTTATTTCAAACTATCAATAATTTAAATGTATAAATGGAAGCATTTAACACTTTTCCAATAGAACAATTTGAAATTAAAAGCCATTAAACTGCAAAATTTTAATTTTTGAACTTTTATAAATTGAACAGTTCAAAGTTTCATGGTTAAAAAATATAAATCCACGCTATATTTTTTTTCTAATTCAGTACACAATTGAATATCAAAAAATGTTCCTCTTCCAATTCAGAAAAAATTAAAACCAAAATTTCCTCCCTTCCAACTCTGTAAAAATGTAAAAATTTCACTCTTTCAATTCGGAAAGAAATGAAAACCAAAATTTCGTCCCTTTCAAACCCATAAAAAAGTTTAAAATAAAAAATTTCCCTATTCCAATTTTCAAAAATTGAAAATAAAACATACATCATCTTCGAATTAAAATAAATAAACGAAAATCGATCTCTTTCACAGCTTAATAAAAATAATAAGAACAAAAAGTGCATCTTTCTTTTCAGATAAAATTGAAAACAAAAATTTCCTCTGTTTCAACTCAATAAAAAAGTTAAAAATTAGCCTTCTTCCAATTTATAAAATACGGAAAACCAAAATTTCCTCCTTTCCAACTCGATAAAAATGTTCAAAACGTAAAATGTCCCTCTTCCAATTAAACAAAATTTCAAAACTTGAATTTCCTCATGTTAAACTCAATAAAAATGTAAAAATTCAACATTTGCCAGCCTTCAACACAATAAAAATCTACAAAATAAAAAAGTTCCTCTTCCAATTCGGAAAATCGAGGCTTTTAAAACTGTTCAATTGAACATTTTTGAATTAAATGCCGCTAAACTGCAAAATTGAAATCCACGCTATCATTTTGAATACTCTAAATTGAAGAATGAATCAATAAATAAATTCGTAAATGTTCAAAATTATATCATTATAGGCAATTTTAAGTTAGAATCATTGAAAATTTGAAGATTAACATTTTTTTGACTCGACTTTCTTAAAATTAGAAGTTGAATTATTTTAATTATAAGTCGTAAGAATATTTCCAAAAACTGAAAGTTTCCGAAATTTCAAAATAACCGAAAAAATAAAACTACCGCAAATGTTTATTAACGAAATTGAAATGTTCCGAAAGAGAAAGTTACCGAAACTAGAAAAGGGAAATTAAAACTCCTCAAAATTATAAATGAACTCACTCACACTCAATAAAAATATTAAAAAGAAGAAATTGGTCTCTTCCAATTAAGACAAACTTGAAAAGCAAAATTGTATCCCTTCCATCTCGATAAAAATGATAAAAGTACAACATTTGCCCGTCTTCAAATTAATAAAAAAGTCAAAAATAAAAAAGTTCTTTCATTTCGGAAAAAAATTAAATACTACAATTTCCTCCATTTCTTTTAAAATTCGAACTGTTTTTATACATTAATCCTTTTAAGTTGAATTATTTTAATTTTAAGTCGTTTCAAATTAATAATGGCTCAATTGTTATTTATACATAAAAATTAAAGACTTCCACTTACAAATTAAATTTTTTTTTAATGGAACAATTGAAATTGTAACGTTGGAAGTTGAAATTTAACACTCTGAAATTTTAACGATTCAAGGATTTCCATTTTTAAAAATTCAGTTTCAAATTGTTCAATTTTGAATATTTGTTTGATAATTTCTGATTTTTAATAAACAGTCAAATATTGCTGAATATTGAAAAATTGTTATTTTTTTAATTGAAAAATTTCAATATGAATTAAAAATTGAAAATATTTTATAAATTTTCAATCGGATGTTTAAATTTCTTTAACTACTAGGGCTTTCGAATTGAAAAAGTTCAATTTTCAATGTTAAAAATTTAAAATTCAAACGCTTTTAGTTTTTAATTTTTTAAGTCTTCAAAACAGAATTTTAACATTCTTTAAACTTAAAATGTAGGCGTAAAAACAAAAGTCTAAAATGGAAATTTTGTAGAGTAACAGATTTTAGAATTTCGCAATGAAATGAAAAGGTTCAAATCGAACCGAATAGATTTTTCTTTCAAAAATTTCTAAAGTTATCGGGCAAAAAATAAATTCACTGTCATTTTCCGGTGTACCGGTCCAGAAGCCACCCTAAAAATATAGACCTAAAATGGAAAACTTTAAAGTAAACGATTTTTCAATATAAACATTATATATTAAATGATTTCCTAATTGCAAAAGTTAATTATTGAACTTAAAATTCAAAAATATCATGTGATTGGATAGATTTTTCTTCTAAAAATTTGTAAAATTCCCCGTCAAAAAATAAATTCACTGTCTTTCTTCCGGTTTCCCGGATTTCCGGTCCAACGGCTACCCAGTCCTGAAATATACAAAAAATAAGATGTATTACTAAATAATATGTTTTTACTTTTAGGGGAGCATATTCCAGTTTTCCGGATTCGACATCAGTTGTAAACACGACCCTTCTGGATGCGATAAGAAGTAAACTTGCAAGCATCACTGTTCCTCCAGCAGCTCCTTCCCCAGGATATGGATTCGCTCCTAAGAAGGTTGCTAGGATGGTACCAAATACTCCAACTTCAGTCTGGGTTTCTTATCCACCAAGTGATGCTGCTTCTTCGAAAAGAGAAGTTGATGATGAAGATGATTATCCATTGTCTGAAAATCATTCTAATAGGAATCAGTATTCAAGGGCTGTGAATATGCAAATGCATCAGGGATATCAAAGCATGCCACCTGGAACTGTAGAAACTGTTCAAGCTGGAGGTGGTTCTGTTCCTGATCACCAGGGAGGAGGAATCAAATTGTTTGTAAGTAGACTTGAAAAGTAATGACAAATCTTCCTTTCGCTAAAAGCTATTTCTTTTTCGAAAGCTTCATCGAAAATAAATAAGAAATATTCGAAAATAGTAATAAAATAGCATATCAGGACTTCGATTCTGCAGATTTCAGATTTTTGCAACACAAATCTTAGGGCTTGAATCGACTACAAGGCTTAAAAAAGTCGCATTTAATTTTTAAAGTTAATGAAAAAAATCAGTGTCAAAATAAACTTTGAAATTAAAAAAATTGTTTAAAAATAGTCATTCAGCTTGAAGGATTCTGAATCTGGGTTTAAAATATTTCTTTTCAACTTGGATTATTTTCAAATGAGAGAAGTTTATAATTTACATTAATTTTGAACTTCAGGAATATTAATTTTGAATATTTTTAACTTGAAATGACTCAACAATTCAGGCTTTAAATTTGAGACTTTATAATTTTAATATGAAATGATTTATTTTTTAATAATCCAAACTTCACAGCCCAAAATGCTCTCTAAACAGGGGAAATAGGGTGATTTTTTAAGAAAACATGGGAATAATATAGGGGAATTCATCCATTTAAATATAGATACAATGATACAATATCTGAATTCAATATAAAACGCTTTAAATTCCTAAGATTTCAAGTCGAAATATATTACATTTTCAACCCAACGACGAATTTTTAACAAAAGAGTTGAGTTTTCAAGGTAAAAAGTCGAATAACTTAGAAAAAAGTTGACTTTTATACCTGAAAAGGTGAATTTTCAATCAAGTAGCTGAATAAAAAAAAATCTAATTTTTTCTCAGTAAAATGCATTGACAAAAAAATACTTTCAAGCAAAAGAGACGATTTTTTAACAAAATAAACGAAGTTTTAGCCTAATAGTACAATTTTAAACCTAAAATTATGAATTTTCAACCAAATGGTGAAATTTTCAAACAAAAAAGGTTACACTTCAACCAAAAGTTGAATTTTCAAGTCAAAAATACGAATTAAAAAAAACAGTTGAATTACTTCAACCAAATAGTTGAATTTCCAAGCCAAAAATACGAATTAAAAACAACAGTTGAATTGTCAACCTGAAAAGTTGAATTTTCAACAAAGAAGATAATTTGCAAACAAAGTAGCTTAATTTTCAACCTAATAGATAAATTTTCAACTATAATTATGAATCTTCAAAAAAAAAGAATTTCAAACAAATTAATTTAACTTTCAATTCAGAATTTAAGTTTTTCAACCCAAAAGACGAATTTTCAAAAAATGAAGACTTTTCAATCAAGAAAGTAGAAAAAGTTGATAGAAATTGTTGAACTTTTAAGCAAAAAGATGAATTTTTTGTAAAAAAGTTGACTTTTCAACAAAAAAGTTAATTTTCAACCAGTTTCAGTTTAACTAAAAAAAATGGAAATTCCAACTTAGAAGATTAGTTTTCTACCAAAAAGACGAATTTTCAACTAAAAAAAGATAAATTTTCAACCAAAAATTGATAAGTTACATTTCCAGTTAAAAAAATTAATTTTAAACAAAAAAATGAGTTTTCAACAAAGTAGTAAAACTTTCAACCAATGAAATAAATTTTCAACTATAATGATGAATCTTCAACCAAATTACTGAATTAAAAAAATCTTTTAACCAAATAGTTAAACTTTCAATGAAAAGGGACGAATTTTCAACAAACCAATTGAAGTTTTAGCAAAACAGTTAAATTTTCAACCTAAAAAATGAATTTTCAACCAAATGCTGGAATTTTCAAACAAAAAAGGTTAAGCCTCAACCAAATAGTTCAATTTTCAAGCCAAAAAGACGAATTTAAAAAAACAGGTAAATTATCAAAACGAAAAGTTGAATTTTTAACAAAAAAGATAATTTTTAACTAAAATGATGAAGCTTCAACCAAAAGCATCAAGTTTTAACAAATTAGTTTAACTAACTCAGAAGTTAAGTTTTTTAACTAAAAAGACGAATTTTTCACAAGTAATGATTTTTCAGTGAATAAAGAAAAAAGTTCATAAAAATTGTTAAACTTTCCAGCCAAAAGACGAGTTTTCTGTAAAAAGTTGAATTTTCAACAAAGAAGTTCATTTTCAACCAAACAGTTGCATTTTTATCTAAAAAAAGAGGAAACCTCACCCAAGAAGATTAGTTTTGTACCAAAAAGACGAATTTTCGACTAAAAAAGAAAATTTTTTAACCAAAAATGGATAAGTTACATTTTCAGTTAAAAAAATTAATTTTAAACAAAAAAAGAAGAGTTTTCAACTAAGTAGTTAAACTTTCAACTAAAATCATGAATCTTCAACCAAATTGTTGAATTAAAAAAAAATTGTTTTAACAGAATAGTTGAACTTTCAATCAAGAGACGAATTTTAAAAAAAATAGTTGAATTTTCAATCAAAAAGACGAATTTTTTAGAAGATAGTAGCATTTTCAACAGAAAACTAATTTGCAACCAAAAAAGATGCATTTTCAACCAATAAATATGACAATCCACTATCAACAAAATTAATTTTCAATACATAAGAACGCATTTTCGACGAAGGTTCAACAAAACAGTTGAATTTTTGACAAAAAAGTTGTCTTTTAAAATAATTGAATTTTCAACCAAATGATCGAATTTTCGAATAAGAGATTAAACCTCAACCAAAAACAGCTGCATTTCCAAGCAAAAAAAACAAATTTTTTATACGACAGTTGAATTAGCAGCTTGAAAAGTTGAATTTTCAACAAATACATCGTTTTCAACCATAAAAGATTAATTTTGAACTAAATAGTTGAATTTTCAAAAAGAAAAAAAAAGAAGAAATTAATTGTTAACCAAACATTGCATTTACAACCAAATAGTTGAACTTTCAATCACAAGAGACGAATTTCTAACAAAATAGATTAATTTTTAACAAAAAAGAGTTTCAACAAAAAGTAGCTGGATTTTCTTATTGGGTTCTATTAATTTATTTCGCAATTAGGCGAAAAAAATTTTTTTCTTGAAAACAGGGAAAAAAAGAGAAATTCCTTTAAAAAGGGGGAAAAGGGGAAAGATTGTGATGTCTGTAATTGAATTTTAAATTAATCGATTTAAAACGTTTTCGTCTTTAAAATGTCAAACTGTTAAGGAATTCAATTTTTGAAAAAATACAGCTTTGAATACGGATTCACGTAATTAGAAACTTCTGAGAAAAATGGAAAAGGCGATTACTCGCACTTTTCTTCTAAAAGTCGCATTTAAAAAGAAAGTCTCATTACACATTGCGTCTCATTACAGATTCAAATGCCTGCCTCAAATTCACGTTCGCCAGACTTGTACAGTGTTAGTGTCACTTAAGACTTCAAAAAATGTTTTTAAATTAATGTTTAATATTAATATCTCTATAAGAAAATATTTTCTTTACAGAATTCAAAGAACTACGAAGACATCGGGAGCCAGTGGGCTGATTGGGCCGAAAATATAAAAAACCAGTACAAAGGTAACAACAGGCATCATCACAATCATCACTAGATCCATGCGAGCAGGGTAATAATTAAATTATTTCTTACGAGTTTAAAACCTGGTATCCGAATCTCGGATTAAATATGTACACTATGAATAAAACAATATAACGAACACTAATCTCAGTCAATAAATCGAACCAAACTAAATCTCCTAAAAATTAAAAACATTCTTGCTACATTTGTTTCCGCGGACTGAATAGCACAGGCACACAAGTGCAATCCTGCATCAAGTGCGTTGCTTTAAATTAAAAATGAGCAATGCGTTGCGCGCAGGGTAGCTTTGGTGTGTTCAACTTCAGCAAATAAAAAATCCTTGGATTGACTTGATTTCATTCCATTTGTATTTGGCTGCAAACTTTGTACAAAATAATTACACGGCAGTGATTGAAGTATTTGCAGGTCTACATCACTTGGAAACTTATGCAATAGTTTGTAAAACGAGTATTTGGTACACGATGAAAATTCGTAAAAATCAGTAAGTCACTTGATTCTTAACATCATTAAAAATTAGTTAATTAATTAATTAATACTCTATTCTTCAATTTACTAGGACTGTCTTTAGACTTTGGTTTACAGGTTTTAAGAACAACGGAGCCATGGGATACCCAAATTTTTATGAGGAAATTTAAATTGGAGATGAAATTGAAATTGCACTAATATCGATCAAAAATATCGGTTAATAAATACAGCTTTAAATTCCTCAAACTAAGATTGTTTCATGTCTTTTTTTTTTGGTGGGTGTCTTTTGGCTCTGATTTCTTTACACTGAGAGACTTAAGGATTCACTTTGTTAAGTTTAGGATTAATACTAATGACTAAGTCACCCGTTTTATTTTTTTCGAGAACTTACTGTCACCTCGATTTTGTTACTTGTGTTACTAGACGTTCCACGCTAGAGTCAACTCTTATTATTAAAATTATTGATGTCAGGACGCTGCCAAGAGTCACCAGGAATCCAATTCCTTCGAAAATTAGCTTTGGTGCAAAAATGTTCCATACCATCAAATGCCGGCAGTGGATTGTCGCGGCAAGCATGCAGCCAAATGTCTGGAAAGGGATTACAAAATTTTCAAGAATGTTAATTATAAATAGTTATTTCAGTGTTTGAATTTAATAAAGAATACTTGATTTATAACACGAATCATGAGTATTATTAATACAACTCTTAGTTAAGTCAGAAAATTAAAAATAAGGAAGTTCAGACTTCACAGCCCAACATGCTCTCCAAAATAGGGAAAAGAGGGTCATTTTTCCGGAAAATAGGGAATAAATTGTTTTAACTGAAATTCATATAGATACCATATAGATATAGAATTCATCATGAAACGCTTTAAATTCCTAAGATTTCATATCAAAATATGAATTTCAACCAAATAGTTGAATTTTCAACCCAAAGACGAATTTTTAACAAAAGAGTTCAGTTTTCAAGTTAAAAAGGCAAATGGTTTTTAAAAAAGTTCACTTTTAAACACGAAAAGATGAATTTTTAAAAAAAAACCTCATGTTCGACAAAGAAAGATTAATTTTCAATCAAATCATTTATTTAAAAAGAATTCAACCAAACAGTTCCAATTACAACCAAATAGTTAAATTTCAAGAAAAAGAGACAAATTTTCAACAAAACTGTTGATTTTTTTAGTTTAATTTTCAAGTCAAAAAGACGAATTTTTTAGAAGACATTTGAATTTTTAACACTAAAGTTAATTTCCAACCAAGAAAGAAGAATTTTCAATCAAAAATATGACTTTTACACCAGAAAATATGAATTTTTATTCTATAAGGACAAGTTTTCTATCCAAAAAGGCGAATATTCAACGAAATATTGTAATTTTCGACTAAAAAATATGACTTTTTCTGTCTAGAAAGATAAATTTTCAACCAAATGGTCGAACTTCCAAACAAAAGAGATTAAATTTCAACCAAAAACAGTTACACTTTGAACAAAGAAGTTCATTTTCAACAAAAAAGACTAATTGTTTGGAAGACAGTAAAGTTACTAGCCTGAAGAGTTGCATTTTCAACAAAAATATCCCTTTTTACCATGAATGAAGAATTATCGACCAAACAGTTGAATTTTCAAAAAATTAAATTATTTTCAACCAAACAGTTGAACGTTCAATCGAAAAATACGAACAAAAAAGTTGATTTTTTAAATTAATTTAAATGCATTTTCAGTTAATTTTCAATCAAGAAAAATAAA
>CAKNYM010054353.1:0-26778 GCA_932195095.1 Andricus curvator | reverse complement strand
TCACCCAAGAAAGAGAAATATTCAACCAAATAGTTACATTTTCAAGAGAAGATTAATTGTCAACCAAACGGTTGCATTTACAACAAAATAGTTCAACTTTCAAGCATAAGAGACAAATCTACAGCAAAACTGTTGAGTTTTTAACCAAATGATTGTATTTTCAAGCCAAAAAGATGATTTTTGTTGAAAGGCAGTTAAACTTTCAACAAAAAATTTAATTTACAACCGAAAAAGACAAATTTTTATCTAAAAACTTGAATTTTCAACAAAATAGTTAA
This sequence comes from Andricus curvator, assembly GCA_932195095.1. Classification (NCBI taxonomy): domain Eukaryota; kingdom Metazoa; phylum Arthropoda; class Insecta; order Hymenoptera; family Cynipidae; genus Andricus; species Andricus curvator. The sequence goes on along the minus strand of CAKNYM010054353.1, from coordinate 26,500 downwards.
ATTTTTCAATAATAAAAAATTCTTCAACTAAACAGTTACATTTACAACCAAATAGTTGAACTTTTCAATCTAAAGAGATGAATCTTCAGCAGAATAATTAAATTTTTAATCAAATAATTGAATTTTCAAGCGAAAAGGACAAATTTTTAAGTAGACAGTTATATTTTCAAAAAAAGGTGACTTAACTAAATAAGACAAATTTTTTAGAAGATAGTTGAATTATCAACCTGAAAAGTAGAATTTTTAACAAAACAGGTAATTTTCAACCAAGAAAGAGGAGTTTTCAACCAAACAATTGTATTTACAACCAAATAGTTGAACTTCCAATCGAAAGGGACGAATTTTCAACAAAATAGTTGCATTTTGAACTAAATAGTTGAATTTTAAAGGTTTTAAACCTTCTCATTAGATTATATTAATTCAGTTGATATTTAGGGAGGTTGTGTAAAAAATCTGATCTCTGAAAAAAATAGTTTTTCTATTATTTTAAGAATCAAAATAATATTACTGATGATGTAATTTCAAATAAAAAACGTTATTTTTAATGAAAAATTTTTTTTACTTAAACAAAACTTTTATTTGAACAATGATTCTTGCAAATGAACTATTTCTTACTATTGCTTCTTACCAATTTTTGAAAAATGGTTGAATTTTGAAAAATTATGGATTATTTTTTCGAAGAAAATATTCTCTATAACTCTGTTTTCAATTTTGAAACTACATTTTTCTATGACTGAAATCGGTAAAATAATTTGTTGCAAAGAAAACATTTTTTAAACTCATCACTATATTTGAAGATTATTTACTTATTTTTAAAATTGCAATCAACAACCCGATAAAACAAGTAATGATTGATTAAAATTGAGCTATTTGTAAAAAATTGGTAAGAAGCGTCTTAAAGAAAAAATTTAATTGCAAAAAGTATTGCTAAAAGAATTATTTTTCGTAAGTTTTAAACTTTTCTCATAACAAAAAAGGGTTTTTTGAAATCATAAGAAATTACTGATAATATAATTTAACTTCTCAAAATCATAGAAAATTTCATTTCTCGAGACCGGATTTTTTTGTAAAAACCTTAAGCGAAAAAACGAGAAAAATGGGAAGTTTTTTGAAAACAGGGAAAAAGACTTCATTCTAAAAAAAGTGAAAAGTGTGAAATCCGGAAAAAAGTGTAGTCTGGAGGGTAGTAAATATCAAAACTTACCCTCATTCCATGAAAGAGGACGTATTTTCCACAGGCGGAGAAAACCGACGCTTGAAAAGCACTGTCTCTTTCATAAAGTATTAATTCTCCTTTTTGTGCACATTCCTTCAATTGAAATTTGGGTTTAACCACAGTCGGAAACATGATTCCAAACGTGAATGGAATAATTACTAGAAGAGGTACAGTTACACCAAGAATTAAATAAGATCCAAACGTATTTATCCCTGTAAATTATAAATTTAAATCATTACATTTTTTCATTTAATTAAATTACCATATTTAAATTCACTCTATTATTTAAAACCGAATAAAAAAAACTTACCAATAAGGATCGCTTGAACTATATTATTATTATTATCTACTCCGACAAAAGCTGCATCCCAATGAATTGTTGGGAAAGCAGGCTGATGTCCTGTTCCATAAAAGAAGTACTCGGCCACTAAATACCAGCAAAGCAACGCAGAATCCGGAACTCGAAGAAGCTCATCTAAATTAAACAATTAAACAGCAAATTGTACCAATGATATTTCTCTCACAAAATTTCCCACGGTGCGGCTGAATCAAGTCTAAACGAACGAAAATTAAAATTGAATCCTTGGGTCCCTTTTCGGCTCTTTCTTGATGTCGATTTTAATTTGAAATGTAAACATTAGCCTAAAAAGATGTAATAAATTTTCCTTAATATTTGTTCACTGGTTTTTTTTATTGCACATTTTTTTTCTGTTATCCCACGAATATTTTAAGAAAACAAATTAAATAATCAATCGGATTCTTTTTGCTCAAAGCATATTTTTCGATTTAATTGAATCGAAATTGCAAAACGTTTTTGAAAGGGTTTTTATCATTCGTATGTTGCTTGAAACTGAATCGTGAATCTCAGTTAAATGGTCTGCAACGATAATAAAATGTTTTGTGTCTTAAGAAAAGGGTTTGGAATTAGAATTAATTAAATTCAAAAAACACCATGTATTCCAAAAAAATCCGATCGACCATTTCAAACCACAATCAATTAAAAAATCTATTGAAGAAAAGTTGTACAAACTGACTATGTCTTAGGGGAATTTTTACATTTCAAATTAATTAAATGCTAAAATCGATTTTTTCCAGAAAAAACTCTACCGATTATCTAAAATTTCGACTTTAAATATTTATATGCTTTCGGAGAAACATGATAAATAAAAAAAATCCACTGAAAAAAAATTGTACGCAACATTTACCATATCCATATATTTTTGGGCACATTTTTGAATTTTATATTAGGGAGCGTCCATTAATTACGTAAGGCTTTTTCAGGGTCCCTCAAAATATCTTTAAATCTGTTATAATACTAGGAATTCTGTTGAAGTTTCGTTAAATATTTTTAAATCCTCGAAATCTCATTAGAATCCACTGATATCCTTCAAAATTCGTGCAAATACTTCGATATTACATAAAATCCTTTGATATTCGTGAAGTTTTTTAAATATTTCAAAATTTCACAAATTCTCTTAAAATCCCTTGAAATCCGTGGAAATCGTTCGTAATTTCATAAAATCCCTAAAAATCCGTCGAAATCCTTCGGCATTTCTTGAAATCAACTAAAATTTTTGGAAATATAGTCCCTTAAAATCTTGCAAAATCCTTCGAAAAATTGAGGTTCTCTGAAATTGGACTAGGTAATTCCTTCAAAGTCTTAAAATCATTTAAAATCATTTGAAATCCTACCCAGGCCTCACAGTCCCTATGGAATTAAATATAGGGACCAAATGGTACTTTTGTCACGCTTATAGGGTACTTTTTTCGCTCTCAAAGGGTAAAAAATTCAAGATAAATTCATAAAACTTTAAAACAATTCAAGTTAAATTCCAAAGAAATTAAATGAATTGGAAACAATTTAAAAATATGAAAAAACCTTATCGAATTCAGTCAATTTGAAATAAGCTCAGAAAAATTTAAGGGAACGTAAAAGAATGGAATGTAAAAGAATTCATGGGAAATTAAAAAAATTTCAAATCTCTTCAAATCTTTGAAATTATACTAATTGATAACCAAAGGAGTGACCAATAACTACAAAACAATTCAAATGAATTGAAAAAAATTCTACAAATCGAAAAAATTCCATTGATTACAATAAAATTTGAGTGAATATAGAGGAATTTAAGGGAAATGAGAAGAATTCGATGAAATTCATAAAAAATGACACTGAATTAAAAAAAAAACAGTGAATTAAAAATAATCCAAACATATGAAAAAATTCATTAAATTGAGTAAGTTTGCAACTTAAAATGAGAAGAATTCGATGAAATTCATAAAAAATCACACTGAATTAAAAAAAACAAGTGAATTTAAAATAATTCAAACATATGAAAAAATTCATTGAATTGAGTAAGTTTGCAGCTTGAAATAAGTTTAGAAAAATTAAAGAGAATTTAAAAGAGTTTGATGAAATGCCTAAGAATTTAACGTGAGTTTTAAAGACTTCAAGATGAATTAAACATAAACTTTTAAAAAATCCATTTGAGTGAATTTAGAAGAATTCAGGATAAATTAATAAGAATTCAGGGGTAATTCCAAAAAAATATTTCAAAATGTCTTCAAATCTATGAAACCCTACGAAATCCCTCACTTTTTGTGAATAAATTATTTGATGAAATCCATTAAGATATTAAAATCCTTAAAAATTATTCAAACCCTTTGAAATCCCTTGAAACTTTTTAAAGCTTTTGCAAATGCCTGCAAATCTTTTAAAATACCCTAAAATATTTCAAAACCTTTGAAATCCTCTTAAATTACTGAAATCAATTAAAAATATCTTTATAATTTTTTTAAATAACCTAAAATATTTCAAATTCCTTAAAATCCTTTGAAATTCCTTGATTTTTTTTTAATATCTTGAAAATGCCGAGGAATTAAAAAAAAATACCTTAAAATATTTCAAATCCTTTGATCATTTTATCAATTTATGCTCAGAACCAATTAAATAAAAAGTTTTAAAAATTAAAAAAAATTCATTGAATTAAGTAAAATTGAGTACATTTAGAAGAATTCAAATTAATTTAAAAAATTCAAAAGAATTCCAAAGAATTAAGGATAAATTAATAAGAATTCAGGGTGAATTCCAAAAATTGATTTCAAATCAATGAAACCCTACAAAACACTTCACTTCTCGTGAGTAAATTCATTAAAATCCACTAAAATATTATAAAATCCCATGGCATTCTATAAAATCTGATGATATTTCCTTAATCCTGGAAAATTGATTAAAATACCTTGAGAGCTTTAAAAAATCCTAACAATCATTGAAATCCTCGGAAACCTTATAAAATCTCGTGAAATCTGTTAAAATATCTTGAAAATTTTTTAGATTCTTTATCCTAAATAATTTCGCGCTTTGAAATCACTTCAAATTAATAAAACTAATGAAAAAATTCCTTGGAATCTTTTAAAATTTCCTAAAATATTGAAAATCCTCTTAAATTATTCGAAAACCCTTGAAACTTTTAAAAGCTCTTGAAAATTCCTGAGAATTTTTAAAAATACCCTAAAATCTTCAAAATTCCCTTCAGATGATTGAAATCTATTAAAAACTTCTCGGAATCTTTAAAAATACCCTGAAATATTTCAAAAAAATTCAAGACAATTCAGAAATAGGTACAGACCTGAATTGAATAGTAATTAACCCATGAGTTATTTCATGGAGAATAGTCTATTCTCTATGAGTTATTTATTGAAAGAAAAGTGACTATTATCTTAAAAAAGTAAGTAAAAAATGATTTTAGAAAAAAGTGACTAATAGTGACTATATGGCAGTCCTGATTATTTTTACAGTTACTTCTCACAGAAATTCCCTGATTTTTGCTAATTTTTCAAAATGCCTGACTCTTGAAAGCTTAGATCTTATTATACATTTTTTTAAAGTTCCATTATGGGCTGCAAATAGGGTACCATAGGGACCAAATCTTGAAAACAGGGTACTTTAGGGACCTTAACTAAATATAGGGTACAATAGGGGATATAGGGACCGGTCTGTGAGGCCTGCCTACCCTAAAACTTTTTTAATCCCTTGAAATCTCATGAAATCCTTAAAAATATTGCTTACGGTAAAAATAATTGATATATTTCTTATATATTAAGTGAAAAATATAAAATTTTACGTAAGAAGAGGGGGGGGGGGGTATACAAATCTTAATATTCCTTACAATATGGGGGGAGGGTTAAGTATAAAATGTCAAAAATCATCCTTACGTAATTAATGGATGTTCCCTTAATTTAATTGAATACTAAAATTGAATTTTTTCAAAAAGGGTCAACAAAGATTATTTTAATTTTCATTTTGAAATGTTAGTGGAACGGCAGACAACCATAATAATCAAACAAAAAATCCGATTAGCATTCAACTTTCATTTAGACTTGGTTCAGCCATACCCGTTTCTTTCTCGACAAATTAAAAAAAATTTCAAACCTCAGAATTAACTCACCAATATTAGTAGCGTTCCGGTATCTATCAATTCCAGTGATTCCTAAAATACAAATACAGGTAACGAAGAGAGCAAAAATGCTCGGAGCGAGGACATGTCCAAGCAAAAGCGCATGGAGTAGCATGAAAACCATGCTATACATAATAAAAGTAGCACTGTAAATTGTGCCTAATCCATAAACAATCGGCAAATCATCACCCACGTCCGGTTTCTTTTGATAAATCATGTCCTTCATTCTCTCGAAGAGTCTCGGGACAACATTTTCTCCTTCATAAACATTGATAGATTCCTTCTTCTTCGGCAGGACGTAGACAGTAAGAGGCCGATAAAAAAGCAGGAAGATCCCTAGTAACAATAAAACGTAGATCATTCCTGGCAAAGCATTAATTTGCCACGAGAGAACAAACTTGACTTTTGCGTCTTGTGGAAGCCTCAGAACCCAATAACATCCCATAAAAACAACAATAACACCCGGACAATATTGAGCAAAAATAGTAGTCGGGGCGAAACCAACAAGATTTCCACAATTCCTCATCCAAAGTCTAACAATTGTTATATAAAATGCCAGCACTACAAGAGCAATAACGAGAAGAAGTTTCTCAAAATTCTTCGAATCAATCGAACCTGCCTTGCCCATCACAACAGTCGAGCACATGCTTTCCTGCAAATCGTCTCGACATCTCCAGAAATAATTCGAAATCCTCACGGAACAACAAGCGACAAATCCAAGCGATAACATGATCATCCAGAAGGCAGATTTCGACATCGTCTTCGGGAAAAGCTTGGATTTCTTTTCTGGAACTTCCGGAGGGCTTTCTTTCCTCACGTTGTAAATCATCATGCAGATAAGGGTGACGAGAAGAAAGGAGAGAACTCTGTTCTCATTGATGACGTAACTGTTTGAAAAAACACAGCAAAGAGTCAATAACAAGACAGTTCTAGCGAAATATTTCGTTTTTCTATGTCTGCTGTTGTACCACTTTGTCGAAATCGCGTCCCAGTTTTGTACGACTAAAATGGCAAGAAGAGCAACGGAGATGCTTCCAGTTGAAAAGAAGAGAGTATTTTTGAGATCATCGACGAAGTTCAGCCCGTAAAGTCCGCAGACGACTGCTACTGATGCGAGATTTGTGAGGATCGCACATCGAAGAAAAGAAGAGTCTAAAACCTTAGTTAAGTTACCTTCAGGAACTCCGTTGATAAACATGTAGAAGAAGAAGAGAGTGCAAAACATCAAAACAAGACCCTTTGAAATCAAAGTGGAGTCGAATTGCACCCAGATTTCTACACAGGTTTCTCGAAGATCTCGCAAATATTCTTTGCCGTCCTTGATGAAAGCTTCGTATTCCTCTATCCGGATTATGTTCTCCACTTGGTCCGATAGACGATTGTATTTTGAGTGGAGTTCGTCCAGTTTTTCGGCGGAGAACAGGAAAGTGTCGGCGGAGTAGGCATCTATGTATTTTTTTGTTTGAGCAATGTTTCTCCAGAGAGAATGAACGGCGTAGTCCATGTCGTCGAAAGTTGAATTTTGGGAAAGAGTGGGTAGAGAATCAAGAATTACGGATCCGAGGTTTGAAAATGGAACCGGAGTTCCTGAAATTGCTGCCAAGGTTGGGACTAGATCAATTTGGTTGACAATTGCGGAACTACTGCCGAGAAATCGATCTATCAGGGGAATTTTCGAGTAGACGAACATCCCAGCTTCCACTTCGTTTGGACTGGCACCACCATGGTCGCCTGTTTCGGTCATTCCATGGTCTCCAATAACGATGAGTATCATATCTGGAAATTAAGACTTTTATTTTATTTAAAATAAATACGGGGACGTTCATTAATTACATAAGGATGATTTTCGAATTTTCAGACCCTTTCCCATTATATTTTAAGGATTCGTAAGATTTTCGTACCCCCCCCCCCACACTTCTTACGTAAAATTTTATATTTTTTACTCAATGTATCAACAAAATATCAATTATTTCCAAAGTATAGAAACGGATTTAAAAGGATTTTGTAAGATGTCAAAAGATTTAACGGAATTAAAAAAATTCCCTAATATTATAAAGGATTTTAAGGGATTTCGAATAATTTCAGTGGCTTTTGAAAGATTCTAATGGATGTTAATATACTACCGTCGGAAATTGAGGGTACAAGCAGCAAAAGTAGAATGAAATATTACGTAATAAAAAAGAAATAAAACAAATAATGATGTAATGTGTATAATAGTTTAAAAAGTAATTTCAATGGCCAAAACAGGTGTTAATTAGCATGTTTTAAAAATATAATTAGAAAGAGTAAACTTACGTAAGAAATGCTTTGCCCCCGCCCCCCAGCCTTTCATAATTAATGGACGCTCCCTAAAGTAATGGGCTTTTAAATCAATAAAAATTGTTCATACCTTCTTCCAAAGCATCAACGACTCTTTTTATAAGATTATTAGTCTCATTCAACTTCCTGGTCATTTCCGGATGATTTGCTCCATGTTTGTGGCCACAGTGATCGACTCCCAAGGTATGAGCCACAAGCAAAGACCAATCCTTTTTCTTCAATTCAGGAAAAATTCTTTTCTCCACTTCCTGATCAACAGTATCCAAATCCCAAACATTAAAAGAAGGAGCTGGAAATTGCCTCAGGAATTTTCCGGGAAAGAGTTTAATCCAGGTATCATCGCCCATAAAAACTACTCCATTCTTTGAGGTGTGTTCGACTATATTGTCCTCGATGATATTCTCAGCGTCAAAGTTTGAACCGACATCTACGAATGTCGGGAGAGTTCCTGTAGTGATGCTTTTTAAGCGCTGCATTGTAGTCGTTGGTGGATCTGCTATAAATTTATAGAGACGAGTTAGAAGTGGATATTTCTGGGTCAACTCGTTTACGATTGGAATTTTGTTTCTGTAGTAAGATGAGGAAGTATCTCCTTCGTGCCACTCGATGAATTCGTATTTTAGGGCGTCGACCACAAGCAGAACGACTTTTGCGCGAGGTTCGAGACATAATAATGCAGAGGATTCAGGATCTTGGAAAAGACCTTCCTTGCTGCAGTAGGCTGACTCCTTGCATGGACTGCATTCACCTGAATAATATTTATATTGAATACTTTCAAATAATAAAGTGAGGTTTCCACCAATTTGTGAATCTTTTGAAGATACTAGTATAACACGCTCTTAATTTTAAATCGTTCACAGGGTGTCCAGCGATCAGTAAATTTGAAATTTCCGGGGTTTACCCGGTTTTCTTCCGACCACACCTCTTCCCCGGATCAATTTAAAGATATCTTTTTGTAATTTGTCCCAAACTAACGTATATAAAAGGGAATTTTAACACAATATACTGATATACTTATATAACATTTATATCGAAAAGAAAAGAATATTCATCGAAACGACATTGACGATCACGAGTGTGACACAATCTATTTCAGGGTGGCTGCAACACTTAATTTTCAAAATTCCCTGACTATTTGTTTTATTTTTCCCAGGCCATTAATTTAGTCTCTAATCATGTTACATTTTTAATATAAAAAGTTTTATAACTGGAATAAAATAATTTTTTATTTATTATTCTCAGGGCAGCTACAGCCTATATTACTTGAAAACAGTAAAAAAAATCTGCCCGCTTCGCGGGCACATTCTCATCGCGCGCTTGGCGCGCGGCTCGCTTCGCTCGCAAGTTTGAGCGCGCCTAGGGCGCGCAACTGTTGGATCTCGCGCTTCGCGCTCGATTATGTATTCACCTCGCGCTACGCGCTCGGGCGTATCTACATCGCGCTTTACGCTCGGTTGCTCTAGATTTTTCAACTTCGTGTTCGACTTCGATGAAAAGAAAAAGTTTGTTTGCAAATATTATAAAATTATCAAAACCTCTACATATAAAGTGATTGTTAAATTTGTTTTTATTTTAGACTGAAAAGGAACTTCATTTACTCAAGGTTCTATCGACCTTAAGGAACACATTCTCATCCAGACACTCGCGCTTCGCGCTCGATATTTGATTTGAAAATCATTTGAACCTTGCGTTCCACGCTCGGTTCTGTGCATTTGATTTTTCTATTTTCAATGCTGTTTTTTACGAATAAAACAAAAACTACGCGTCATATCAAAAAGTGAATGATAAGAAATTTGTAGATCTTTTTTGGGTGCACAATTTTGGTGGAATGATCTTTTCTCGTATCTTGCATAGTTTCACAGCAAAATGGAATTTTTGATTATTTTTTTGTGCGATCAAAATTTGAATTTTTTATTTTTCAAAAAATTCAAAAAGTTGTTATGAAAATATTATAGGGCGTTCAAAAAGCAACGTTTTTCTCCTCTTGACTTTTTTTCATATCGTGCGTTTTTCGGCTTAAAATGTACATTTTCATTTGTTTTTTGGAATTTTGAAAATGCTATAACTCCAGTAATTTTTGTTTTATCACGAAAAGTCATTAGAATATTTTGTACGTCATTTTGCGTACTACTAATAACCATACATAGAATTTTTAAATCTTCAAAAAAAGTGGTCTTAAAAATTTTCAAAATGTGCTCACTTTTTGAATTTTCATCCAAAATAGCTGGTTAACGAACTCGTTCTCTATTTTTCGACCATAAAAAAGTGTGCCAAAGCTCAATCAAATCTGATCATTTTTTCGAAAGTTATCGTGGCTACAGACAGACAGACAGACAGACAGACAGACAGACAGACAGACAGACAGACAGACAGACAGACAGACTGACAGACAGACAGACAGACAGACAGACAGACAGACTACAGACAGACAGACACCTTGGTAAAAACCGTTTTTTCTGGCTCAGGGGGTCTCAAAACGTGGAGATTTGATGAAAACCGACTATGTCAAATTTTACATAAAACCAATACCTTCTCATTAGAATGAGAATGTAAAAACTATTTAAACCGAAAGAGTGACTCACTTATAACCCAAAGAGAGACTCAAATGGACTAAAAGTGACTACTAATATGCGTTAATAATGTGAATAATGTTATTTTGAATATTCGATTAAATTTATAAGAATTTCAGATGAATTTTAATGAATTCAGTATAAATTCATAAACTCAAAAAGAATTCAAATAATTTGAAAAAAAATTCCACTGATTTCAGTGAAATTGGTATTTTTAATCTGAATTTTGGAAAATTCAAAAGAAATGAAAACAACTCAAAAATATGAAAAAAAGCATTGAATTTAGTAAGTTTGAAATGATTTTAGAAAAATTCATGGGAATTTAAAAGAATTTGGTGAATGCCTAAGAATTCAAGATGAGTTTAAAGGATTTTAGGATGAGTTAAAAATTAAAAAAAATTAATCTATTGAGTAGAATTATGGGAATTTAGAAGGATTCAAGTGAATTAAAAAATACGGTTGCGAAGTACTATGGACGTATTCACTATGGGTGTATTAATTTGTGCTCATTTCATGAGCATTTTGCTTCCTCATAAGTATCAAATAAATTTGCTTCCTCATAGAAGGACGTTTTCCCTAAAAAAAGAAAAAAATGGATACTTTCAATATTTTTCAAGCTTATGTTTCTGTCTTTCCGAAAATTATATTTTCAGAAAATCAGAGGGACCACCAAAATGCCAATTGATGTGTTCTGTTACAATGAACAAATTTCAACCTACGTTAGTTTTATATTTCAAATTAAAACCTCATACAAACAATGTAACTTTTCTTAGAACTTTATGAGTAGTTATTGATTAATCAATAATGCTCTTCGAAAGTTCGTCAAAAGATCAATCCAAGCATCTCCAAGGCGCGAACAATTACATCAAATGCAGTACTGTTATATTCCCAAATATAAAAAAAATCCTCTTATAAACAAGGAAACTAATTTTGTTGAAAAATTTAAAAACGATATTGATAGTTTATGGTAGATCACGTAAAGGTCGAGTTTCAGGCGATGAATGGAGACTAGGTGTTTGGAATGCTAGAGGAGTGAATGATCTTAAAGTAAGAGAACTACGAGAAACTATGCATGCTAGGAAACTAGATATTTTATGTGTACCTGAGACGAAGAAAAAGGGTTGCGAAAGTAGAAACATAGAAAATGGGATATTGAAAGGCGGTTTTGAAATATGGTCAGGAGTAAGTAGTGAATCAAATCGTAGTCAAGGGGTCGGTTTAATTATGAATGAAAAAGCAAGACAGCATCTCAAAGATCATGATTTTCTATCTCCCAGATTGTTGTGGGCTAGAATGAAGGTGGGAATCAGAAGATTATTTATCATAGCGTGCTACGCCCCAGTTGACAGCGAACCGCGAGAAGTCAAAGACGCCTTCTGGGACACTTTAAATGACACAATAAGTACTTGCGATCAAGGTGAAAGAATAATTCTGCTAGGAGATATGAACGGATGGGTCGGCGTCCAATGCCAGGATACAGATACAGAAAGGGTGCTAGGTAATTTTGGGGATCCAACAAGAAAAAATTATAACGGGGAAAAATTAGTTAGCTTATGCTTAGAAAAGGGCCTATTTATTACCAATACCTGGTTTAGACATAAAATGATCCACACGTACACTTGGTGTAAAGGAAATAACCGCAGTGTAATTGACTTCGTTATTGCGGATGAAAGACTAAGAGAACTAGTCAAAGATACAAGAGTCATGAGGGGTTCCGAATGCAATACTGATCATTACCTTTTAATCTCTAAAATAAACTTAGGCCGGGGATGGAAAAGAAAGAGAACAGAAAAAACGAAACAAACTCGAATAAAAATTGAAAATTTACAGAAACCGGAAGTGCGAATAGAGTTTCAAAATAAGTTAAGCGAACGCATAGATAGGGCAACTTGGGAAGCGCTTACGAGCAATAAAGATATAGAGGGCGCGTGGGCTTTATTACGGGATATCATTGTTAAAACTGCAATTGAAGTGTGTGGTACGGCAGTGGTAGGAAGAAAGTCTGGTGATGCGTGGTGGAATGATGAAATTCAAGCAGCCCAGCAAGAAAAGAAAAAAGCGCACAAGAGAACATTAAACATGACAGGTCTTAGCGATGAGGAGAGAAATAGACTCAAAAATGATTACAAAGACAAAAAGAGGAAAATGAAACGACTAGTCAAGGATAGTAAAGAAAAAATCAGAACAGAAGAAGAGAACAAAATACAAAACTACTTTGAAGGAATTATGAAACTATTATATAAACAGTTGAAGGAAAATAAGAGTACAGAGTTTGCCAGCATGAGAAACAGCAAAGGTGAAATGCTATATGATATAGACGAGATAGTAGACGCTTTAAAAGACTCTTTTAAAGAACTATTAGGAGGTGAAGATATAGGACAACAAAACTGCGACATAGAACATAATGCATTAGAAAACCCAATTCAAAAAGTCTGTGTCACTGAGGTCCGAGACATAATTAAGAACTTGAAAAACGGTAAGGCTGCTGGCATAGACAGTATTAGTGCTGAAATGCTGAAATACGGTGGCGAGTACATACCTCACAGGTTGTGCGAATTAATAAATTTATGTATCGAGACGGGGAAAGTCCCAGACGATTGGAAAAAAGCGATTATCGTACCAATATACAAAAGAAAGGGAGATAAAAGCAACTGCAGTAATTACAGAGGTATCAGCCTACTAAGTACCGTAAGTAAAATATACTCAAAAATACTTATTCGTAGGGTAATGGAAATCACAGAAGAAAAGATATGGGAAGTCCAAAGTTGTTTTATGCCAGGAAGATCATGTACAGATCAGATATTTAGCCTAAGACAGATCACAGAAAAAAGCTTGAGAGTAGGAAAGAAAGTTTTCTGTGCATTTATTGACCTAGAAAAAGCATTCGACAAAGTAAATAGAAATAAACTTTGGGAAGTCCTCAAAGAGTACGGAGTAAATGGAGGGCTCCTGCAAGCAATTAAAACAATATATACAGGTAGTAAAGCGAGTGTAAGGGTAAATGGGAAACTGAGTGACTGGTTCGATATTATGCAAGGCGTGAAACAAGGATGCGTTATGTTCTCGTGGCTATTTATCATATTCATGGACAAGTGTCTAAGAACTGCACTCTTCGACGAAGAAGGTGTAAATCTCCAAACAGTCAAGCTACGTGGATTAGCTTTCGCAGATGACAAGATTGTTATGGCAGAATCAATCGAGGACTTGCAAAGAATGTTGAATAAACTTAATACAAGCATGAAAAACGTGGACCTCAAAATTAACGTAAATAAAACAAAAATCATGGTGTTTGAAGGAAAAAGTGAGAAAACAATATGCAACATTGTCCTAAATGATGAGAGATTAGAACAAGTTGACAAGTACGTATATCTAGGTAGTCTATTCACTAGCGACGGAAAAATAGATGGGGAGTTAGATAGGCGCATAAATAAGGGTAAGCAGGTTATCGGTAGAGCAGGGTCCATCCTAACAAATAAAAACATATCAAAAAAAGCTAAAATGGCCATACATAATTCTATATTCGTACCGACTGTACTATACGGTAGCGAGACATGGACCTGTCAAGAAAAGGACAGGAGTAAAATTAACGCGATCGGCATGAAACCTCTGCGCATAATATGCGGGAAAACACTGATGGACAAAGTCCGAAACGAGACCATCCTCAAAGAATGTGGTGCAAAAGAGACAATAGTTGACACATGGGAAAGAAATCAGTTAAGATGGTTCGGACATCTTGAAAGAATGAAAGATGAACGACTGACCAAACAAGTGTATAAAGGTAAAGTAAATGGCAGAATGCCCAGAGGTAGACCGCCGAAAGAATGGTTAGAATCTGTAAATGAGACATTAATCCGTAGAGACATAAGAAGCCATAGAAACACAAGAGCTTGCATGAAAAAATGCATGGACGTGAAGGAAGCTAGAGTAGTATGCCAGGACAGAAAAGTGTGGCGACAAATAGTTTGTAAACAGAGTGACAGTAGAATGAATGACGCCTGAAACAAAGACCTTGGATACTAATGGGCCCAAGTGGAGAACCATACATAACAATTTTGTGAGGCTCTTCACTTGGGGTGATCGCTAGAGAGATTGATCAGCAACCTGGGTCGGAGCAGTGTTGCGGAATAAACGTGTCATTTAAATAAATAACACGAGAATTCCAGATCAATCTAAAATATCTATACCTAACACTTATATACCTATCTACCTCATACCTATATACCTACCTACCCTATACCTATATACCCATATACACACTACTATTTTCCAACCGAGCAAGTCACGCCTACCCCGAAAGGGAAATGGCTTAATGGTATAATGAAAAGTTCCTAATTTTGGCAATCGACGCGCCTCGAAGACACGAAGAAATATATTATGTACATTATAGTTGTATTCCCAGTATTAAAAAAGTTTTCCTTATATCAACAAGATAACCAACATATTTTTTAAATTTATAAATCGGTATTGCTAGATCATAAGCAGTTATAGAAGGTTCGTCAATAGGTCATTCGACGTGTCTCAAAGACGCGAACAAACATAACAGATACAGTACTGTAGTACTCCTAATATGAACAAAGTTTTTCTCATATAAACAGAATGGACAAATTTGTTTTAAACTTCACAAATCGGTACTGGTCGGTCATAATAGGTTCACCAATAGGTCAATCGATGCATCTCAAGGACGTGAACAATTACTCTACATGTAATATTGTCGTGTTTTAAATATCAAACAAGTTTTTTTTTATATAAACAGAATAAACCATTTTTTTGAAACTTCATAAATGGGTACTGGTGGGTCATGAAAGGGTCATCAATAGGTCAATCGATGCGTCTCAAGGACGCGAACAAATACTCTACATGTAATATTGTCGTGCTGTGAATGTTTACAAATACGTTAATCAATGCGTCTTAAGGAGACGAAAAAATATACTGAATATAATATTGTCGTATTTTGAATATCAAAAAAGTTTTACTTATAGAAACAGAAGAAACCATTTTTTTAACTTCATAAATTGGTACTGGTATAGGTCATAAGAGTTTCAACAATAGGTCGATCAATGCGTCTTAGAAACGCGAACAAATACGCTAGATATCTTATTGTTGTATTTTGAATATCAAACAAGTTTTTTTTATATAAACAAGGTGAATTTTTTCTTTAAAATCTCTAAACTCAAGACAAAACTACTTCTTAATGGTCGATCTAGCGCAAAATCCTATCAGACCTGAATATGAATCAGAGCTACACTTCACCTAAATTTCATGATCGTAGCTCTTTTACTTTTCGAGATATGGTGAATAGAAAAAAGCTACACACACACATACGGACATTTTTTAAACATTTTATTTTCGAGCTGCTGGGGTCGAATTATATCGAAATATGTCAAAAAAGTATATTTGAAAATTTATTTCATCACAAACCTCCCTCTATGAGGAAGAAATTCAAGAGAATTCGAAACAATTAAAAAAAATTCTTGACAAATTAATAAAAATCTTATGATATTTCCTGAAATCCTAGAAAATTTTTTAAAAATACCTTGAGAGATTTTTAAATTCCTTAAAATCATTAAAATCCCCAGAAATCTAATAGAATCCCTTGAAATCTTTTAAAATATCCTAAAGACTCTTAAGTACTATGGAATCGTTCCACAACTTTCGTCCAAATTATAAGAAATTCTTTATAACCCCATGAAAATTGGTTTGAGTCCCTTCAAGTCATTCAAATACTTTGAAATTCCTTAAAATTATTGAAATCAATAAAAAATTCCTTGGAATCTTTTAAAATTCCCTCAAATATTTAAAAAATTTTGAAATCGTTTCAAATTACCTGAAACTTTTTAAAGGTCTTTTACTGAAATTAAGCGAAAATTACTTGGAATCTTTTAAAATACCCCAAAATATTTAAAATCCTTTGAAATCCCTTAAAGCATTTTAAAGCCCTAGAAAATTCTTTGTAATTTAAAAAAATACATTTCAAACATTTTGGAAAAAATTCAAATTCAAATTATTGAATTCTATTAAAAATACCCTAAGATATTTTAAATCCTTCATTTTTTTTTAAATCGCTTGATTTTTTTTATAGCTATTGAAAATTCCTTAGAATTTTTACAAATTCCCTAAAAAAAGTAATATAAAATCTCGTAAATTCTGATATTTCGTGAAATCCTGGAAAATTTATAAAAATACCTTGAGAGCTTTTAAAATCCCTTCAAATCATTGAAATCCTTGAAATCTGATTAAATCCGTGGGAATCTTTCAAAATCCCCATATCTTTCAAAATTCTAGGAAATTCTTCACAACCCCATGAAAATGTTATCATATACCCTAAAATCATTCAAATTCTTGAAAATTCCTTTGAAATTTTTAAATCTATTGAAAACCCCTGGAAATATTCTAAAAAATCCGAAAATATTAAAAATCCTTTAAAATCTTATGAATTCCCTTGAAACCTTTTTAAAGCTCTTGACAATTCCTTGGAATTTTTAAAAACACCCTAAAATCTTTTAAAATTCTCTCAAATCCCTTCAAATGATTAAAATCCATGGGAAATTCCTTGGAATCTTTTAAAATATCCTAAAAACCTTTAAAATCTTTGAAAATACCTTGAAATATTTGAAAGTCTTTGAAATCCTACGGAATCTCTCAATTCATGTGAAAAACTCTTTGAAATTCATAAAAATAATATAAAATCCCGTGAAATTACATGAATTTTGATATTTCTTGAAATCTTGGAAAAATTATCAAAATAGCTTGAGAGCTTTTATCACTTAAAATTATTGAAATCCTCGAAAATCTTGTTAAATCCCTTGGAATGTTTTTAAATATCCTAAAACCTTATAGGTTCTATCAAATCGTTCCATATCTTTCGAAATTTTAGGAAATTCTTTACAATCCCATGAAAATGTTCTTATATACCTTAAAATCATTCAAATTCTTGAAAATTGTTTAATTTATTTAAAATCCTTCAAAATATTTTGACATCGCTTGAAACTTTTTAAAGCTCTTAGAAATTCCTTGGGATTTTGAAAAATGCCCTAAAATCATTTGAATTTCCTATAATAAACCTTATTTCAATAGCGGCTCTCCCGTGGTTTAATTTATTGAAAGAAAAATGATTAAAGTCATCTTTTCATTTAAAAAAGTGACTAAAAAGTGATTTAAGAAAAAAGTGATTAAAAGTGACTGTGTGGTAGCCCTGATTATTCTTGGCAGTTACTTAAAGTGCTTTTTACATAAATTTCCTGACTTTTACCATTTTTTTCAAATTCCCTGACTTCTCCCTGACGCATTAACTTCAAAATTAGCTTCCTTTACTTAAGTCTAGTTAATATTTCAGTTATGATCTCACTCGCTTGTTAATGAGTTAATTAAGCATATTGTGGATAGAGAGGATCCGCCTAACCATAATAATATTAACTTTATAAAATGTACTTTTCAGACAAACTTTGCGGTGAATGTAACATGGTTAAATCATTATTATAATTTAAAATTAATTTCAAGGTTTCTTAATAGTAAGTTACGTTCCAAAGTTAAAATTTTCTCATTTTGAATGATGCAATCTAAAAATATACATTCCTCAATTCCCTGACATTTCCATTGCTTTTCTGAACGCTGAACACCTGGTTTAGGCAAAAATTGGGTTATGAGAAATGGTGAAACTTTTCTAATTTTAAATTCAGATCAGAATATTGATTTTTAGCTTATTGATATATATTCTAATTAAAAGAATAGTCAAATATTTTCTGAATATTGATGTAATTATTATATAATTATATTATGACCAAATATGGGTCCATGTTTAAAAAATATAATTTATATACGATAAAAACATTCCTTCGTGTCAAAATAAAGAAGAAATAGAGTAGAATTTATAAATGATAAGTCTAAAAAAATAGTCAAAAAGGAAATGTTTACCAATAAATAGTAAATATAGTAATAAGTAGTATGAAATTATAACATTTTTGTACTCACCTCTTTCGGTTCGGGCGACTTTGTTAAGCAGAAAACCATCAGTGAAAAGCAGTAAAGCTGTGGCCAGGAGATAGAATATCCACACGAGAAACAAGAAATAACTCCAAAGCTTCGCCATTGTCCCTTCGTATCTATTTTATCTATTAATTTTCCGAAATAACTATTTTCTGGTTTACTATCTAGGAAAAACTGGATTTCTTAACCTATAAAAATGTCGTCCAGGTGATTGTTTATTGATCTTCATGATCAATATTGAGACCAATTTGAATTTGCATAGAATATCACGTGTGCACTAGACGAATGAATAGTAACAAGAAAAAAGAAATAGAATGGACGATTTTAGCCCCATTGTACTATATTCACTATATATTATCGAGCAATTTTTGCGTGCGGGCAATCGGGGATTGACAAACCAGTTCGAGCCTCTACGCATGCGTTTGCGCACATTTCTGGCGGGTTTATTTCAATTTGAGGAAGGAATCTTTTTTTTATTTTTTAACAATTTTTAAAGGTCTGTAAAGAATTCTTGATTTAGAGAAATTATTTCGTGTCAATCGAACAATATCTCGCGTGGATAGAAATGATTTGATGTTTATTGAATGTTAACTTACTGAAAAATAGTTTCTTTATTTTGTTATTTTAATTTATTTTGTTATTTTAATTTATTATCCATACAGAATTAGGTATAAATAATTTGGTGAGACTAAGGAAAGTAAATTTTAAATAAAAAACTAGTATGTATGCAAAATTTATGAAATTTTTTGATGCTGGAAGATACTGCCATCTAGAGAGATAATTTCTAAGTTATCAAAAGAGGGTAAAAAATTGATCATTTTCCATTGTCAATATGTGAATTTTATAAAATTGTGAATAATAGGTATTTTAAATTTAATTGTAACCATAATTATGTAAATTACAATTTTTTTCAAATAGCTATCAAATAAAATTCTTGTATTAAAGATTGAATAATTACCAATCAAAGATTGAAAAATAGATAAACAACAAAATTGAAAAATTCTCATGTTTGAATTTTTTTAAATGTATTTTCATCAGTAGAAAGATTTTGATTCATTATCTTATCAATTTTTTTCTGCTGTATTTTTTCAATATAGAACCCTGAATTGTTCAAAATATTTTCCTAAGTAAACCAGACAAAAATTTCGAAAACACAAAAATGACTGCTATTTGAAAATTCTACTTTTTCCGTTTTTGTTTCCTCAGTCGTTTAAATTTGTTTCTGCAGTGTTTTTATCAGTTGAAACCTAATTTGCGCTACTTTTTTAAATATTATTTTCGATTTCCAAAATATTTTTTGTTGAGAATTCATCTGTTATGGTTAGCAATTTTATAATTTAGTTGAAAATTATGTGGTTGAAAATGAACTTTTTGTTGAAAATTCATCATTTCGGCTTGAAATTTCAACAATTTGGATACATTTTTTTTCTTTCTTTACTGAAAAATCTTGTTTGGTTGAAAATTCATCTTTTTTATTTGAAAATCCATCTCTTTTGATCAAAAATGCAACTGTTTCGTTGAAAATTAATCTGTTTTGGTTGAGGATACAATTATTTTATAGAAAATTCCTCTTTTTTGGAGAGAATTCAACTGTTTTTAATTAAAAATCTTTTTTTGTTGAAATATCAACAATAATATATATTTTTTATAAGAATTCATATTTTTTGTTTGAAAATTCAACTACTGTATTAAAAATTGAGCTACTTTGTTAAAATTTTATTTTTGGCTTTAAACTCAACTGTCTTTTATTTAAAATTAAAATCTTTTTTTTGTGTGTAAAATATGAACTATTACATTTTTCGTTAAAAATTTATTTTTTGGCTAAAAATTTTATTATTTGGTTGCAAAGTTAATTATTTTGTAGAAAATTCAATAGTTTTTTTACGAAGTCATTCTTTCTCGTGAAAATTCAACTGTTTGTTGAAAATTCGTCTTTTCGGATTAAAAATTCAATTCTTTTGGTGAAAAATTGAACAATTTGGTTGAAAAAGAACTTTTTTTAATGAAAATTTACATTTTCGGGTTGAA
Organism: Andricus curvator; assembly: GCA_932195095.1. Taxonomy (NCBI): domain Eukaryota; kingdom Metazoa; phylum Arthropoda; class Insecta; order Hymenoptera; family Cynipidae; genus Andricus; species Andricus curvator. The sequence continues at coordinate 5,930 of CAKNYM010054353.1, read as the reverse complement.
AATGAAACTGTTTTATAGCAAATTCGTATGTTCCTAATGTATTTTTACATTCTCATCCTAATGAGAAAGTATTGGTTTTTAGAAAAAACGTTTTTAACGAAGGTGTCTGTTTGTAATATGTCTGTCTGTAGTCTGTAGGCACGATAACTTTCGAAAAAATGATCAGATTGGATTGAGCTTTCACAAAAATTTTTAAGCCCTAAAAGAAAAGGACAACTTCGTTAGCCAGCTATTTTTGATAAAAACTCAAAAAGTTAGATCATTTTCAAAATTTTTGAGACCATTTTTTTCAAGATTCAAAAATTCTATATAAGGTTATTTATAGTACTCAAAAACTCGAACAATTTATCCTAATGACTTTTTTCGATAAAAAAAACTGTCAGAGTTATAGCATTTTCAAAATCCAAAAAAGCAAACGAAAATTAACATTTTAAGCCAAACAACGCACGATGAGAAAAAAAGTCAGGAAAAGAAAAACGTTGCTTTTTGAAAAACCTACAAGATTATCATAACGTTTGTCCAAAAATTTAGGACAAACGACACAAGCTATGAAAAAAATGAATAGATAAAAGTTGCTGATCCAAAAAATAGCTACAAATTCGTCATTAATAACTTTTTGATAGGACGCGTAGTTTTTTTTTAATCGTAAAAAATAACATTAAAAATAAAAAATTACATTTTTTGAAAAACGACAAACGGTACGAAAAAAATTAAAAGACAAAAAATATTCACCTAAAACGGTTCCACAAATTTGTTATGAATAATTTTCAGATAGAACGAGTGGATTTTCTTTTAATCGTAAGAAATAAGATGAACAATAAAAAATTAAATTTTTGGAAAAACTACACAAGAGACGAAAGAAATGAAAAGGCAAAAGCTGTTCAAGCAAAAAAGATCTAAAAGTTTTCTTGTGATAAACTTTTGTTATAAAAATATATTAAAAATAAAAAAATTAATTTTTTGGAAAACGACACATAGGCTACAATAACATTTTATTTAACAAAGTTTTTCGCCTAAATTATATCTAAAAATTTGCTTCGAATCACTTTCGGCTGGGATGCGTATTTTTGGTTTAAATCGTAAAAAATAACATTGAAAGTAAACAAATTAATTTGATGAAAAACGGCACAAGTTGCAATAAAATATTTGATAACAATTTTTTTTATAGAATGCGCCCCTTTTTAATTATGAAAACAAGACAATGAAAATACGTATGTTCTAATACCAATGCATATCATGAATTGTAATAATATAAATTTATGGAAATGATACATTTTTCAGGGTAGCTGAGAATAAAAAATAGTGCAAAATAAGGAGGAAAAATTAAAGTAATCATGAAAAATAAAATGTGTACATTATTTTACAATATCAGAATAAGCAGTACCAGACCGAGGCACAGAAATAAATATAATATACATTTAACATGATAGTGTTGAACATAATGTAGAAAAGTTCACATTTTGGAAAAAATCGAGTGCGAAGCACGAGATACATGATGAGAATGTGTTCGTCAAAGCCGAAGGAGCTTTAACAAAAGAGAATTCACAATCGCCAAATTACAGTTGTCGATGCTTTGACCTTTAATTTTAACAGGCCTGCGCACAAATGTGGGGGGAATATAAAGACGAGCGCGTAGCGCGAGGAAAATACATTCCCGAGCGCGAAGCGCGAGAACCAATAGTCGCGCGCCCTAGGCGCGCTCAAACTTGCGAGCTAAGCGAGCCGCGCCCGTAGCGCGCGCGATGAATATGTGCCCGCGCATGGGGCAGATTTTTTTTATTTGAAAGCTCTCAGATCTTTAAAACATTTTTTACATAAGATAAAAATGATTATAGTGTTAAAACAGAAAAAATAAATTATTTACGCAAATAAAAAAATTATGAACATAACAATTTTTTTAAATACGCTGTTTGCGCACATGTAAAACCAAGCAAGCCAAATAAAAAACAACTCCAAATTAATTGAAATTTAAGAATTTTAAATTAGATTTAAAACAAATTCAATTTTTTTTTTTAATTTTAGAAATAATTTTCAAGTAATTGTATACCATTAAACCATTTCCCTTTCAGGGTAGGCGTGACACTACCCGATTCGGGTAGTGTTTCTAGGTTTTTCTTGTAGTTATAAATAACTACAAGTGTGGGCTCACCACACCCACGATGTGCCAACAGCACTCATGTCAGTATTCTTGAATGGTCACCCATCCAAGTACTAACAGCGTCCAACGCTGGTTAACTTCAGTGATCTGACGAGAACTGGGTTTTTCAGGAATTCTATACATTATTGAAATTAATTATACTTTATAAGAGGGTCCTAATATACGCTACTTTTTTCATAGAATTTTCGACTTCCAAAATTTATAACTAATTGGTATTTCCTGATAAAATGTAATTATTTGTTTGCAAGTTTAATTATTTGGTTGAAAATTAACTTTTTTGTTAAAAGGTTAACTGTTTTTTTCTTTTTAGAAAATTGGTGTTCTAGGCTTGAAAATTTAACAATTTGGTTGACATTTTTTTTCTGTCTTTGACTAACCATTTTTTTGGGGTAGAAATATTAACTATTTTTGTCAAAAATTTGTATTTTTTGGATGAATTCAATATTACTATCGAATCAAAATTAAAATCGTTTTTGATTGAAAATTAAACTATTTTGGTATAAAATTCAACTATTTGGTTAAAAATTAATTTTTTTTTGCAATTTATATTTTAGGGTTGAAAATTCAACTCATTTGTAGAAAATTCGTCTTTCTGGATTGACAATTCAACAATTTGTTCAAAAAATCAACTATTTTGTTGAAAAGTTGTATATTTTGGTTGAATTAAATTGTTTATTAGTTCAAATTAAAATATTTTATAAATTAAAATCTCAACTATTACATTTTTTGTTAAGAATTCATGTTTTTGGATGAAAATTCAACTACTTCGTTAAATGTTTAACTACTTTGTTAAAAATTCATTTTTTGTGGTTGAAGATTAATAATTTCAGCCGAAACGTCACCTCTTTGGTTGAAAATTCGTCTTTTTTTGTAGAAAATTCTTTTTGGTTGAAAATTAATTTTTTGTTGTTGAAAATTCATGTTTTTGGTTGAAGATTCATTTTTTTGGTTTAAAACATTAATTTTATTAAAAATTCTTCATTATTAAAAATCTGTTTATTTTGTTGTTAAAAAAATAAATCAAAGCCTTGTAAAAAAGGGAGAAATGTGGAAAATTGGGTCAGATTCCTCGATTTTAGGTGTTCTAGGGGATTTTAGAATTTAAGGAGGGTAAAAGAAGAAAAGGGTGAAAAAGCGGATTAGTTAAAAAAGGGTACTGACTTCTTTTTAAAATTAAAGTTGTAACCAACAATAACCAAAATTCTAAAGAGTGTAAATGCATTTTTAAAATTTATATCCTGACTTGAAACAGCTTTTGATTCAAAATAATTTATTGCTAAAAAGTCTGAGTTTAAATTTACTAAAATGTAAGAAATATTTACATTTTCGTATAAAAAATTTATTTTGAGACACCCTGTACAGTGGGACATAATGCACTTTAACGGAATCAGCATCATTTAGTACATTCCTCACACTGCATCATGAACACTTGCATTATTTCTGGGCGAGAGATTAATTATAGTTAACTGCAATCATTCATAAAGTTTATTAACTTATTTTTTTCACTGTGAGTTTAGTGTTGTTGGCCATTTAAAAAATTCTGTTTCATTTAGAATTTTCAAAATAGTGCTTTTTTATAACAAATGTAATTTGAGAATTTTTTCTAATTTATGATTAAGACCAATGACGAACGACAAATTTAAGGTGGTAATTATGTAAGCTTTTGTCTCTTTATTTATATATTAATTATTCTGAAAATTATAGCAATGAATAATTTAATTAAATTGAGTGTTGAAAATACGTATAGTTTTTTTTGAAAGATGAACTTGAAGATGTATTCTCAACAAAAAGTCTAATAGTTGATATTTTAACCCAGAACAGATTCTAATTTTTAATAAGAAAACAACTAAATTCAACCAAAGAAGACGAACTTTCAACCAAATAGTTTAATCCTCAACTAAGACAGACTCATTTTTTAACAGACAGTTGCACTTTTAACTGAAAAGATGAAATTTGTAAAAAGAAATTAATTTTTAAACCGAAAACAGGAGTTTTCTAAGAAACAGTTGAATTTTCAACCAAATAATTTAATCAACCAAAGGGACGAATTTTCAAACCAAGAATATTAATTTTTTACTAAAAAAGACGAATTCTCAATAAAGTATATAATGTTTGAATCAAATAGTTACATTTTGAACCAACAAAAATTAAATTTTCTACCAAAAAGACAAATTTTTAACAAACTACATGAATTTTTAACAAAAATATAAATTTTCAACAAAAAACTTAATTTTTAACGAAATAGTTCAATTTTAAGTTACAAAATTAATTTTTAACAAAAAAAACTAATTTTCAGCTACGTAGCCTGAAAATATGAACCTGAAAATATGAATGTTTAACAAAAAGTGTAACAGTTAATATTTCAAAAAGAAAAAGTTAATTTTTAATTAAAAACATTTGAATAAAAATTTTGTTCAACAAAATAGTTCAATTTTCAACCAAAGAAATTAATTTTCAACTGCAATGATGAATCTTCAACTAAAAAAATGAATTTTGAAAAAAGTAGTTCAACTTCCGACCAAGTTGAGTCTTTAGCCGAAAATATGAATTTTTTCATAAAAAAGTTGAATTTTGAACAATATAAATTAATTTTCAAACAAACAGTTAAATTTTCTACCAAAATAATTAATTTTGTAGCAAAAAATAGGAATTTTGAACAAAACACATTAATTTTCAACCAAATATTTGAATTTTCAACAAAATAATTAAACTTTGAACCCAACAATACAATTTTTAACAAAAAATGTAATATATAATAGATTTTTCAACCGAACAGAATGAACTTTAAAAAAATAGCTGGATTTTCTAAATGGGTTCTATCAATTGAGTTCGCATTGAAGTGGAAAACCGAGAAGGGGAAAGACTGTGAAGGCCGAGGTGAAGGCTTGGAAAAATAAATAGAAATTTTGATAATTAATGGACTAAAAATAATAGGTTAAATAAACATTGAAGTTTATTTTTAATACTTTTAAAATATTAGGATAGAAAACTGGAAATTTCGTTTGGAAAATAAAGCTAATTTTCCATTTCACATTTTTTGATTTCGGACCATATTTAAAAAAAAACACCTTACATAATTTGTAGATGGCCTCTTATTTGTTAATATATATATTAATTTTGAATTAAATCGAATTACAGAGTTTTGGCGAGTTTAGGGGTGGCAGGGGAAAATCCAGAATCAGAATTGGTATCAGAAGATGGATATTTTATAAACCCAACTGAAGAATCTTTGCCAGCAACTTTATCACCAGGAGCTTTTGAGTGTCCTTCATCAAATTTAATTCGCACTCGATATAAGTGTAAAAGTTCAAAAAATGAGTGGGTCGATTGCTCAAAATCACATTGTTGTCCTGGATATATATTTATTGGAGGTCACTGTATTGAAAAAGGAAAAGACCCTTGTACCTTGAACCTTTGTGAACAACGATGCAGTCTCTTATTACAGAGAGTTATTTGCACCTGCTGGGACGGTTACAGGTATTCAATGTTACAAAAATTTAATGCAATTTATAAAATAATTAAGTGATTTTCTCAGTAAAAATATTAATGTTTACGATAAATGAAACGAAGATTCCACGATTTAATTTGTATTGCTCTGATAAAATTCAAACTCTATAAAAACGATTTTAATTTCTAGTGAATAGGTGTGCAAACTTTTGAAATGAAATAAAAATGAAATTTAGATAAAAATAAAATCCAACACGGTGGGGCTGAACCAAGTATAAATGAAATTTGAATTCAAATAGAATTTTTTGTTTATATTATATATATA